>CM021105.1:281827880-282372425 GCA_007115665.2 Sequoiadendron giganteum
TCCCTTTCTCAACTCTAAACTCTCTCTCCCTCTCCCACTCTCCCTCTCACTCTCTCACTCTCCCACTCTCCATCTCCCCCTCCCTCTCACTCTCCCTCCCTCCCAATCTCCCTCCCTCTATCTCTCCCTCCCACATTCCCTCTCTCTCTCAATCTCCCACTCTCCCACTCTCCCACTCTCCCTCTCTCTCACTCTCTCACTCACCCTTTCTCCCTCTCCATCTCACTGTACCACTCTCCCTCTCACTCTCTCACTCTCCCCTCTCCTTCTCACTCCCTCTCCTTCTATCTCTCCCTCTCCCTCTCCCTCTCCCACTCTCCCTCCCTTTATCTCCCTTTCCCTCTCTCCCTCTCCCTCTCCATTGTGCAGAGGTTAAATCTTACCATTGCAGAACATGTTTTACAAATCGGATATCCGATTTGTGGGCCATTTTTGTGCATTCCACCAGACCCTACATTCTGTTTGCAGCACTTTGCAGGCGACAAACGCGTGGTTTCAGACAGGAAGAGACAAAGATAAAATTTTCTAAGATTCTTGTACTCAAATTTGTCATACATAATGATTTTATAGCATCTTTTATTTGGTATAATGGGGAGCAGCAGTCGTTGCAAGTGAAAATGTAAGAGAAAGCTAACAAAAGAACAAATTGAAGGATATAGACAAAGAGATAGAGAAGGTCATAGAAAGAAAAGACAGGGTATGTTAAATATTGGTGAACCTGAGCCCTATGGTCTTTCAAGTGAAGAGGAAATTGAATATGTTAAAGGTGAAAATGTAGAACATGATATTGAAATTGGGAATGAAAATGTTCAAATTGATATTGAAAATTTTCAAGGTGAAAATGTTGGAATTGAAGATGTTGAACATGATATTGAAATTGATAATGAAAATGTTGGAATTGAAGATGTTGAACATGATATTGAAATTGGGAATGAAAATATTGAAATTCATAATGAAAACGTTGGAATTGAAGATGTTGAACATGATATTGAAATTGGGAATGAAATTGTTCAAATTGATATTGAAAATGTTCAAGGTGAAAATGTTGGAAATGAAGATGTTGAACATAATATTGAAGCAAGTGTAAATTATGTCTCACCAGATTACATGAGAAATGAAGAACCTTGTGTGGAAGAAAGAGGTATTCCAAATTCAAGACCTTCAAGGACCCCTAAATGGTTAGTTGAAATTGATGATAACATTATAAACAATTTTAAAGGCAAGAGGTCAACACGAACTATTCAGTTGTGGGATAGAATACTTTTCAACCAATATTTTAGTGATAAGAAATTGACAGAGCAATGCCAACTTTTTGTACAATTGCTAAAGATGCAAAAGATGGAACCTTTGCTAGCCAAATTGAAGATTCGTCTGAACAAGAGGACCGAAAAAAATTCTATTATTGTCAAAAATCTTTTTAATGCTCTCAAGTCTATTGGAAAAAATAACAAGGAAAAAGATAAGAGAGCTGATTGGAGAGTCATTACCACCACCCTAGTAAGCCATCAATTGAAAAAGGCTCACTTTATGAGACAAACTTGTATTGATTTTGACTTAAATCGTAAAACTTTGGATAGAGCACTTGCAAGAAGAGAAAGAATAGATGATCCTCTTCAAAATGATACATGGGCTTTTGTTGGAAGGCTTACACGTGTTGATAAGAAGCTAACTGATAATGTAAAGCAAGAAATTCAACAATTTTGGCATGATAACTCTAGAGTATCACCCAATGCAAAGGATGTTTTAAAGTTAAGAATTGGCAGTCGAGACCGTACACCACATCCTAAACATTTCTTGGAATCAAGCCAAACAATGTTATTCAACAAATTTAATCAAACACATCCAAATATGGAAATCTCGCAAAGAACTTTTGAAAGTTTGAAGCCATTCTATTGTGTGCCTCTTAAGATTCATAATACTTGTTGTTGCAAATACCATTTGGAGTTTTCAATGTACCATGAACTATTATGCTATATCCATTCTACTTTGCATACTAATGAAATGTTCCAGGAGTGTGGTGCAATGCATCTTCCGAAATCATCAAGGGACTTGCTAGATCTATTTTTTTGTTCTAGGGATGATGGTTCCTTTTTCTATAGAAATGATTGTTTAAATGCGAAGTGCTCACAATGTGGTGGCTTGTCAAAGTTTGTTCAATGCTTTCATGAGGGTTCGGAACATGAATTTGGAAAGAATCTTGTTGAGAAAAAGAGATATGAGATAGTCAAATATAATTTGGAGAGTGGAGGTGAAGGTTCTACATGCGAGTTGGTTACAAAAGAATGTAATGTTGCTGATTTTATTTCAGATTTTAAGGACAATCTTTTCTACAAATATGCAAGGCATAGTCATAGGTCTTAGTGGTTTTATCAACAATTCAGGATATGTAAGGACTCTTTTCTGATTGGCACTATTATATCAGTGGTTGATTTTTCTGAAAACTACACATTGCAACCACAAAATAAGGTACAATCTTAGTATTACAATTCCATTCAGATTGCTATTTTTGTCCATATAATGTTTAGACATGCACTTGATAGTATAGAGGAGGATCGAAAGATAATTAGAGAGTATCAGTTTTATATGAGTGGTGATAGATCTCACTCGTCTGAGTATGTCCAATATTGTTTCGAGATTTTTTTTGAGTTCTTGCAAGAGCATGATATAGCACTGGGCCGACATCTCATTTGGTCAGATAATTGTATAGGTCAATTCAAGAATGCTTGTATGTTTTATTGGCTGAGTAGAATGCATTTAGAGAGGGGTGTACCTAATATTTGGAGTTTTTTTGAAGGTGGGCATGGGAAAGGGGAGCATGATGGAGCAGGTGCATGTGTAAAAAGAGCTCTAGTTAAGGAGCAATTGAAGATTTCAGGAGTAAAATTCAGTGATGCATGTTCTATTGTTGATTGGTGTAGTTCAGCATTGTCACAGGGAGGGACAATTGATTCAACAATGCACGGATTCTTTTGGTTGGTTGAGGAGGGTACAATGGGAGGCAGATTGGATTGTCATACAATCAAAGATTCTTCAAAGATGCATTCGTTTCAAAGCTCAGATGCAAGCACATGGACCATTTGGACATGACAGTTGGCTTCTTTTTGTCAGAGTTGTATTCAGTGCGAGTGGGATCAATGCGAGTCAAGTGAGTGGGTGGATACATGGGTTCCACAGTATCTAACTCCTTTATCTCAAACTATATCCATGACAAATTACACAATGGAAAGTTCACTTGATTATGATCGGCTTTCAGATCTACTACATCCAAGACATGTTTTTGCAGTTGTTGCACCGCAGGGGAATGGAGAGATATCATAATATTGGTTGGCTTGATGTTTGCGGGTAAAGCACAAGATAACACAATCGATGGAAGATGATGATGGGTTCGTGTATCCTACAAGTTCAGTTGTGGTTGCAGGAACTTGGTTGCGAACATACATGATTAGAAAGAATGGCATACTTGCATTTGAAGACTATGAGAAACACAAAACCATTCTCATGTATTCACACCTTGTTATAGCAACAAATGTTAAGTTGTTGAAGCATCATGCCAAACCAAAGACAAAACAACTATGGACACTTAGTAATGCTGATCATGAAGCAATATTGGATACTCTTAAGCAAAGAGATGACCCTTCAGGCACACTTGAATAGCATATTCAAGAATGGAAAGTACAATGCTTAAGCCTCTTTTTTGTTGTGACAATATAGATATATCATTTCACAAATTTTTTGATATTCTTGGCACGATTGATCATGGACCTACTACAACAATAGCCAAATCTGATCCTTTCAAAGAGGTATGCGACATATTACTTTAATATAGATTGGTTATTCAAAGCATCTTTTATAGTTTGCATTACCAATTCATCATCATTCAGTATGTTTAGATTAATATGGATTTGTTAGTCTAAGCATATTTTTTGTATTTACAATATAGATTTATCATTCGACAAATTTTGTGATATTCCTGGCATGATTGCTCATGGACCTGCTGCAACCATAGGCAACTCTGATCCTTTCAGAGAGGTATGTGACAAATTACAATAATATCAATTGGTTATTCTAAGCATATTTTCTATTGTATGTAGTTTAACTACTACCTTGATGGTTTGTATAGGTGCTTGTCACTCGAAAATGACAACATACTACTCTTGTGGAATACTGTGCCTTGAATGCCTCAAATAGGAAAGTTTTGTAAAAATTGAATTTTGAAATGTGAAACAATGTAAAAAGGTCATAACTATGTATAGGCATAATCTATATGTAGTGATGTTTTTTAAAATACAATTCAAATGTCTTCCATTGTACTTAATCGAGCTACAACCAGAGGTTTTCTTCCTAGTTCTTTCCTGTCAGTATGCTCGTTTGAACTAGGTTTTGTAATATCTCCTATTTATATATAACAAATTACAGTGGCTTGCCACTTTTTCGAAAAACAAAAATGTAAAAATTTCATTGTGAATTTCATTTTCCATGTAATTGATTCAAGTTGATTGGGCAAGAGCTAGGACTTGTAGAATCTTGATCCAACCTTAAATATTTTTTCCCCCATATTTCATTGACATTAGCACTTTGGACTCTTAAGGGAAAATGCCGCTCTGATGCAGCTCAGAGCGATTCAACGTATTTGGGTGCAAGAGAGAACCATACCTAGCATAAACATACCCATCTGAATGTGTTGGAATAGTTCATTGGGTCGTACGAGTTTGAGAATGAATGTTGCACCACTTTGCAACTTTACACTGCTTGCATTTGGTAACTTTTCCCTCAACTGAAAACTCAGCACCACAGGAAAATGCCTTCGAGATAGCAAAAAATGAGAGATTTTATTGTAGATGGTCTCAACACAATCCCATATCCTTAGAAAAAGAGTCTGTAAGCATCACAGTTTCCAAGAAATAGTTTGTCAAAGTTTGTTGCCTTTTAGCACTTTGGACTCTTAAGGGAAAACGCCGCTCCAATGCAGCTCGGAGCGATTTGATGTATTTGGGTGCAAGAAAGAACCATACCTAGCATAAACGTACCCATCTAGACGTGTTGGAATAGTCCGTTGGGTTGTACGAGTTCAAGAATGAAAGTTGCACCACTTTGCAACTTTACACTACTTGCATTTGGAAACTTTTCCCTCAATTCAAAACTCAGCACCACGGGAAAATGCCTTCGAGATAGAAAAAACTGAGAGAGGTTATTGTATATGGTTTCAACACAATCCCATATCCTTAGACGAAGAGTCTGTAAGCATCACGGTTTCTGAGAAATAGTCCGTCAAAGTTTGCTGCCTTTTAGCACTTTGGACTCTTAAGGGAAAACGTTACTCCAATGCAGCTCAGAGTGATTCGATGTATTTGGGTGCAAGAGAGAACCATACCTAGCATAAATATACCCATATAGACGTGTTCGAATAGTTCATTGGGTTGTACGAATTTGAGAATGAAAGTTGCACCACTTTGCAACTTTACACTACTTGCATTTGGCAACTTTTCCCTCAACTGAAAACTCTACACCGCGGGAAAAAACCTTCGAGATAGAAAAAACTGAGAGAGGCTATTGTAGATGGTCTCAACATGATCCCATATCCTCAAACAAAGAGTTTTTAAGCATCACGGTTTCCAATAAATAGTCCATCAAAGTTTGTTGCTTTTTAGCACTTTGGACTCTTAAGGGAATTCACCGCTCTGATGCAACTCAGAGCGATTCGACGTATTTGGGTGCAAGAGAGAACCATACCTAGCGTAAAAATACCCATCCAGATGTGTTGGAATAGTTCATTGGGTCGTACGAGTTTGAGAATGAATGTTGCACCACTTTGCAACTTTACACTGCTTGCATTTGGTAACTTTTCCCTCAATTGAAAACTCAGCACCACGGGAAAATGCCTTCGGGATAGCAAAAAGTGAGAGAGGTTATTGTAGATGGTCTCAACATGATCCCATATCCTCAGATGAAGAGTTTGTAAGCATCATAGTTTCCAAGAAATAGTCCTTCAAAGTTTGCTATCTTTTAGCACTTTGGACTCTTAAGGGAAAACTCCGCTCCAATGCAGCTTGAAGCCATTCAACGTATTTGGGTGAAAGAGAGAACCATACCTAGTGTAAACGTACCCATCTGGACATGTTGGAATAGTCTGTTGGGTCGTACGAGTTCAAGAATGAAAGTTGCACCACTTTGCAACTTTACATTGCTTGTATTTGGCAACTTTTCCCTCAACTGAAAACTCAGCACCATGGGGAAACGCCTTCGAGATAGAAAAAACCAAGAGAGGTTATTGTAGATGGTCTCAACACTATCCCATATCCTCAAATGAAGAGTCTGTAAGTATCAAAATTTCTGATAAATAGTCCGTCAAAGTTTGCTGCCTTTTAGCACTTTGGACTCTTAAGGGAAAATGCCGCTCCAATGCAGCTCGAAGCGATTCAACATATTTGGGTGCAGGAGAGAACCATACCTAGCATAAATGTACCCATTCGAATGTGTTAGAATAGTCCATTGGGTTGTATGAGTTTGAGAATGAAATTTGTACCACTTTGCAACTTTTACACTGCTTGTATTTGATAACTTTTCCCTCAACTGAAAACCCAGCACCACGGGAAAACGCCTTCGAGATAGCAAAAACCAAGAGAGGTTATTGTAGATGGTCTCAACACGATCCCATATCCTTAGATGAAGAGTCTATAAGTATCATGGTTTCCAAGAAATAGTCCGTCAAAGTTTGTTGCCTTTTAGCACTTTGGACTCTTAAGAGAAAGCGTCGCTCCAATGCAGCTTAGAGCAATTTGACATATTTGGGTGCAAAAGAGAACCATACCTAGCATAAACATACCAATCTGGACATGTTCGAATAGTCTGTTGGGTAGTACAAGTTCATGATTTAGGGATGTCCTCTTTAGATCACTCTATTCTGAATAGGTTTGAAGAGCTACCAATGTTAAATCCAAGTTGACTAACTTTGAGCAAATCATATCCCAGTAAACATGATAGAGGTCCCACTTCTTTTTGAATCCAGGAGCACCATCTGATCCTTTATCTCCATTTCTCTTGAAGCATCTTTTCTTTCCTCCTTTTCCTTCCTTCTTCGAGGATTGAGGGGAAAGAACATGAATGTCTTCATTTGTAGGGCTTCATCCAATACCTCTCGCAACCAACCTTGACTCCCCTTGAATATAGTAAGCCCTCAACCGATCAAACTTGGGAAGTTTCAATCTCACATCGATTCCTTGAATGTAAGATTCCCAAGATGAAGGAAGACCATTAAGAACCAACATGGTCAAATCTTTTTCAGCAACAATATGACCATTTCTCTTGCTATCTTCAACTTAGAGATCAGATAATACAACTAAAAGCACTCAAAAAATGAAACACATAAGACAATAAACACAACAAGAAATTTTCTTACAACTCAGGCCCAACTCATGGCTGAATTTGATACAATGAATAATAGCACCTCTTGTAGATGTAGAGATATAATCGAATATGCTTCTCCTTGAAATCGGCCTGCTGCTGCAAGATGAAGTGTCGCTGCTCAAGTGCAAACATTTGCTTGGATTGCAAATTATGCTGAATGAACTTGATTGAGGAAATGAATAAACATCACCTCGTATTTATACAAACTAAGGTGACTCTTCAAGGAGGTTGGCCTCTCTTGAAAATAATAAATTACAAAATAATATCAAAGAAGGTTAGCCTCATCCATTTAAATAAAATGAGTATAAATTAAATAGCCATAGGCTATCATTTAATTTATTACAACTTAATGTGATCGCTATCATGTATGAAAAATGTGGTAGCATAGACAAGGCAGTGGACTATTTGAAAAAAAACTTCAAAGAAATGTGGTCTCATAGAATTCAATGACAAACAAATGCAATTGACAACTGCTCATAGTTTTTAGTTATGCAATGTGAAGTAATTGCATAACTGCTTAGGTTGACTTTGTAAGAACTATATTGTAATTGAAAATTTTTCATCTATGAACATCTAGTTGTTAGTTATGCAATGTGAATTAATGATTTGAGTTTGAAAGATGTGTAATGCAATGTAATCAACGATATAAATATAAACTACATAATATAACCATTCAGTTTTAAGCTATTGTACATTGATATTTAACCATTGCTCAAGATAAAATTTTCAAAGAGTTTAATCATGCACATGAGGAACAAATTAAATTTCGATTGTCAACTTCTATATATCAAATTATCCAATAATCAAGTGTATGTCCATATACAAAAATGGCATCGACGCCAACTCAAACAAAGTTTTACAAAATGTGGCATATGCCATCTCAATATGTATTCAAAATTTACATGCCAAAATGTCTATCTCATCCTAAACTACTGGTGGATCATCAAAATGGAGCCTCTTTGAAGCACTCGTTGGCTCTGAAGGTAGCTACACAAGAAAAATTCAAACCACAATTGAGATTAGTTATACTATATAATTTAAAATCGAATAATTAACATCAAAATCAATATACATTGAATTTTAATTGAACTCTAAAATTGAAATCTTGATTACTTCTCTTCAAAGGGTTAGGATTCCTAGAATATATCAAATCAACTTTTGAAATGCCAATCTATATATGTGAACAAAAACATAAAATTGATCCAAGTTAGCATACGATTATTGGTAATAAGAACTTATTTACCAAACACAAAATAAAATAATCACATGTACCTCTTTAGCTTGATCTTTTTCTTTAACCCCTTCAGGTGTTTCAACACCTCCTCTTTGAGGTTTTTCAACACCTACTCTTTGAGGTGTTCCAATAACTACTCCTTTAGGTGGTGTGTCCCTTGTCAACATATTTGTAAAGATCATAATTGTCTGTAAATAAAATTGACAAGTACATATGAAACTACCAATCTATGTCGACGTATCTATAATCAATATAAGATCTTAAAAATATTATTTCAATCCAATTTGAGTTCAATTACCTTCCCCTTATCTAGATTTTCACCTCCATAGTCTGGATGAGGCTGCACCTCACTCACACTGGGTATTTCTTACAGGAGGAAAACAAGATAAACATATAAGCTATTATATAATTTCATTAATGACAATTCAAATGACAAGCAAGTATATAATATAAAATGTAAACGAGTGAGTGCGAAAATATATACTACATGTGTGTCCAAGCCAAATGAAATGGCCCTAAGGGTGATATCAATCACCCGTGTGAGCTCCTCCTCAGACATCAACTATTAAATAGACCATGTAAATAAATATTAGTACTTGATACTATCTCTTACTAATATTCATTTAAAAACAAATGCAAGTTATGAAATTACAACTTAAATCTTACTTGTGTCACTATTCTAGCATCTCCCTCTCTAGTAGGAGATGACTCTGTAGGGTATGCTCCACTCCCCTACGACTGATCTATAATGTCTACATCATGGAGGTCATAATCAGAAGTGTCCAAGGGATGCTCAACGGGCTGTACAAGAGGACCCAAGCATATCTAGTGACACATAGTACAAGCATGTGGCACACAAATATGTGGACCTGAGGAGGAGGATGTAGTAGCACTCAAGCTTTCGCCAACATAACCAAAATGTGGTTGAACTACTGTAGAAGCATACAAAACCAAATGACCACTCAAAGAGTGAATAGCCTGAATAGTTTGTGTGGATGAATCCTTGATAATCTTTGGATGATATATTGGAGGTGGTGGAGGAAGGGGAGGAAGGGGAACATTTGGGCGCGGGACTACTCTAACTGCCCCTGGTCTATCCTGGGGCATACCTCCACCGATGCCTTGGAAGGGTTTAATGTCAAAGTAATTGACATGATGCCCTAACACAAACTCAACATATAATTTTTTAATAAAGTAGAATGGTATGTCGAAATTATTGTTCGGTGGTTTATCAAAAACCATACACCAATGATCCCAAAAGTTAGCTACAATGTCCCTATGCATGCACCATTTTATGGAAAGTTTTGTTTTATTAACATTCACTAGCAAACAAATATGAAAGTTTGTTCATTTGTAGAGTAAATTAGGGTTTCTTAGTGTAGATGGAAGAGAAGTTTGTCAGCATTTTGCAATTAATGTGAATTAGGGAAAAATGATGAAATATAAAAGAAAACTCGCAAATCATTTTGGTCATCAAATACATTCAAAGAATTTGTAGAAGTACTTGGAACCTTCTTGAAGAATCTTTGAAGTGATTTGAATACCTTCGAAGAAATAATTATGTTTGCTTGATATAAGTTATTGAAATTTCCCATCTCGGGGTAGCAAAGGAAAGGTAACTAAAGAATTTCTCTTGTTAAATTTTAAGAGCTATAATGGAAATCTCTAAAAATAATACCTCTCTAAATTTGAAAGGAGTTGAGATGGATGAGTTTGATCATCATAAAATAAAGAAATTGGAATTAGGGTTGGAATCAAATGACTTGTTGAACATGCAAACCCTAGGTGTGGATATATGGGGAGAAATCCCTTGGTTTTCCAAAAAATAATTTATCATGTTCCTTCTAAGAAAACTCAAGGATGGAAAAATTATATTGGATAAATCCTATCTCATTTCAAAAGAATAAATTGAAGTGATTACCATAATTTATGGCATCAAAGAACTTCCTGCACCAAAAACAATAAAATACAAGGAAGTGGAGGAAATAACAGGAGTTAGGTATGTTACATATGGCATTTATTATAAAATATTTTTCATAAATCATGAAGGCTCTACTTCAGCCATCATAGTTTATGTAGCGCATAAAATGGTAAAGGAGAATGTACAATTTGATCTTTGTAAGATAATTCTTGAAAATCTTATTGAGAATATACAAATGACACTAGGAGAAGGATATACATTTCTTTTTGGATCCTTGCTTACATGTTTGGTGATTTATTTTCTGAAATCTCTACCGTGAAAGAAATATGTTGAGTGGGAATTTGGGATTCCCGTTGCAAAATAGATATTCAAGCACTTGGAAATTTTGGAAGATAAAGCAACTGCATCCAAAAACTTTTTCATATCATTGTGGAATGTGATGAGCTTCGGTGAGGTCATTGTAAGTTGATTTGAGGAAGGTTCTTCCTTTGGGACAAAATAATTGGAAGTAGTCACTAGCGGTTCCCCTCTGAAATTGAAGAAAATAAAATATGTCTTTGAAGATGTCATTGCTATCTCTGAAGAAAAGAAAGAAGAAGAAGAATCTTTGGCTGGATCTGAATCTTTCGATCTGGAAGGCATCTGATCCATGATAATACAAGAGAAGATGAATAAATTTGGTGATGTATGGAGTATGGCTTCACCCATTGATACACTTAAAATTTATGATGTGTTAGTTGATTATCTACTTCACAAAGGTATTGATGTATCTGTTGTTTCTAAATGTTTACCTAAAAATTTGGTTGAATTAGTCGAAGAAAGAATGTTGCTTGAAAGTCTGAGAGGATGTAAATTGGAAGCTCTAGTTGAAAAGAGGTATTCAAAGGCAAAGCAAAGGTTATCTAAATTAATTTTAGAGACAAAGAGATGCATGAAAGAAATTTCAGACATCTACAAGTATTGTCTCTGGTGTCTTGCTATAGTTGACAAATTTCGAAGCAGTTTTGAAGCAATAGAATCTGAAGTGAATAAAATTGAGAATAAATTTGATATTTTTGAGGACAAAGAAGGGAAGAAAAGGTTGAGAATTGGTGATCTTCAAGCTGAAATGATCATTTTACAAAGGAAAATGGATGGCGTAGTGAAGACTTTCTTGCTTCTTAAGGAAGTGGTGGAGGTTTGATTAGATCATCTTTGCAAAATATTCTCTGATGTAGAAGACTGAGAAACTATGTTCATCCATAGTGTGGTCATCCTCCTTCACAATTTTGGTTGTATTGGATAGTGTGTGTGCAAGAATGGATTCAATAGTATAGGAATGGAAGGAATTGCTTCTTGTGATCAAGGAAAGGTACAAAAAGGTGTTCCAGGAGAAAATATGTTTTCTAGTCTAAGAAATTGGATACTTAAAAGGTTTTAACTTTTTAAATTTTGAATAAAAATCTCTAAATGTTGGATTTCACCATGTTTTTATCCTTTTTTTTGGTGCCCTTTTCCATTGATGTCAAAGGGGGAGAGATTTGGATTTTTGGAGTTTTGGGGAGAGAATTTTGAATCAAAAATTTTCCACATGTTGTCATCAATGACAAAGGGGTCTGAGATTGTTGGAAGTTTATCAATATTGTCATTGATGTCACCATGTTGGTTTGGTACTGGGTACCAATGTGAAGATAATACTTATCTCATCTGGTATTTGATCTAGTATCTCTGGTATGTTGGTACGGATATCTCCTATGGTAATCTATATGCTCTAAGTTTTTGAAAAAGGTTTATAATAGTTGGAAGAGTGTATATATGATCAGGTTTGGCATTGATTCATTAATCTTGGCCAACGTGACATTATATAACACAAGAGAATTAATATTGATATGAAGACCAACAATTTATCATCTTGGAAATATGTTTTGCATCTATTAGGCCAACCTAACCAATTCATATGGTTACATCGGGTATTTATACAAGATAGCTAGAGAATGAAAATATAGAAGTGCGACGAAGAAATAAAGGATAAGCAATGTGAATGCAAGAAGAAGAAGAAGTATCTATGAGTGAAGTGTGAACAGTGGTTGAAGATCAAAAAATACTCTGAGCATCAAAGGAACTCAATCTGCACATGTGTTATACCCTTCTTAGTTCAACTCTTGGTGGTTAGCCAATTTATATTTACTTTTTCTGTAGGCAGTGAGCCTCCGTTTTGGATAGTAAGTCCTTGTAAGTAGTGATTTTCTGTTTGTGGTAGTGAGCCTCTTATTATCGACTTTGATATAAATTTATATACTGTGACTTAATCCTCACCATGGTTTTTCCCTTATTGGGTTTTCCACATAAAATATGGTGTTCATGTGTTTTATAGCTTAATGTTTAACTATTACATTAATCTACTCTATGGTGCAATAAATTTTTAAGTGTTTGTTTAATGAGTTTGTGTGGATACTAATTCACCCCCCCTCTCAGTATCTAATTTATTCAATAAATTATCAAGATTCTAGTTACACATTAATACTTTTAGTTTTTTGTCAAATTAGTTACCATGATTATAGGGAGTTATTGAAATCAGTTAAATCTATAAATATGTAAACTCTATTCATGAATAATGAGCAGTGAGTGTTTTTTTCTTGTTTAAATTTTTAATATGGTATCAGTGTTAGAATTATTAAAAACCAGAAATCCATGAGCCATAGGATCAAACAACTAACAAAGACACCTTCCATGCAAGAGAGCTGCAAACAATATGTGAAATATTCTTCAATAAGAAAAATCTACAGAAGCAAGAGACTATAAAAAATATATGAAAGCTCAAGTCAATAATTACAATGAGGATTGAGTTTTATATATGAGAAACACCCTAAAAGCATAAAATAACTCCTAAGTTTAGCTTAAGTGCATGAGAATAAATTAGACTATTTATCAATTAAAGAGATTAATTATTAGCTAATGTATGATAACTCTAACACCCCCCTTAAGATGAACCTAGTGAGTAACTAAAAAACCTAAAAGGAATGCATGATGGGTGCCAAAAAATAAGGCCTAGTTAGGTACCCATGTACAAACAAAAGGTCTCTCAAAATTGGAGTAGAGGAGAAAAATCCTCTCCAAAAGAGAGAAAAGTGAATGAAGGATTGAATGGCATCCTAATCAAGGAGTGAAGGATAGAGAAGCCTCCAACCAAAAAAATTTTTTGAAAAAGAGGAACACGTAGAACATCACTAAAGAACAAAGTTGTAGACTACTATCAAATGATGACTGATATGATTCTAAAATGAAGAACCTTCTCTGAAATAAATGATGGTCAAGATCAAGATAACAAGAATTTGCATGATGCACTAATGACACTACTCGAATTAGATGGAAAGGAAAGGAAAAACATCAATAGTCTGAAGAACATTGATCACAAGAGAGACAATAATCTGCATGAGTGTCACCAATGACACTACTTGAATCAGATGGAAAAAAAGGAAAATATTTGTAACTCGAATATACAAATGACACATGAAACTTAATGAGTGACCGAAATCGACACTACTCAACATGCAAGATGTAGTTAAAAGTATAGATACCTAGAAGTCTTTGATCAAATAAAAATGGAAGGTAGCCTCTAGAAACAAGAATGCAAGAGTGTCAATATGGTAAGTGCTCCATCTCACCCAAATACAAGGTAACCAGTCACTTATGTACACTGCATTTGAATTAGCACAGGAAAAAGAACTAGATACGTAGATCACTCTAAAACAAAACAAAGGAAGCATTAGCACCAACAATAAAAACCCTGCATAATTTTGAAAAAAGGAGATCCATGACATGAACATTGAAACTGTGTGAAACCAAGAAGTGCATGTAGGAAAAGTATCCCTTTTCCTATATTTGTAAATGATTGACAACTTGGATTAACCTAATAATTCCTTGGTTTAGTGTTGTAATGTGTTATACACTTTCACATTGAATCTAGGGCCCTTTTTAATAAAGTATACTTAAATTGTACCTTATTTAGGATGTTGTAAAGTGTTTTATTACACTTTCACACTTATCTAGGGTTTCATTAATGAATTGAGCCTAATGGGACCTTTAATTAAAATTCAAGTGCTCTTGATGGATTTTTTCAAGGATCTATTCCAACACCCAATAATGATATTACATGACATTTAACTTGGAAAATTTGATTTCCTAGAAAATTGTTCTAGTCGCCACTACTGGAAAATGAGTCCTCTCCACATAGGACACCTCTATCTTGGCATTTTTGAGATGCTAGGACCCATTCACCTTTAGCGGAAAATGAGTCCTAATATAGGACACCCATTTTTGAATTTATTTGTGGTAATATTTTTATGACTTTCAATTCTAGATTTGATGTCGGCTTGGATTATTTGAATTTTGGGGTTAATTCTTAGATTTAGTATAAATATGAGATTAATTCACATAGTTTCATCTAATATTTTCAAGAGAGAATCCTAATACTTCACAAGAGCATTATAGATAAATCCAACAAAATTTCAAGTGCATTCAAATGTAAATTATTGAAGTTTTATTATAGCAATTCAAGGTTATATCATAATGTCAAAGGCATAGTGCATGATCAAGCATGTAGTTGAGCTAGTGTTATTGATGTAGTATTGAAGATCTATTTGCAAGCATTATTTCACATCTAATTCAAGATCGAGATATACATTCTACATGACCACTTCATTTTAGTTTGCAGATTTACATTCCAAGACATTATCCAAGGTATTAAAATTTCATACTTCATGTTTCATGCTTCTATTCATTATTTCATCACAAGCTTTAAGTAACTAAACAAGTTTTGACCAAGGAAAAACCCTGCCCTCTAACAATCAACAATATTTTCTCCTCTTTGATGTTTTTTTGTAGGTTCATCAGTTGAAGATCAAGTGGAGAACAAGATTGGAGAAAAATTGTTAAAATTGTCAAGTTGCAAAGTTGTCATCCATAGTGCAAGAACATGAAAACAAGGCTACATAATGTTTTTCAAAATTTCAAGAGCTAAAAACCTAGGATCTGGGAGTGCAAAAATCAAGGAATAAAACCCAAAAGTTAGTTTTCTGAAACCTTACAAGGACCCATTCCACACTAAAGGCAAATGAGTCCTTAATGAGGCTTGAAGTAGTGAACATCTAGAATTGGAATTGTAGACTGAGAGGAAAAAAACCTAGAAATAATTTTCTAGAAACCCTACCAAGGAACCATTCACCACTAAAGGGGAATGAGTCCTTAATAGGCCCCGAAACAACACTTTTTTGATAAGGTACACTTCATTTGACCCTCTTAAAACCTACCTTTTTGTTATTATAAAAATTAGGTTTAATTTTTGCACCTTAGCTGCATCATATGACACACATAATTTAATGAAACACACACCTAGTTAAAATTAGGTTCATGATTGATACCGTATTGATGGTGAACCTCTTTTCCTAGGTTTCATAAGCTATAAATAAAAGGTTGTCCAAACTAAGGCACACACGCATGAGGCAATAATCATTAGGATTCACTGCTATTATTGAAGGGACAACTCACTTGAAAAAGGCGTGATGAAAAACCAAAGGTAAACATAAAACCCTCATGGAAATTTATATCATAATGTAAATACAAAAGGCACAACAAGGTGTGAAAATTTCACAAAAAATATACACCAGAATGGCACTTTATCTCAGTGTGTCTACAAATGTGAATATGCATGAAAAAGATGTGTACAATGCCCAAATATGATAGAAAACTAGAAATACATATAGAACAATTAAAAGCGAGTCATCCCACACAAACAAAAAGTTTCCAAGAGCTAAGAGATCCATGAAATTCACTAGAGTGTGAAAACACAAAAAAATGAATAAAATGTACATGAAGAGCAATATAGAAAAAGAGCATGGATGGAATTGAAGAGCTTGGAAAGATGGTTCAAATGCTGCTAGAATCACAAAAAATAAATAAACTCATTGAAAGTTACGAGCTTGGGACTAAAAATAGCACCTCTAACTTCAATAGGCTATAGAATGCACTAGTAGTAAAAATAGGTGATATAACCCACACCACTAGAAAGAAGACAGAACCAGATTTTTGATGATATCACATTCACCAAAATCTAACATTGTACACCCAAGTTATGGTAAAAATAAAAAAATTGTTCTCTTAGGCCAAAGAAGGGGACTTGAGGCCCTTGCACATGTGTCTATATGATGATGTCATGTAGACATCAATATTCATATGATGATGTCATGTTGACATCAACATCCATGCAAATGATGTCATGTTGATGTTAGCATGACATCAAACAAAATATTCAAAGAATATTCCCCAGTTGTAAAAAAATATTCCACCACTTGAAAAAAGATTTGTTCAGTCAGAAAAGACTTCACTTATCGAAGAATTGTAGAAGAACCACCCAGAATTGGAAAAAGCCATCGATAAATTTTGGGTCACTAAAAAAATGTCACAGAAGCTTAGAAAATGCATATTCCATAGAATCTTGTGAATATTTTGATCGCCAATTTTTTTTTGGGAAAAAGGAAATAACGTTATTGGATTTTGGATATTTTACAGTTGAAAAATGTCATTGCTGGCATTAGGAAAAGATACATTGTACGGTATGAAAGAGCCTTTGATGAGTAAAGTGGATCCCACAGGGCCTACATAAGCAGGTACCCTATAGGTACCTTTTGATAAAATACATTGACCAATAAAAATTCAACTACCATTTTTTTAAAAACTCGGTTTTTTTAATTTTAAAAAACTATTGCATGTAAAAAACAAAAAACAATAATAAAAACCTACATTTTATTTTTTTGATTTTCATGTCTTTGGGGGTTGTACAGAGGTTGTATGGCCCTTAGGGAAAAAAAATTTCCTCAAAAGCTCTCAATGGGCAAATAAGTCAAATTTATAGTCAAATTTTATGGAATCGACTTTTTGAATCCAATGGAAAGGTCCTTTTCACACCAAAATGCACTGAAAACTCTACTACTCTCTAGATTTTGAAAAAAAGACAACTACTTCAAACCCTCATAGATCTGGGTTAGGAACCCAAATCAAGTGAAAAAAAGGAAAATTTGACTTTCTCGATAGCTTTGAATCCAATGGTGAGGTCCTTTTTGTTCCAAAATGCACCAAAAATGGCCACCTCCAAAATTTGAAAAAAATCAAAGGGGGTTCAGATCTAAAAGCCTACAACCCTTCTTGAAGAAAAAAACTCATAAATAAAGATGGGGTTTGTTGAATCCATGCTCTGATACCATGTTAGAATTGTGAAAAACCACAAAACCATGAGCCATAGGATCAAACAACAAACAAAGGCACCTTCCATGCAAGAGATTTGCAAACAATATGTGCAATATTCCTCAACAAGAAAAAGTGACATAAGAAAGAGACTCAAGCAAAAATATATGAAAGCTTGAGTCAATAATTATAATGAGGTTTGAGTGTTATATAGGAGCAAAACCCTAAAATCATAAAAGCACTCCCGATTTTAGCTTAACTGCATGAGAATAAATTATAATAATAATCAATTAAAGAGTAATTAATTATTAGCTAATGCATGATAACTCTAACAATAAGAGCTAATGGGAGGTCGTGTTGCTATGAGAGTTTAAGTTTTTTGTTTCTATTAAAATGGAGTTTATTTTTGCTAACTTGTAAGAACTAAGAAAATACCAACCATTACTAAATAACCACTAGATGATAGTGATGATGACCTCAATGAAGATGAAGTAGTTTTTCTATTTTCAAGATGCCAACACTTTTAATATAGTGAAGGATGTAGTAGAGGATATATATAGATTCTCAATAGTCTGAGATGCTTGTGGATCAAAAAAACTATACCTCATTAGAGTTATGAGACATACATGTGAGGATTGGTGTCCAATTTTTCAAGGGAGATCCAAAAATATAGAAGTTCAACATCATACCTTTACGAGGGTGATGATACACTTCATGTGAAAATGGTGTCCGATGATGTTGGGAACTTGGATTATAGCTAGTTGACTATGCTTGGGAGCAACTTGAAGAATTCTTATTGGTCTGAGAAATATTTACAATGGACAACTTCTACATATTGTATTTCCTCTTATTTTTATGTTATAGTGTTAAGAGGGGGTGTTAGAATATAACACTCCAACAACATTTTAACATAACTATATCTATCATCAACATGTCAATAGAGAGTAGCATATGTGTCTAGTCTTCCCTAGTTTTTTGTCATTATATGTCCAATAAACTCTCAATAATCCAGTTATATGTCAATAATTTTAGTTTGTTGTCAAATTAGTTACCATGATTATAAGGAGTTGTTGAAATTAAATTTCCATCTATAAATTTGTAAACTCTATTCATTAATAATGAGTAGTGAGTGTTTTGTTTGTTGTTTCAATTTTTTATTTATATATCATTTAGTTTTCAAATAAGTTTGAACCATTACAAATATAAGCATTACTATTCATGTAGTAGAATTAGTTGGCACATGTACTAAAAAATGTTGTTTATTTCTCTAAATAAATATGTATGTGTGTTTTTAATGTCTATAAATATATTTTGTAAGGGAATATTATTGTGAGACTAAATGCTTGTAAAGATTATTAGCATTCTATTTAAATTAGTTAGCAATTTCTAACTTCAATTTTAATTATATAATATTTTAATATATTTGTAACATTGAAATATTTTATCTATACTTTATTTATATTTGTCTACATATTCATGTATTGTTCATATATTACTTTTATTCATATATTTATCTTAGACATTTCATTTCCATCTGGATTTTTGCACATTTTTTGTTTTGATGGATAAAAGATAGGTATCCACTATTTTGATAATATCTTTAAAAAATAAGATTTTAAGATATTTCCTCAACAAAGTCCCATATAACAAGAGATTTTTTATATTTTTTTAATATAGAATTTTATATCCTCCACAAATTCATTTTTCTATCCAATAAAGAAGCATGAGCCTATACTAATATGTCTTTGGTTGAGAGGGGTATCCATTCCACCAAAGTCTCTCATGGCACAATCTCAACCTCATCTCTTACATCATATTTTTGGTTGTTTGAATCTTGGTGAATGGTGTAATCAATGAATATACCATCACCTCAATTATTCTCAACCAATTAAATTAAAAATCTTTAATATGAATTTTTTTAATAATAAAATCTAACTATTTTTTGGAATTTGAAACTTGTTCCAGAGCCTTCCTCTCATTCACCTACCAAGTTAGGAGTTGATGTGGGATTTGTTGCTCCTGATGCTTCTAGCTCTAGGTGTCTTTTTGGCAGGGGAAATATTTTTTTGTCAGGTGAATTTGAATTTTTTGGTGGGAAACCAAGTGCCCAACAATAGACAAAAAGGAATGTACATACTATGCAAGTTAGGGCAGTCTAAAAAATAATGCGAGTTTGTTTTTTGTAGCAACAAGAAGTAAGTTGCAGTGGCAACAATGAATGTTCTATGAAATTATTTTCGTAGAGTGTTTTGAGTAAGCTCCTGATAGCTCCTGATCGCTCAATGTTTGCTAGGGACAATAGATAGTTCCAATCAAATAGAAGGAAAGAGAGCTCTGAGAAGATTTTAACAACTCCTGATTTAGTGGGTGTAGCTCCATATTTTTGATAGTTTCTTTTGTAATTAGTAGTTTGTAGTTTCCAGTTTGAAATAATTTTGTAATCATTATTTTTTGGTTAATAAAAGAAGAAAATATTGCATGCCCAGTTTTTTGTGTCTCCATTGAGCTTATCATTTCTTATTCTGCATTTGGGTATTTCCAGTTTGACTAGAAAATAGAGTAGCAACTTTTTGTTTGTTTTTTGTATTTAAAATTTTGACATGGTATCAGAGCCATAGTCCCCATTTCTTCGTGAGTTAGGGCATTTGGTTTTTCTAGGTGTCAATTTTTTTTTTTCTGTAGGAGACATGGCTGGAGATGAAGGGAAGAGTTGGAAGAAACCACCCTCCTTTAATAGACATAACTATGATGTTTGGGGAAAGAAGATGAAGACCACAATGGTTGTAAATGATATGTGGGAGTTTGTGATCAGTGGGTTCAATGATGTAACTGATCTTGTAGGATATGCAATTCTCAAAAACAACCAAAAGACCTAGTTGAATGAGCAAAGGATGAAAGACTCTAAGGCATTGAGTTTGATAGAAGAAACCTTGATAGAGGCCATTTTTCCCATAATAGTAGTAGCTAACTATGCAAAGGAAGCTTGGGAAATCCTCCAAACTGGCTACAAAGGGAATGATAAAGTCAGATTGGTGAAGCTCCAGATGCTTCAAAAAAAAATTGAGACTATTGAAATAAAGGATAATGAATCCATCTCAGAGTTTCACACAAGACTCTCAAGTTTGATAAACTAGTTGAGGGTGAATGCAAAAGTTAGGGATGACCAAAGGATTGTAGAGAAAATCCTCAGGAGCTTACCCATGAATTTTGATGTAATTGTGATTGTCAAAGAAGAGGCAAAGGGCCTCTCAATGTTTTCAGTTGATGAGTTGATGGGTTCACTGCAAACCCATGAGCAATGCCTTAATAGGCCTACTACTTTTTCCCAAGAGAAATCTTTTAAAGCTTATTCAAATGCAAGAGGAAGGGGGAGAGGTAGAAACAAATCCCAACATGGTAGAGGTAAATCCAAATAAAGAAATTTTAGAGGAGAAATCTCAGGATGAGTAAGTAGCCAAGAGGGAGCAAGTAGCTCTTAGACCAACTTTGGACAATGCATGAAGAATAGTAGTTTGAGTCATAAGGGAGATAAGGGAAATGTTGAATGTTATTCTTGCCAAAAGTTTGGCCATTATGTGAGTGAGTGATGGAAGAAGGACAATAATCAACCAAAAAAAATGCAAATATGGTTGATTCAAATGTGATGGAAGGCAATCAGTCCACAACCTTCATCATGTGCAACATTGGTGAAGAAGGAAGCCCCGATGTCTAGTATTTGGACAACGGTTGCAACAACCATATGAGTAGTAATGAAAGTCATTTTTCTTTTATTGATAAAAAATTAAAGTCTATAATTAGAATGAGAAACAATGGAGTAGTTACAGTCAAGGGAAAATGATCTATCATGATCTACACCAAGCAAGGTGAGAAGAAGGAGGTTCAATTTTTTTTTTTTGCACTTGGGTTAAAGCATAACCTCATGAGTGTTAGAAAGTTGATCCAAAATGGATACAAAGTGTTGATGGAGAAGGGTTAATGCATCATTTATGACAAGAATGATAGGATGAAAGTATTTGCAGCAGTTCAAATGACAAAGAACTAGATGTTTCCTTTGAATATTGAGACGTGTTTCTCATCTTAGTATGTTGTTGCACCTCTCATGAATGGAAAATGTACAGCCGTATAAAAAGTAGCCCTCAGGAGTACCATTAAAGACCCCTCAAATCTATGGCATCTCAAGTATAGACATTTAGGCTATATTGGTTTGAGTCTTTTGTCCAAGAATAAAATGAGTGATGGTTTGCCAAGAATAGTAGAGCCTAATGTTAGATGAGAGGCTTGCATTTTGGGCAAGCAACATAGGCAACCCTTTAAATCAAGCAAATCTACAAGGGAAAGATCACCATTGGATTTGGTGCACATAGATTTGGTAGGACCTATGTAAATCACATCAATTGGTAAAAGACAATTTTTTATGACCTTTATTGATGATTTTAGTTGCAAGACGGGTTTATTTTTTGTAGCATAAGTTTGAAGCTTTTGATAAGTTTTTATTGTTTAAGGCTCGAGCTGAAAAGTAGAGTGGACACTTGATTAAGGTCTTAAGGTCAGATCGAGGAGGGGAGTATACCTCAAATAAATTTGTGTATTTTTGCAGGAAAAATTGCATCAAGAAGGAGATAACAACTAGTTATACTCTACAAAAAAATGGAGTGGCTGAGAGAAATAATATGGCCATCATGGAGATGGCAAGGATAATGATGAAAGGAAAGGGACTCCCAACTGGATATTGGGGAGAGGTTGTCGCAACAACCATATATCTAATAAATAGAAGTCTAATAAAGGTGGTTCGTGATAAAATCCCACAAGAGGCATGGATTATAAACAAGTGAACGATTGAGCACTTGAGTGTGTTTAGGTGTGTGGAATATGCACTTGTTCCAAAAGAAAAGAGGAAGAAATTGGATGACAAGGGTGAAAAGTGAATTTTCACATGCTATAGTGAAGATTCCAAATCCTACAAGTTGTATAACCTAGTCACCAAGGAAATCGTCATTAGTAGAGACATGGATTTCCTAGAGGATGAGTCATGGGATGGCTTGATAGTTTATGATAGCTCAGAACTGATCTTGATAGCTCCTAGAGATGAAGAAAATGAAAAATAAGTGCAACAAGATGAGCTTACAATTGTTCCTGATAGCTCTGGATGAGCTCTTGACAACTCCCAACATCTCTTGATGGCTCCTGACGCAAGAATGAAGTCATAGATAGAGAGCTCTCGATGGATCCTGATGAATCCTGATGCAGGAAAATAGTCATAGTAAGAGAGCTCCTGATAGCTAGTGACAACTCCTGATGTGAGCAAACATAAAGGAAAGCAATCAAAAATAGCAAGAGGATTGGCTCCTAATAGCTCTTCATGAGCTCTTGAAATCTCCCAACAACTCTTGAACTAACTTGTTTAGTAGAGCAACAGTAGTAGCAAAATTTTAGACCCCACTCTTGCCTCCCTAATGCCAAAAAATTCAAAGAGTCTAAGGGAGATCTACCAAGATAAAATTTATGATGAAGAATTTGATGAGAGTTTGAATTTCACATTATTTTCTCAAAGTAGTCTGATTTATTTTGAGGATGCTATGAATGAGGAAAAATGGTGTGAGGCCATGGATGGGGAGATAGATGCAATAGAGAGACACAACACATGGGAGCTAACTGATTTTCATCCCAATAAGAAATTTATTGAGGTGAAATGGGTCTAAGAGACCAATTTCAATGTTGAAGGAAGCATAGAGAGGCATGAGGCATGATTGGTGTTTAAGGGGTTCAAACAATATTTTGGGAGAGACTATGATGAGATGTATGCCCATGTTGCAAGGATGGATACTATGCAGGGAGCCATAGAAAATTCAGCTCAACAAAAATGTAAGGTGTTTCAAATGGATGTGAGTCTTCCTTCCTTAATGGAGTGTTGAAAGAGGAATTTTATGTGGAGCAGCCATTTGGATATGAAGTTCCAGGTGAAGAACACAAGGTGTATAGGCTGAAGAAAGCTCTTTATGGGATAACACAAGCTCCACAAGAATGTACAGTAGGATTGACTCATATTTGATGAGCAATGGATTTAGAAAAAGCAATGGTGAGCCCACTCTTTATGTCAAAGCAACAAATGGTAATATTTTTATTTTTGTCTTGTATGTAGATGATCTAGCGTCTACTAGGGATGATGAATTCCTCATTGTTGATTTTAAAGAGGCCATGAAAAGAGAGTTTGAAATGACAGATTTAGGTCTCTTAAGATATTTTCTAGGCATAGAAATAAAACAAATTTATGATGGTATATTTATCTCTCAAGAAAATATACAATTGAGATCTTGAAGAGATTTAGGATGCTTGAAAGAAATCCTACCCCAACACCAATAGTTATAGGTCTATAGTTGAGCAAGGAAGTTTGCAACAACAATGTGGATTTGACCATGTATAAAATTTTGGTTGGAAGTTTGATGTATTTGACTGCAACTAGGCCTAACATAATGCATGGAGTAAGTCTTCTTCCTAGAGTTATGGAGACTCCCAAAGACACACATTGGAAAGTGGGTAAAAGAATCTTAATGTATGTGAATGGAATAAAAGGATATGACATTTTGTACATAGCAGAAAATGAGTTTGGGCTGGTTGGATACACAAATAGTGATTGGGAAAGAAGTTTGGATGATAGGAAGAGCATATCGGGCTATGTGTTTCATTTGGGTTTGGCAGCTATCTCATGGGCTTCCAAGAAACAACTTATAGTTTCCCTATCAACAGCCAAAGAAGAGTATATAGCAGCAAATGCATCAGCATGCCAAGCAATTTGGCTAAGAAGAATCTTGGTAGATTTGAGAGAAGAACAAGAGGATGGAACAACAATATTTCGTGACAATGTTTCATAAATGGCCTTGATGAAAAATCCTTTTTTCCATGGAAGAAGAAAGCACATTGAAATCGGGTATCATTTTATCAAAGAGTTAGTTGAAAATGGTGATATCAAAATGGAATTTTGCAGGTCTAAGCAACAACTAGCAGACATATTCACCAAGCCTTTGAGCAAGGATAGTTTGAAGCACCTAAGGAGGAGATTGGGCATTGTTGATTTGGATCAAGTTTGATCCTATTTTGTCGGCTAAGGACAAAGGGGGAGAGTTGGAATTTAACACTTGTCCCTGAGCCTTCCTCCCATTCACCTGCCATGTCAGGAGTTAATGTGGGATCTATTGCTCCTGACGTTGCTAGCTCCAAAAATATTTTTGGTAGGGGAAATAAATTTTTGTTAAGTGAATTTGAATTTTGTGGTGGTAAACCAAGTGCCCAATAGGAAGAATTTTGTAATTATTATTTTTTGGATAATAGAAGAATAAATATTGCATGCCTAGTTTTGTGTATCTCCATTGATCTTTTTTTTTTATTACACATTTGGGTATTTCCAATTTGACTGGAAAACAAAGAAGAAACTTTGTGATTGTTTTATGCATTTAAAATTTTGACACTAATTTAAAATAAATTAATGGAATGTGAGTTAGATCATTTGGACAAAAAAATTGAGGAAATTTAAAGATTTTGCAATGTTTCAGTCCATACACATCATACTATGTACACAACTTTCAATAATCACTTCTGATATTTGACTCCATGTGTCCATTGTTGAGTTTCCATGCATATTAGTTTGGGGGAGCATTCATTATTAACTATTTGACCTTTTTATAAAAAGGATGATTCTTCTCATTGAATTCAAAAAAGAGGTTGGAGAGGAATAAGATAAATTTGGATGGCGGTGCGATTTCTTTGAGAAATCACCTATATATAACCACCTACCCTTCCTCTTAGTTACATATAAAAATACTTCTCATTCCACTGAATCTCATGGACCACACTCAAGAGACAACTAAATCTTTGAGGTTCTCTTGCTTTACCTTCTCAATATTTTTTTCCTTTTGGTATTGATTTTTCTATAGTATTTTATATGTATTTTTTAATTTATTTAGTATTCAAAAGATTGTATATTTCAATATTTTAGTATCACTTTTCTTTATTTTTCAATCATAATCTGAAATGTGAATACAAAATATACAAACTCGATTTTAGAAACAATCTTTTAAATTTCAGAGTTTTTATTGCGCATCCTCTTTGTGGCATGATTACTATATTCAAATTTATTATATGTTGATTAATCTTGTGTAGTGTTGTTTAGAGATTAATATGTGTTTGATACACTTGTTTCTTGATGTTAACTATTAGTTTATACTTTTATTTTAGTCAAAAGCCTTTCTAACATCGATTTGATAGTATTTTCTTTGAAATCAGTAAATAGCTCATTATTTAGTTGAGCGACGATGAATTAAACTATTTAACATATGCTTAGAAATAAAGATTTTATTGGATATTAAGTATTATTTTTTGTTTTATTTAATTTTTCTATATTTTTATGGTTTTGTAGCAGATAAATATGTCAAATAGCTTTTATTTGCATGACTGAACTTATTGTAGAGCTAAATTTCTATTTTAAGATTTGGCTTAAAGTGAGACTACTAAGTACTTATGTAGGTGATTTTCTTTGCAATTTGTAGGTATAAATGTGCAACATGCTTCATGAATTTTAACAAAGTGGAGCATCTAGTTGAGAACATTAAAACTTATTATTACTCTCCTCATGAACTAATTTGTGATATTTGCAAAAAGCATTGTATGTTCTATGACTCACACAGGTAACATTTGATTGGTATATTTTCCTTACCATGATATTTTTATTTTTTATTTTTTCCTATGAAGAATAACCACATGGATAGAAGCTACAATCCTTAAATATTGGGTTTATAAAGTACTGCTACCTAATGTCAAAAGCTTTAGGTCTTCTTAATTGAGTAGCATATATTGTATATCCACTAATTCTAATTTATACTTATATAATTTATAATTGATCTTCATTAGGTCTATTACCCAAAGCTGAGTGTGATAAACAATTTATTGAGAGGGGATGCACCCTCTATCTCAACAATTTCCCCAGTGCACAGCAACTCACTTATCATGGAGCAACATGCCAATCCTATTGGAAATATTTAGTCCCTGATTCTTCTCACATCAACTCCCTAGCTCACCTACCTGGTAGGAGCTTTTCAACGACAAGTAACTTATTTTTGGGATCTTCATCCCTATTCTACTCTTGACTACAAAATTTATTGTGGTAGGCAATTTTGAAAATCCAAGATTTATTGTGTTAGGTGAATTTTAATTCTAAGATGGATTTTTGAATGAAGATAAATAAAAAGATTGAGGTAGTTAGATTTAGTTTGGAAGAATATTTTTAGCAAAAGAATATTGCAAGTGATTTTCAAGAAAGTGAAGTTGCAACAACAATAAATAATGTTCTATGGAAGGAACAATATATAGCTCTGGATTGCTCAAAGTTTGCAGGGAACAACATATAGATCAAGATCATTCAGTGTAGGAAGAAGAAAAGAGAGCTCTGAGAATATCTTGATTGTTCAATGTGTGTGTAGCTCTTGATTGCTACAAATCAAGTGTTCTATCAGTAGTTTGTAATTTTAAAGTCCAATAACCCTTTTGTAATTGATATTTTCTAGGTTAATAGAAGAAGCAATTTTGCATGCCCAGTTGTGTGTCTCCAATCTATTTTTCTTTTTTATTCCACATTTTGTTTTTGGTATTACCAGCTGATTGAAAAATAGAGCAACATCTATGTGCATTTTGTTTTGAGTTTGACATTTAAAATATCCCTATAGTTTAGTATTTGAGCATCTAGATACTCTCACATGGTATCAAATCTAGAAGTCCCTAAGTTTTGAGTGAGTTAAGAATTTATTTTCTATGCGTTTTAAAGTTTATTTTGTTGGAGACATGGCTAGAGATGAGAGTAAGAGTCGACAGTAGCCACCACCATTTCATAGACAAAACTATGATGTTTGGGAAAAGAAAATGAAGACCAAAATGGTTACAAATGATCTGTGGGAGTTTGTGATTAGTGGGTTCATTGATATGACTGATCCAACAATGTATAAAGTCCTCACAAACATCCATAAGACATAATTGAAGGAGACAAGGAGGAAAGATGAAAAAAAATTAAGTTTGATTGAAGTAGCCTTGGGAAAGGAATTTTTTCCTAGAATAGCAACAACTAACTATGAAAATAAATCTTCGTAAATCCTCCAAACCAATTACAAATGGAGTGATAAAGTTAAATTGGTGAAGCTCCAGATCCTTCGAAGAGATTTTTAGACTCTCCAAATGAAGGATACTAAGTCTATCTTATACTTTCACACAATAATATCTAGTTTGATAAACCAGTTGAGGGTGAATGGAGAATCCATGGAAAAGCAGAGGATTGTGGAGAAAATCCTTAGATGTTTACCCACAAAGTTTGTTTAACATTGAAAAAGGGTTCTTAGCCTTTTTTCCACTTGTTTAGCTCCTTCTTGCAGATTTTGGCTTAGTCTGGACTTGATTTGGTGTTGTAATGTGGATAACACATTCACATTAGGTCTCGATCCCTTATGAACTAATGTATTTCAATGGTACCTTGCAAAGGTGTTGTAAAGTGTTGTAACACACTTTCACACTTTTCTAAGGTTTTATCAATTAACTAAGCATAATACATATAATTTCAATCATAATTAACATTAATCTTGTCTTATGAGGTGTGTTGTAAAGTGTTGTAACACACTTTCACATTCCTTTAGGCTTGTCATTAATAATTGGGCTTTCTTATTCTTTAATTCACCCTATTTTGCATCCATGAGCCTCATTTATTGCATATTTTTTAGGTTAATCCTAACACCACTCAATAACCAATCATAATTCAGGTGTTTCTAGTTTATGTGGCCCAAATTTAGTGATCTGGGACACTTTCCCCAGTTGTAGTGAATGAGTCCCACCTATATTTTTGGGTCATAAGCCTATTTTTATACCTTTCTAAGAACTTTTTATTTTTGGTTCCATACATTATGCTAGACGGGACTCATTCACCACTCATGGAAAATGACTCATGTTTTACCAAAATTAAAATTTAAATCAAATTTTTGGCAATTTTTTATTTTCCAAGATCTAATGTTGGCTTGTAGTGTTCTAATTTCAGGAATTCTTGAATAATTGAGTATAAATACAAGGTCCTTTCACTCATTTTCACCTAAGAAATTTGTGAGAACATTCTTAATAGCAAGTTGAGTTCACAAGAGCTTTCAAGTGTCTTCAAGAGCATTCAAGAGCATTCAAGGGAAGAATTATTCACCAAGTGTTGTAAAAATTAAAGTTCCATCATCATGGAAAGGTCCTAATCACATTACTTCATGTTTATGCTCCATTATATTATTTAATCATTTGGTTTAATTACCTAAAAGGGATTTGACCAAGAAAAACCCCCATTCCTTAACAATCAACACTTTTTCTCTCTTTCTTTAGGTGATTGCAGATCTAGGTGCTTTGAATAATTTTAGATCATTTAAGAATATGTTACAAGCTTATTGGAGTGATTTCCCCATTGCTAAGGTTAGAATCCTCATAAAAATTCACCTACAGGTATGGAATTGTTAGTTTTAGATTCGAGAACTTGGAGAAGGAGAAAGAGCAACCTGAGAGGAGAAGCCAGAACTTAAAATTTCCAAAAAAATCCAAAGTGGACTCATTCACCACAAGTGGTGAATTCCTCCCATTCGGTCAATTTTGAGATTTTGGCATTTTTGTATACCCTTTTTTGAGAAATTTGTTCATGTGCAAAAACCCCGATCTGGAACTGATTTGACCAGATTGGTGAATGAGTCACAATAGGCCAAAATATCAAAATCAACAACATTTCTTGTCTTCATTCAAGCCTCTACAAGTTTCCAGGTGCACACTTTCTATTTTGCAATTTTATGTGTTTTTTTGTTTACTTTTCTAAGTTATTTTATAGACCTTCACTGCATCAAAGTATTTTGCATTTCATCTTTCATTGCATTATCTTTTCCAAGTCTCAACTTGGTGGTTAAACCCTCATTATTATCATTCAATCCCCTTAGAACATTTCCTTTTCTATATTTCAATCTCCTTTGCATTGAAATCTCAAGGATTTATTTTTGAATGTGGAGTATAGAAAGATGTGTTGCCCTATGTCCTAAAATCCTAGTGAAGGACACAATTTTCACCTCTAAATTTTGATGAAATTGCATTTTGAATACCTTATTTTCTGATTTGAAATCATCATCATCTTATTTTTATCTTGCATTAACTTTTCATTAGGTCTTACATTGGTTAATTTTCATTCTAGTGTTTCTAATTTTTTGCATTAGTGAAAGTGCATATAGGTTGCATTTTTGCATCTCAAGTCATTGAAAATCATCTTAAAATTATATTTTCATCTTATAATTACATCATACATCATAGAAAACATAAAAATCAACCAAAAAATTTGGAAACTTCTAAAAAAAACCATACTAGGACTCATTCGCCACCTTGGGCGAATCAATCCCTTTGCACCTCTGAAGCTACCTTTTACAACACTTAAAAACTTATTTTTAATCTTCTGTTTGCTGCCATTGTTTATATGTTTCAATTGGTTAACTTTTTGTTTCATGCATTTTACAAAATCTAGCTTAAATTAGTCCATTTCATGCATTGCTTAATTTCAAATTTGCATTCACAATATTTCATTTTCAAATCATTACATGACCTTGTTTGAAATATACAAATTGTATTTCATTCTAAGTCTTAATATTGCATTTTAAGTTTGCATAGATTTTGATACATTCAAATAATTAGAAGTAGCATAATTTAAATTCATGGAAATTGTGGATAGAATTAGATTCTTGCACTTTTTATTTTCAACATTAGTTCCTAGTTCACTTAGATCATATTAATTGGAAAATGAAAGCAAAAAACTAAAAAACATCAAAAGACCCAATTCGAGAAATGCTTACATTTAGAATAAATCATAACATCCAAGCCCTTTAGTAGTGATGAGTTATACATGTTAGATGAATCCCTTGAGTACTTCCTCTCACTAGGATCATCCACTAAGGCTTGTTATGAAAAATCTAAACCAAGAAAAGTTAACTTAACCCTCAAGCCCTTTAGTAGTGATTACTCTGGAATGTTAGATAGAGCCCTTGATGACTCCATCTCTCTTAGATCATCCAATAAATGTTTGATACAATAGGATGCAAGCATTTACCATCATTAAAATAATAATTTTTCTTCTCCCGATATCGGTCCTTTTAGTAACGAAGGTATCTTGGTGATAGGAGACACAATCATGAACAATCATGAAAGTCTTGTTTGTCCTCCCCCTTGGAAAGATATTATGAAACACAAATTTGAGATCATGACAACTACTTTACCTACTCTCCATTCATCCCCTAGCAACTCTCCTCCTTGGGAAGACATTATAGGACACAGGGATGTAAATGTAGGTAATCATGATAATCAATCCTTTCCTTCTCCTAATATCTTCTCTAGACATGAAGAAGATAGTTTAGTGTTAGAAGATATCCTTATTGATACTCATGAGAATCTTATTCCTCCCTTTCTTTATGCCCCTACCATTTGGGAAGACCTATTTGAACAAAAAGGTCCAATCATTGGTGTAGTGTAACAAACTGCATACCCTTTCATTTTCACACTTTTTTGGGCCCGCCTTGCTTTATTTATCCTTCTTTATGGCTTAATTGGTCCTATTTTATTTCCACAAGCCCTATGAATGACATATTTTTATAGTTAATCTTTGCATTCTCCAATGCACATCTAATCCCCTAATGACTCTGATTGGAATTTCCTTGATTTCTTGTCGAGACTAAGATGCCACTAAGGGTATCTTTGTCCCCCTGAGGTCTTGGGACCCTAATTTTGAGGAATTTGTTTTGGGCCCCTTTTCAGTGTTTGTGCCCAAAGTTTAATCACTTGGGACTAAGACACCACCTAGGGTGTCTTAGTCCTCCTTGAGTCATTTTTGGGATTTAATTTCAAATCTTTGTGGGATTTAACCTCCTTTATTCTTTGAATTCATATTTCGGCTTGTTGTGATATGGTTTCAGGATATTAAGCATAAACAAGTATAAATAAATGGTTACTTCTCTCATTTTGTCCTAGCAAAACATCCTAAGCAATCTAATTCTTTTGTGAGAACATTCACTATAATGAAATTGAGTTCAAAAGAGCATTCAAGAGAGCAATATAAGTCTTTTAAGAGAGCATTCACTATAGTCAAATTGAGTTCAAAAGAGCATTCAAGAGAAATTCATTGAGCAATTGGATCCATCATCAAGTTTCAAGCATCATTTCAAAGATTTTTCTTACATAATGTGTGTTGTTGTCCTACATTTTGTGATGTAGGGTTTTTATTTAAGCATGCATTTCAAATCCATATCTATCAAGCATTTCAAGATCCATCTCCATTGTAGCCATTGCACACAAGTTTGTAGCCCTTTGCAAGGGTTTTCTGAGCTATAGCATTGCATGTTGTTCATTCACCATTTCCTTCATCATTTCTATTTCATTTCAAGGTTTAATTACCAACAAGGGGTTTGACCAAGGCAAAACCCCATTCACTAACAATCAACAAGTTTTTCCATCTTGTACATTTATATTTTCAGATCGAGGTTGAAGACTTGAAGATCACTTGGAGTGAAAAGTTATCAAAGTTGCAAAGTTACATTGTCAAAGTTTTCATCTTCACGAAAACTCACCTATAGGTCATATCTAACTATTTTTGAACCTGAGATCCGAGGAGAAGCAACTAAGGATCTACGAGCTTAGGACCACATTCACATTTTTTAGAAATTTAGACCAGGACGAAGATGTGAGTGAAGGCATCTTAGTCCTCTAGGTGGAATCTTTCAGTTATTTTTCAATATTTTGTTCCATTATCTGAAGATTCAGTGTTTGCCCTAAAAAACACCAATGGGTCTAAGAAGTGAGTAAAGGCATCTTAGTCCTCCAAGGCATATTTTGGTAGTTTTTTTGCATTTCCAAAATCCTTTTGGCATCTCCAAGTTTCTGAGGTACACATACCCTAACTTGGAGTTGTTCATTTTTAGTATTAATAAGCTTCAGTTTTCACATTTTAAGTGTTTTGCATATCACAATGTGTTTTCAAATATTATCTTTTCCAAGAATTTTCTTGGTGGTGAACCCCTTAATCTGATAGAACATCCCCTCCTAAGTCCTCCTAATTATGTATTGACTCACCTTGAGAGGTTGATAGTCAATACAATTAGGGTTCTTAGGACATATTTGAATAAACAAGGTAGAGTAGGAAGGCAATCCACCTTTCCCACTTTTACATATTGTTCATTCTGGTGAACCCACATTTGTTTGAGCACTCTTCATTTTCTATTTTGGAGTCCTTTAGATTCCTAGATTTATATTGCATTCATTTCATTTTGCATCTAGGTTTTCTTGTATCTTGCATTAGTGAAATTGCATTTAGGGTTTCCTATATTTACATTAGTGAAAGTGCATATAGGTTGTTGTTTTCCTTTCTTGCATCATTACATTTCATTGCAAAACTTAAAAGTGCATTGTTCCTCCTCTTAATTATATCTAGAAACATTGTTCTTGCATTGAAAATTGAAAAAATATATTTCAAATCTTGCATTCAATTGCTTGTTAGTCATTTCTTTCCTTTGCCTCTGTTTGCATCGTTTTTTGTTTCCAAACATTAGGTCCCTACGTAGGAAACTTGAGAAAGTTGTTTTCAATCCAAAATTTTTTGTTTCTCTCTGAAAAGGTGTTTTTGGGACTAAAATGCCCTTACTAGCATCTTAGTCCCTCTCCACTTTTTCTGCTCTGAATCATCTCCCTACTGTTTGCTTCCTATTTTAGCTTCTGAAACTGCCAAATCTCATTAGGAGGACTAAAACACCCTTATTGGCATCTTAGTCCCTATTGAATTTTACTCTCTAGTTTTCATGGTTTGAAATTATTGTTCTGTGTTTCTTTGGGCTGCTTTCAATTTGTTTTTTTAGTTTCCAGAATTGTTGTTATTCCAATTTCTTTCATTTTCAAGTCCATTTACTTAATTCTACATCATGGATATGTGCTTCAAAAATTTGTGGATTTCCTTGAAATCCTTAGTAGATTTCTCAAATTTTGATTTTGGTAATGATCTTAATAATATTAAACTCACTCATTCTCTCTCAACTCCTAATGCATTTCCTCCTTGTGATGTTCACATCATTGGAGAAAGTGATGGCGTTATGAATAAGTTCCTAAATAATTGTCTTGATAACCTCAAAGATAGTGCATCCTTTTATCCATCCGTGAAACAACCAAATATCCCTACAATTTCACCTCTTGAAATGTTTAGTTACTTACATCTTGAAACTAAAGAAAAAATTGAACTTGAGTTACCTACAATGGGTGAATCTAGTTCGTCTAGACAAGAAAACATTCAATGATCTTACGATAACAAATTAATAAACACTCCAATCAACATTGAAGAAACATATGTTAAATTATTAATAATATTGAGTAAACAAGGATGATATACAACAAGCGAACATGAAATTCATCAATTCTTAGAGCAAGTTCCAACTACTGAAAACACAAAAGGGTTAGGATATCAAGATCCCCCTCACAACACAAACCTACCTAGAGAATAACTAAAGCTTTGTAGTGATGATATGATGATGTCTAATTCACCTCCTGATATGAATGCCTTCCTTCCTAAAGAACAATGAATAACTCATAATAATGATAAGGATGATAAGATCTCTTTTGGTCCTCCCCATCCTTATTCAACAATAGAATTTGGAGAATCCAACCAACACAAAACATCTCATAAAACAAAGAAACCTCAATATCCTTTTTCGCCATCCTCCACTGAGCTAACCTTATATATCCTTTTAAGTCAAGGACTTATTACATTACCACCCATACCTGGAAACCGATTTCCAAATCCTAAAAATTAAAAAAAATCTTATTTCAAGTATCATAGAATTTTTGGTCACCATACCAATGCATGCCACATATTAAAATAATAATTTCAAAGGCTTAACATCATATAAATAGTCCCTTAATATGGGACCCCTTATTTCATGTAATCGTTATAGAATTTTGTAATTCTCACCATTACATGACCCTTCTCATCACCTATCTCGACCCATTCTTGTCTTGCACTTAGTGGGGAAAAGAAGGAAATGGAATTTTTCTAGTCAAGAATTTTTTATTGTCCCTTTGGTTTATTATCTACCTTCCGCTTATGCAGATTGAGACTAGGAGGTGGATAACTTACTTTAGGTTGAATTGCTTGTGCCTTGCTAGTCTTTTTATTTTTATTTTCACGTGTATATTTTGATCCATCGTGATGTTCTATTTGATGTTTCTCTCTTTTTGGATTCCTTTATTTGTTACCTCATTCTTCTCTATGTTGTAATATTTTCTCTTTTGTCTTGTGTTTTCCTATCGGGGATGATGCAAGGTGTCGAGACACCCTATGTCTCTTCGATGTTGACCCAATTTTTTTTTCTTTTTTTCTTTTCATTTTTTGTGTCTTACTTTTGGGGATGACATAGGGTGTCAAGACACCCTATGTCTCATCCAAGTTGATCCAAAATGATTTTCCTTTTTCTTGCTCTCTTTATGTCATTCTTCTAGGTCTTTGTGTATTTGGGGAATGATGATAGTTCTGAGCTCTATAATATATTTGCAACAAAGACAAATACCGACCCCAAATCCATAGATCCCTTATGTGTTTCTAGGAGGAAACCCTATTTTACATTTTACTTTCCATGTTTTTCTACTTTAAAATAATTGTTCATAGCATGGTGTTAGCAATTTCTTTAAAGTGGTGGCATACATTGGCATTATTTCAGATTGATTTCATTTGCATTTTTATTTCCATGTTCCTTGATGTGATTTTATTTCTTCATACGATGAGTTTTCCTCTTTGACATGAAATTGGGAGTAATGTCCTTCAAGAGTGTGACGTATCTCAACATATTATATTTTCATTAGTGGTGGTCTAACACACTACATCCCCTAAGGTGGTGAATCTTTTATCCTTTGAATGGTCCTCTCTTGGGGACATTAGGAATGATGTCCACTAAGAGTAATACCTTGCATGAACTAAGAAAAATCCCTTCGAACATCCTCTCTCTTTCTTGTCACGTTACTTTTCCTTTTTTTTCCTTATTAAATTCATGGAGGTATAGATTTGATATGGACCTCTTGGGGATCACCTAGTGAACACCTAGTTTCACTAGCTCGTGTGAGTGCATTTAATTTTTGTACCTTATTAAAGTCATGGAGGTATATCTTTGATATGGTCCCTCTTGGGGATCACCTAGTGAACAACTAGTTCCCACTAGCCCTCATGAGCGTGCACTTTTGTTTGCATAGTGGACAATTCATTCCACTTATAAATCCTCTTCAAGACTAGACTCGACCCACCATGTTAGATGGCTAGTCAAAGCTTGATCTGTTGTAGTTCCTTTCCTTTTACATTTTTCTAGTCTTTGATGGTGTATGTTTGTGATTTAATTTTGGCATCATATATCATCTACAAGCATGTTCCTTTTTTCTTATGTTGGTCTTCCATAGGATCATCATCTTGGGGGCTTGGCCACCCTCTTTATTTTTTTCATCCTATATTACTAATATTTGTACATTTGAACCCCTCTTGATTGCATGGTTGGCTACTTTAGTGTGATTTTGAGGCAAGCTCATACTCTCACTAAAGTGGGGGCTAAATGTAGTGTAGTAAAATGCATACCTTGCATTTTCACACTCTTTTGGGCATTCCTTGCTTTATTTAGCCTTCTTTATGGCTTAATTTGTCCTATTTTATGTCCACAAGCTAGACTATGAATGACATATTTTTTTGGTTAATCCTGACATTTTCTAATGCACATTTGATCCCCTAATGACTCTAATTGGTGTGTCCCTGATTTCTGGTTGGGACTAAGAAACTACTAAGGGTGCCTTTATCCCCCCAAGGTCTTGGGACCCTACTTTTGAGGCATCTATTTTGGGCCCTTTTTGGTGTATGTGCCCCAAGTTTCATTACTTGGGACTAAGATGCCACATTGGGTGTCTTAGTCCTCCTTGAGTCATTTTTAGGATTTAATTTCAAATCTTGGCAGGATTTAACCTTCTTTATTCTTTGAATTCATATTTCGGCTTGATATGATATGATTTTGGGATATTAAGCATAAACAAGTAAAAATACAAGTTTCCTTCCCTCATTTTCTCCTAGAAAAACATCCTAAGCAATATAAGTCTTTTGTGAGAGCATTCACAATAGTCAAATTGATTTCACAAGAGCATTCAAGACCAATTCATCAAGCAATTGGAGTCATCATCAAGTTTCAAGCATCATGTGAAAGATTGTTCTTGCATCATGTGTGTTGTTGTTCTAGCATTTGTGATGTAGGGTTTTTATTTAAGAAAGCATTTCAAGATCCATGTCCATTGCAGTGATTACACACAAGTTTTTAGCCTTTGCAAGGGTTTGGTGAGTTGTAGCATTGCATGTTGTTCATTCAAAATTTCCTTATATTTCATTTTAAGTTTTAATTACCAACAAGGGGTTTGATCAAGGAAAACCCCAATTCACTAACAATCAACAAGTTTCTCCATATTTTCCATTTGTATTTGTAGATCTAGGTTGAAGAGTTGAAGATCACCTAGAGTGAAAAGTTGTCAAAGTTACAAAGTTGCATTGTCAAAGTTGTTATCTTCACGAAAACTCACCTACAAGTCAAGTCCAGTTGTTTTAGAACTCGAGATCCAAGGAGAAGCAATTGCAAGTATAGGAGCTCAAGACCACATTCAAACTTTTCAAAAAAATTGATCAGGACTAAGATGGGAGTAAAGGTGTCTTAGTCCTCTAGGTGGAATCTTTTAGTGATTTTTTGTGATTTTTGTTATGTTATCTAAAGATTTTGTGTATGCCCCAAAAAATAACAACGGGACTAAGATGAGATTAAAGGTTTCTTAGTCCTCCAAGGCATATTTTGGTAATTTTTTTGCATTTCCAGAATCCTTTTGGAATCTATAGGTTTCCCAAGTACACATACCCTAACTTTGAGTTGTTCATTTTCAATATTAATAAGCTTCAGTTTTCTCATTTTAAGTGTTTGACATATCACAATGTGTTTTCAAACATTATCTATTCCAAGCATTTACTTGGTGGTGAACCCCTTAATCTAATAGAACACCCCCTCCTATGTCCTCCTACTTGTGCATTAACTCACCTTGAGAGGTTGATAGTCAATCCTATTAGGACTCTTAGGACATATTCAAATTAGCAAGGTAGAGTAGGGATGCAATCCACCTTTCCTACTTTTACATATTGTTCAATTGGTAATCATGAAACTCATAGTTATCCTTCTCTTGATGTCTTCCCTATTTGTGATGAAGCTGATTTACAACATCTAACCATGACATGTGATGAACCTCTTACTTTTCACTTTTCTAAAAGCTCTCCTACTAGGTTAGAAACTAGAGCACAAGTGAATGAGACCTTAGAGAAAAAGAAATAAATCATCAAAAATCACAACAATAAAATTTTCCCCTCTCCTAATATCTCGCCTATTTATGAAGAAGATATTATGATGTTACAAGATCCCATCGATGATAATCATGAGGAAAAAATTATTGAAAAAGAAAATCTAACCATTAATTGTGATGAAGCCATTTTAGAAAACTAATTTTTAAATTTCAAGAACATTTACTTTATAGTTCTCCTATAAACTCTCCTACTAGGGAAGGTATCATGGTGCAAGAAAACAAAAACATTGTTGAACTCCTTTCAAGCAATAGTAATGTGTCTTCCTTGGGTGATGGTAAAAATATGATGCTATATCTCCCTTTATTAGAGATACATCAAACCAAGATCACTGAAGTTATACATGCACAAGTTTCCATTAGATCCCCTTTGACTATTGGACCTCCTACACACCCTATGGTACATCCTAAGAATCCTTTAATTATTCATCCACCCTCACAACAACCACAAGTTCAAAAGAAACCCAGGCTCATCTTAGAACCACCTACAAGGCAACTCAATAATGATAACGTTTCATACCTACCAAGTTACATGGCATTGCTCACATATATAACAAAGTGTATACAATCAAGGCCAACCTTGAACCTAAAGGACTTATTTATCAAGTTGGGAAAGGATATTATTCTATAAAACAAGGTATACATGCCTCGATAAGGACTAATGGTCGTGGTTATTGTACCTCAAAACAAAAGCCTCCATTCAATGTCAACACTATCGCAAAAGATTCTTCCAAGACAACTTTAAATTTGATGCATCCGAAACTGATAGATATCTCATTAAATGTGAATCAAGTAGAAAATTTATTTACTCATCATAATAAATAAAATTATTTGATGCTCCTTGCCATGTAATATTTTTAGTATCATATCATACACACTATTGCATGTTTTCCATTCCCTTTTCACAAGGAGTGGCATATCATCATCCATTCTAGGCTAAACCTTGTCTTGCACTAAGTTGGGGAAAAGGGGCTAGTTAGCCTTCTCCTCATATTCCACTTGTAATTGTATCTTTTGGCTAGTTTCCTACCTTTCATGTCTATCTAAGATAAATCTTGGGATGTGGACAACATGCCTTAAGTTTTCTCATATTTGACATACTACCTTTTCCATGATGTAGCTTATCAGAAACATATTACTTGGAATAGGGCTTTCCAAATAAGCCCTCATAGCTTCTTCTACTTTAAATAATTTTCTCACAATAATGGTGTTAGAAACCTCTTTAAAGTGGGGGCATACATTGATGACATATTTTGGCAAAATTAATGGCATGATTTTTCTTTTTTCTTGTGATGTGTCCTCTTATTGGTGGTGTCATTGGGTTTGATGGAGTTCAAGAGCGTACGATCTAATGAAATGTCATGATGAAAATTAGGCATCCCATGGGTGGTGATCTAACACTTTGACTTGTCCTCTCTTGGAGATATTAGTCACAATGCTCCCTAAGAAAAATACTTTACATGAATAAAGAAAAATCCTCTTTAAAAAATATTTACATGACATTCAAAACCATTTACAAAAAGCATTACATTGTGGTGCCTTATCAAAGTTATCATGAGGATACCTTTGGTATGGTTAGTATGATGGGAAGCCAACACACTAGCATGACTTTCTCATTATATTGTGGTAATCCAACACACTAGCATGAATTTCTCACTAAACCACTTCTTTGGGACAACTCACCCCATGAACGGCCTGATGTTTTGTGGCCCAAGAGTGAGCACATCTTTTCCACCTCATTTTTATTTCTTTTAGTTCTTGAGATTGCATGATTGTGTATATTTTTTTTCTCCATATTATACACGGTCTTGTGTGTGTCCCTTCCTACTTATGTTGGTTTGACTTAGGATCTTGGATCCTGGGGGCGTGAACATTGCCTTGATATTTGTCATCCACATTGGTACAATTGGACCCCTCTTGTTTCTCTACTTTAGTGTGAGTTTGAAGTAGGTTCATCCTTTCACTAAAGTGGGAGCTAAATGTAATGTCGAAAAAAGGGTCCTTAACCTTTTTCATGCTTGTTTAGCTCCTTGCAAATTTTGGCTTAGTCTGGCCTTGATTTGGTGTTGTATTGTAGATAACACATTCACATTAGGTATTGGGCCCTTGTGAACTAATTTATTTTAATGGTACCTTGCAAAGGTGTTGAAAACTATTGTAACACACTTTCACACTTTTCTAGAGCTATATCAATTAACTAAGCATAATAAATATAATTCGAATCATAATTAACATTAATCTTTCCTTATGTGTTGTGTTGTAAAGTGTTGTAACACACTTTTACATTCCTCTAGGCTTGTCATTAATAATTGGGATTTCGTATACTTTAATTGGCCCTATTTTGCATCCACAAGCCTCATTTATTACATCTTTTTGAGGATAATCCTAACATCAATCAGTAAGCAATTGTAATTCACGTGTTTCTGGCTTGTGTGGCCCAAATTTAGTGATCTTGGACACTTCCCCCAATTGTGGTGAATGAGTCCCACCTAGATTTTTGGGTCTCAAACCTGTTTTTACACCTTTCTAAGAACTTTTTATTTTTGGTCTCATACATTATTCCAAATGGGACTCATTCGCCACTTGTGGTGAATGAGTCCCATTTGACCAAAATTCAAATTTAAATCAAATTTTTGGTGGGATTTTATTCTGCAAGATCTAATGTCGGCTTGTAGTATTCTAATTTTAGGAATTCTTACATAATTGAGTATAAATACAAGGTTATTTCACACATTTTCACCTAATAATTTTTTGAGAACATTCTTAATATCAAGTTGAGTTCACAAGAGAATTCAAGTGTCTTCAAGTGCATTAAAGAACATTCAAGGGTAGAATTATAAACCAAGTGTTGCAGCAATTCAAGATCCATCATCATAGCAAGGTTCTAATTTCATTACTTCATGTTTATGCTCCATTATCTTATTTAATCATTTATTTTAATTACCTTAAAGGGGTTTTGTTGAGAATCTATGTCTCAACTTCTAGCTTGCAACCCCTTGATTCACTGGCTTGGTGTTATTTTTTCTGGTTCTGGCGGTTACCACGTTACCGCGGCCAGCTAAAGGGCTGATCGCAGTGGCCATGGTAAGCCACCTACGGCTGGCCTGGCGCTTACCGCCTTACTGTGGCCAGCCAAAGGGCTGACCGTGGTGGCTGTAGTAAGCCACCTGCGGCTAGCCTGGTGGTTACCGCCTTACCACAGCCAGCCAAAGGGCTGACCGTGGTGGCCACAGTAAGCTACCTGAGGCTTGCCCTAGTGGTTACTGCGATACTACAGCCAGCCAAAGGGCTGACCGTGGTGGCCACGATAAGCCACCTGTGGCTTGGCCTGGTGGTTACCATGGTACCACGGTCAGCCACAGGGCTGACCGCGGTAAAAACACCAGTGGTCAGTCTGATGGTTACCGCCCTACTGTGGGGTGGCTTGTCATCCCCCATGGTAGCGTAGTAATACCATCAGTGGTCCCTTTGACCGCCTACTGCCATACCATAGGGTGATCACAAGAAGGCCATGGTAGCGTGGTAAGGTAAATGGTGAGCTCGGTATGCTTACCGCCATACTGCAGGGTGAGCTTGGGTGGACAGTGGTAGCATGGTAGAGGTTGTGGGGAGCTCGGTCAAGCTCGATGATTGGGTTGACCGAGTTGGACTCAGTGTTAGAGCCCGACAATGAATACCAGGAGGACACATGGCTCAATGTCAGTCGATTATTGGCTAGAGGCCAAAAGTCTTAGCAACAGTTATTGTAGGTCGATTCAGGGTGGCAAAAAAGACCTGATTTGGGTAATGGCTTTAATGCCTAGGTGGATCAATGCAATGAAATCGGTATGGACAGATTTTTGGTGTGATTTGAATCTAACATGATTTTGTACCTGAGATCAACGATTGACTGAGATAGTTTGATCTGTATGTTTTTGATATAAGAACATTGTAACAGTAAGAACTAAAAAAGTCAGAGAGATAATATCATAATTATGTATTGCTGCTATGAGCTGAATAGGGAGGTCTATGATTTGTATGTAACTACTTTTGTTACTGTAATACAAAATAGACAAGACTTTGTGTGGTGGGTTTTTTACTTGAATATGTTTTCCCACGTATATCTTGTGTCAACTGTGAATGCTCTTCTTTGTGTAATATTTATTTTACTTGCATGTATTCATCTCAAGTAGTTTGTGAAGCTATTGGAATTGGTTTATGCTTTACTCCTCTGTTGTATTAGTGTTAAGGGAATGTATTCTGCACTATTGGGTCTCTTGATCCATGCCTATTTTTCCCTTCAGGTTTGACCAAGGAAAACCCCCATTCCTTAACAATCAACACTTTTGCTCTCTTTCTTTGTGTGATTACAAATCTAGGTGCTTTGAAGACTTAGAGATCATTGAATCATAGGTTACAAACTTATTGGAGTAATTTCCCAATTGCTAAGGTCATAATCCTCATAAAACCTATTACCTATAGGTCCGTAATTGATAGTTTCAAATATGAGCACCAAGAGAAGCAAAAAGAGAAAGCTGAGAGGAGCAAATTAGAAATTTGAATTTCTAGAAAAACCATACTAGACTCATTTGTCACAAGTGGTGAATGAGTCCCATTTTTGGTTAATTTTTAGATTTTAGTATTTTCAAATACCCCTTTTCAAGAAATTTCTTCGTGTGCAAAAACCTTGATCTAGGATTGATTCACCCAGATTAGCGAATGAGTCCCAGTGGGCCAAAATTATAGAATCAACAACATTTCCAATCTTCATTCAAGCCTCTATAAGTTTCTAGGTGTACACTTTTTGTTTTGTAGTTTTTTTTGTTGTTTTATTTTCTTTTCAAAGTCATTTTATAGGTCATTGCATCAAACTAGGGTTTTGTATTTCATCTTTCATTGCATTGTATTTTCCAAGTCTAAACTTGTTGGTGAGCCCCTCAGTCTTATCTTTAAATCCCCTTAGAACATTCCCTATGTTAGATTTCAATCTACTTTGCATTGAAATCTCAAGGATTTGTTCTTGAATGTGGAGTTGAGAAAGACTTGTTGCATTAGGTCCTAAAAACTTTAGTGATGATAATTTTCTACTCTAAAATTTGATGTAGTTGTGATGTCTATTGAAGAGGTAAAGGATCTCTCAACATTGTTCATTGATGAGCTGATGGATTCTCTGCAAACCCATGAGCAGTGCCTAAATAGGTCTACAAGTTCTTCCCATGAGAAAGCATTCAAAGCTCAAGACAATGCAAGAGGTAGGGGGAGAGGTGGAAATAGCTTCAGACATGGTAGAGGTAGATCTAGACATGGAAGAGCTAGAGAAGATAGCTCAAGACAAGCACATAGCCAAGAGGGAGAAAAACTATCTTAGTCCAGCTCTCGACAAGCCAAGAAGAATAACAACTCGATTCAGAAGTTTAACAAGAGCAATATTGAATTTTATTATTATCATAAGTTTGGCCATTATGCAAGTGAGTGATAGAAAAATCAATGTGATTAGTCGATGAAATGTGAAAATGTGGCTGATGAAATAGTGACTAAAGGTATTCATCAAAAGGCCTTCATCATGTGCAACATTGTTGAGTAGGGTAGTGATGAGGTATGATTTCTAGATAGTGGATGTAGTAACCACATGAGTGGTAATGAGATTTTATTTTCTTTCATTGATAAAAATGTCAATTCTGAATTAGAAATGAGGAATAATGAAATACTTCCAGCTGTAGGAAAAGGGTCCATTTTGTCTTGCACCAAGAAAGGTGAGAAGGAGATTGAAAATATGTATTTTTCCCCTACTATAAAGCACATTCTCATGACTATTAGACAACTAATGCAAAAAGGCTACAAAGTGTTGATGGAAAAGGGTGAATGCATTATTTATGAGAAGGATGGAAGAAAGAAAGTAATTATAGTAGTACAAATGACAAGGAATATAATTTTTACTTTGAGTTTAGAGAGGTGTTTCTTATCTTAGTCTACATCTATAGCCCCCAAGCATGGAAAATTTACAATAGTACAACAACAAGAAGCTTTCAAGATAGTCATTCAAGACCCTTCCAAGCTTTGGCATCTCATATATGGACACTTAGGCTATTTTGGTTTGAATATTTTTTCAAAGAAGGGAATGGTTGGAGGTTTTACAACCATAGTAGAGCCTAGTGGTAGATGTGAATTTTTCATTTTAGGCAAGCAACCCTTTCAATCAAGAAATTCTAGAAGGGTAAGAGCACAATTGGAGTTGGTGCATGCTAAGTTGTGTGGACTTATGAAAATAATTTATATTGGCAAGAGCTAATACTTTATGACTTTCATATATGAATATAGCCATAATACATGGGTTTATTTCTTACAACATAAATCTAAAGCATTTGAACCAGAAAATATCATTAATTCCAAGTACCCAATGGAATCAGTCCTTTATTGGGGGGTAATAAAATGTAGGAAACTTGCCATTTCCAAGAGGAGATCAACACCACTCTCATTGTATAAGTCATCGAACCTAGATTTGTGGAAAAATTCGAAGGAGGACCCTTGATTTTAGAGGTGATTTATGGATTTTTCATATAACTATTGATTTATTAAATTTTTCATACAGTATTATCTATATTCTATGCATAGTTGACTGATATGATATCGATTCTATAGGTTGATTAAAACTAGTTGTTTAAGCTCCCGTGAATCGTATTGTATTCCTTATAAAATTATTGTATTGGTTCCTTTGTGACTGAATTTATCAATGCATATTTTTCCACAACTTGAGAGTCGATGGCTTTATTGTTTTGTAAGATTTTATTTTACAACTATCATCATAGCATAGGCTATATGTAATATTTTTTCTTAGCTTGACATAGAGCTTTCGGTTAATCCAATAGTCTTCAATAGGAACTATTTGAGAAATGGTAGATGCCACCCTTAAGTGGTAAGTCGAATCTCCTTAATATATCTCAATAACATTTATATTTTCTTCATTATTTTTAATTTTCTATCTAAGAGATGGTCATCGCTCGATGAAATACCATCCTCTTTGATCCAGTATCAATGGAACTTTTTAAACCTTCTATCAGTCTCGTTGTCCGTGGCGAAGAAGGGCTGTGACACTCAACTTTGTATTATATATATTTATGGTAAATATTTCAAATTAATGTATACTGTAATAGTTCACAAAGACCTCATGAATTTTTTTTTTTCCTAATCCATGAAGAATTAAGGTTGAATGATAAACTCGTTCCCTATCTTGATGCATGTGTAATTTAGTAAACTATACTTTTCATTAAATGATGTGCATGTCACCTATGGGTGACTATGCCCCAAACTGAGGGTAGGTGTTAAGGCATGACCTCGACCCTCATGTTTCACATAGTATTCAATGACTGAAGACTGATTTAGAACAATATTTTCCCTTGGTATAAAGCACAATTTCATGAGTATTGGACAATTGATCCAAAACGGCTACAAAATGTTGATGGAAAAGGGTTAATGCATTATTTATGAGAAGGATGGAAGCAAGAAAGTAATAACTGCAATGCAAATGACAAGGAATAGAATTTTTCCTTTGAGGTTAGAGATGTGTTTCTTAGCTCAGCCCACAGTTGTAGCCCCCAAGCATGAAAAATGTATAGTAGTACAACAACAAGTAGCTTTCAAGATAGTCATTCAAGACCCTTCCAAGCTTTGGTATCTCAAGTATGGACATTTAGGCTATGTTGGTTTGAATCTTTTTTCAAAGAAGGGAATGGTTGGAGGTTTACCAACCATGGTAGAGCCTAGTGGTAGATGTGAAGCTTACATTTTAGGAAAGAAACATAGGCAACCCTTTCAATCAGGAAATTCTAGAAGGGAAAGAGCACCATTGGAGCTAGTTCACGCTGACTTCTGTGGCCTTATGCAAGAAATTTGTATTGGTAATATCCAATACTTTATGAACTTCATAGATGACTACACTCGTAAGACATGGGTTTATTTCTTACAACATAAATCTGAAGCATTTGACAAGTTTAAAGTGTTTAAGGCCTAGACTCAAAAGGAGAGTGGACATTTCATCAAGGTCCTAAGGTAAGATAGAGGGGGAGAGTATTCCTCCAATCAATTTATAAATTTTTGCAAGAAACACAACATTTAGAAGGAGATAATAGTAGCCTATACTTTGTAGAAAAATAGAGTGGTTGGGAGGGAAAACATAACCATTTTGGAGATGGCAAGAAGCATGCTCAAAGGAAGGAGACTCCCAGATGATTATTGGGGTGAACTTGTAGTAACAATAGTGTATTTGATAAATAGAAGTCCTACAAAGGTAGTTTTTGACTAGATTCCATAAGAGGAATGGACAAAATGCAAGTGAATGGTTGAGCACTTGAGAGTGTTCAGGTGTGTGGCATATGCACTTGTGCCAAAAGAGAAGAGACAAAATTTGAATGAAAAAGGTGAGAAGTGCATCTTCATGGGCTACAATGAAGATTCCAAAGCCTACAAGTTGTATAACCCAGTTACCAAAAAAAAATTATCAATAGAGATGTGGAATTCTTAGAGGATGAGTTTTGGCTTGGCTTGATAGATTCTGATAACTCTAGAATGCTCCTGAGAGATTCAATTGAAGAAAAAAAAGAGACTAAAGTGTAGAAAGATTATGTGATGGATCCCAAACTAGATCCTAATAGCTCAGGACCAGCTCTTGATAGCTCTGAACTAGGTTTTGATAGCTCCAAATGGCTCCGGACCACTACAAAGACACAAAAAAAGAGCTCTAGATAGCTCCAGACTGGGTCTTCCCAACAAAGTAGTAGTATAAGTTGAAGTTCAGACCCCTCTCCTGCCTCCTTAATTCAAAGAAAGATGAAGAGTCTAAGGGAGATCTACCAAAAAGAAAGGTATGATGAAGATTTTGATGAAAGCATGAATTTTGAATTATTTTCTCATAGTGATCCAATTTATTTTGAGGATGTTGTGAAAGAAAATAAATGAATTGAAGCCATAGATGAAGAGATAGATATAGTAGAGAGGAATTAAACATGGGAGCTAACTAATTTTCCTCCCAACAAGAAATTAATTGGAGTGAAGTGGGTCTATAAGACCAAAATCAATGTCAACGGAAGAATAGAGAGGCATAAGGCAAGATTAGTTGTCAAGTAATACAAATAGAAATTTGGGCTCAAAGATTATAATGAGGCATATGCTCCAATTACAAGGATTGAACCTATGCAGTCAGTGGCAGCCCAACACAAGTGGAAGGTGTATCAAATGGATCTAAAGTATTCCTTCTTGAATGGAGTGTTGAAAAAAGAAGTGTATGTGAAGAAACCACTTGGTTATAAAGTTTTGGGTCAAGAAAACATGGTATGCATGCTAAAAAAAGATTTTTATGGGTTGAATAAATTACCAAAGGCATGGTATAGTAGGATTGAATCATATTTTTTGAGATATGGCTTTAGAAAAAGCGACAGTGAGCCCACTCTTTACATCAAAGCAAATGATGGTAAAATTTTAATTGTTGTCTTATATGTTGATGATTTAGTTTTCACTGGGGATAATGATTTCATCATTGTTGATTTTAAGGAGGATATGAAAATAGAGTTTGAAATGATAGACTTAGGTCTCTTAAGGTATTTCTAGGCATAGAAGTAAAAATAATGCATGATGGTATTTTTATCTCTCAAGCAAAGTATGCAGCTCAAAGATTTTGAAGAGGTTTAGGATGCAAGATAGAAACCTTTCCCTCACACCAGTAGCCATAGGTTTAAAGTTGAGCAAGGAAGATTGTAGCAATAATGTGAATCTGACCATGTATAAGAGTTTGGTTAGAATTTTTATGTATTTAACAATAACTAGGCTTGATATAATGCATAGTGTAAGTCTGATTTCTAGATTTATGGAGACTCCAAACGAGTCACATTGCAAAGAAGGTAAAATAATCCTAAGGTATGTGAATGGAACCAAAGGATATGGTATTCTATATAGTGTAGAAAATGATTTTGGGTTGGTTGGTTACACAGATAGTGATTGGGTAGGGAGTATGGATGATAGAAAGATTACATCAAGATATGTGTTTCACATTGGATTGTGATTCATTTCATGGGCTTTCAAAAAAAAACCCATAGTTTCCCTATCTACAGCTATGACTGAGTATATAGCAGCAAATGCAGCAACATGCCAAGCTATTTGGCTAAGGAGGACCTTAGCATTTTTGAAAGAAGAACAAAAAGATGAAACAACTATATTTTGTGACAATGTTTCATCAATAGCTTTGACAAAAAATCAATTTTTTCATGAAAGAAGCAAGAACATTGAAATAAGGTATCATTTCATAAGAGAATTGGTTGAGAAAGTTGAAATCAAAATAATTTTTTGTAGGTATGAGCAACAACTTGCAGACATTTTCACCAAACCATTGAGCAAAGATTACTTTTAGTGCCTAAGAAAAAATTTACGTGTTGTTGATTTGAATGAAGAATGATGTTGTTTCACAACTCAATCAAAGGGGAATTTTTTGAATGAAGATAAATAGAAGGATTGAAACAGTCAAATTTAGTCTAACAAAAGATTTTTGGCTAAAGAATATTGCAAGTGATTTGCAAGAAAGTGAAGTTGCAACAACAACAAAGAATGTTTTATGCAAGGAGAAGCAGATAGATTTGGATTCCTTAGAGTTTGCAAAAAGCAATAGATAGCTCCTAATCATTCAGTTTAGGAAGAGGAAAGGAGAGCTTTGAGAAGCTCCTAATTGTCTAGAGTGTGTGTGCAGCTCTAGATTGTTGCAAATTAAGTGTTTTATCAGTAGTTTGTAATTTTCAAGTTCAAGAATCTTTTTGTAATTGATATTTTCTAAGTTAATAGAAGAACAAATTCTGCATGCCTAGATGTGTGTCTCCAATCTATTTTTCTTTGTTATTCCACATTTTATTTTTTGTATTCCCAATTGATTGGGAAATAGAGCAGCAAGTCTGCATTTGTTTTGAATTTGGGATTTAAAATATCCCTGTAGTTTTGTATCTAAGCATTCAAATACTCTCACAAATAATTTCCACCATTGCTTATAGTAAGTTCTTAATCAATATGCATGTTTTTTTTTAATTCAAAAACTTATCGGTTGTTTTCTTAAAAATACTGTTGCTTAAAATATAAATAACCCATTATTTTTTCACTCTTTTTTCAATGGAGAGTACCCTACATATGAACCATTATTTCATATTTTTTTGATCCATAAAGATTAATGGAGGATGGCTTTCCTTGGTAAATAAGAGAATCCAAGCAAAAAAAGAGAATATTCATGGTGAAAGTTCCATTAAGAGCAATATTATTGCCATTGCAATGGATTGTGAGCAAAGCCAACAATTCACTCAAGTATCTCACTCAATCATTTCTAGGGAAATTTCTTCTGCACCTTATTTATTGGTTGTCATGTGAAACAAAAATATATTAAGCTAAATTGGTTTTTGAAGTGATCTAGAAGGCACATATCAAAGTCTATTAACATTGGATAGAATAATGTTTATTTGATGATGGTTTAGAAGTTTCACAAAAAAATTGATTTAATATTTTATGTACTAGATCAAATTGATTAAAAATGTCTTAGTAATTGTGTCTAATATATTGATTATCTTGATTATATTTTTTTATTTAAGCTATATATTTTACATATACTTTATTCTAAGGTATAATATTATGAAGGAAAATAGCTTATGTAGATAATTCCTAACTCTATAGTCCTAATAAGACCTATCACTAGTATTATGGGGCTAAATATATGATTATAACTGCAAATTCTCTTTTGAGATTTGTTTTAGAGAGTTCTTAATAAAGGTATCGCTAAATGAGATATATGTCAATGTTGAGTGATCAATACATTTAAAAGAGGAATAAAATATATTTGTATGTTTTGACAAGTATAAGATTTAGAATGGAATTGATGACCCATATGGGGATTGTCTCAACAATCCATATTCACAAAAAAATGCAAAATCAAAACGATACAATGTCTGCTTCCCTCAGTGCAGATGAATTTCTCCTTGAGAATGTGGTGTATTTTACAATGAAAGAGAAAGATCTAGAGAAAAAGAGCCTCAAAGCTTTGTGTCATATTTCACAATCCAATTTCTATTCTTTGTGCATGGATTCTAGTTCACAAGAAACTTAATATGATAAGCCACTTTCTTTAGCTAGGTTTTCATAGGAGGGAGTCAAATGTTTTGGTTATGTAACAACCTATCACTTTGTGCCTCAAATAGATAGTGGTGTTGAATAGAAGATCTATGTTTCAGATAATTTTAAAGAAGCAATATGATTGAGTCAATTTTCTTTGTTATGGTATCTTAAAATTATTTAATACATAATTTCATATGTAGTTATTGTTTTTTAATTATTATTGTTTTCAAAACACTATATTAAGGAATTTTAGAAAATTATGTAAAGATTTTAACATAGTGATTGTTGTCACAAAATTTTAAAGATAAAAATTTCAAGGATGTTTTCTAAAAATCCTCCATCTTCAGGAATAAAAAATATTCACAAAATCAATAGAACATAACATATAGAGAAAAAATAAACCAACCAGATCAAACCAAATCATTCAAAAAAAAATAGTAGAAACTATGAAGATTGAGGAGAAAACATGGACACTCAATCTATGACCTTCTAATATGTAAAAGATTTTGAATGCACAAAACAAACACAAAGTTGTTGCTTTGATTTCTAGTCAAGCTAGAAATATCCAAATCTCGAATGTGGAATAACAAATAATAAACTTAATGGAGACACACATAACTAGGCATGCAATATTTTCTTCTTCTATTCAAAATGTTGGAAATGGCAATACATAAAATGTAAAAATTCAAACAAACTAAAGACTACCTATTAAAACTTCATGGGAGCAAACATAAACTGCTCGACCAAATCACAGACAATTAGGAGCTACTCAAAACTCTCTATTCCTATTTGACTGGAACTATCTGCTATTCTTGGAAAATACTGAGCAATCAAGAGCAATCCTACTCACTGCCAACACTCAGCCAAATGTTCTGAGAACATTCACTAAACATTTCTACTTAAAATTTTATTCTTGATGCTAATCACTTGTTGTTGTAAACCCTGACTAACATTTAACTTCTCCAGCTTGTAGAGCAATCTGCCTTCATTAATTTTGTCTCTTAAAAAATATTCCCTCTAAAATTCAAATTTACCTACCAGTATCAATTGGGAATTCAAAAAATCCTACTACAATCAATTTTGAGTAGTCAGGACCTATAGGGATGAAGATCCCAAAAACTACCATTGATAAATAGCTCCTAATAGGTAGGTAAAGCAATGGCAGGCTCAGGGGCAACAAATATTTCCAACACTCCCCCTTTGTCCTGAGCCAACAAAATAGGATAAAACCTTATCCAAATCAACTATGCCCAATTTCGTCCTTAGGTGCCCAAAACTATCCTTGCTCAAAGGCTTGGTGAATATGTCTGCTAGCTATTGCCAAGCCTACAAAATTCCATTTTGATTTCACCATTTTCAACTAACTCTTTAATTAAATGATACTTGATTTCAATGTGCTTTCTTCTTCCATGAAACACAAGATTTTCATCAAGGATATCGATGAAACATTGTCACAAAATATTGTTGTTCCATCCTCATATTCTTCTCTCAAATCTGCCAAGATTCATCTTAGCCAAATAGCTTGACATGTTGCTACATTTTCTGCTATATACTCAGCCTCAACTATTGATAGGGAAACAAATGGCTACTTCTTGGAAGCCCATGAGATAGCACCTGAACCCAAATGAAATGCATAGCCCGATGTGTTCTTCCTATCATCCAAACTTCCTACCCAATCACTATCAATGTATCCAACCAGCCCATACTCTTTTGTTGTTTTGTACAACATGCTATATCCTTTGGTGCCATTTACATACCTCGGGATTATTTTAACCTCTTACCAATGGGTTTCTCTTGGAGTCTCCATAAATTTGGAAATAAGACTCACTCCATGCATTATATCTAGCCTAGTTGCAGTCAAGTACATCAAACTTACAACCAAACTTTTATACATGGTCAGAACCACATTGTTGCTGCAATCTTCCTTGCTCAAATTTATACCTAGCATTGTTGGTGTTGGGGCAGGATTGCTTTCAAGCATCCTAAATCTCTTCAATACCTCATTTAAATACTTTTCTTGAGAGATAAATATAACATAATTCATTTGTTTTAATTCTATGCCTAGAAAATATCTTAAAAGATCTAAATCTATCATTTCAAATTCTCTTTTCATGGCCTCTTTAAAATCAGAAATGAGGAAATCATCATCCCCAGTAAAAACAAGATCATCTACATACAAGTCAACAATCAAAATATTACCATTTTCTACCTTGATGTAAAGAGTGGGATCACCATTGCTTTTGCTAAAGCCATTTCTCATCAAATATGAGTCAATCTTGTTGTACCATGCCCATGGAGCTTTCTTTAGCCCATAAAGAGATTTCTTAATACTATACACCTTGTGTTCTTCACCTGGAATTTCATATCCAAATGGATGCTCCACATAGACTTCCTCTTTCAATACTCCATTAAGGAAGACAAACTTCATGTCCATTTGAAACACCTTCCATTTGTGTTGGGCTGCAATTGCTATGACTACCCGCACGGTTTCCATCCTTGCAATAGGGGAATAGGGAACATCATAATCTCTCCCAAACTATTGTTTGTACCCCTCGACCACCAACCATGCCTTGTTCCTCTCTATCCTTCCTTTGTCATTGCACTTGGTCTTGTAGACCCATTTCACCCCAATCACTTGCTTGTTTGGAGGCAAATCAGTTAACTACCATGTGTTGTTCCTTTCTATTGAATCTATCTCCTCAACCATGGCCTCATACCGTTTATCCTCTTTCAGAGCTTCTTCAAAATAAATCAAATCACTATGAGAAAACAATGCAAAGTTCATGTTCTCATCAAATTCTTCATCATACCTTTCATCTTGGTAGATCTCCCTTAGAGTCTTTGTCTTCTTTGGCATTAGGGAGGTGAGAGTGGGGTCTGAACTTTCACTACTACTATTTTTTTTCTGCTAAACAGGCTAGTTCTAGTGTGATTAGGAGTGATCGAGAGCGATTAAGAGCTATTGGGAGCTCTCTACGACCCATTCTTTGGTTGTCTATGGCTGCTTTCCTTTCTATCTATTTTGATCAAGATCGATCAAGAGCAATCATGAGTGATCAGGATCTCATCCAGAATTATCAGGAGCTACTGTAGGCTTCATTAAATCATCATGTTGCACTTCATGTTCCTTTCCTTCAACATCAGGAGCAATCGGGAGTGATCGAGAGCGATCGTGCCATCCCATGACTGATCTTCTAAAAACTCCAAATCTCTGCTGATAACAATTTTCTTGGTGACTAGGTTATACAACCTATAGGCTTTAGATTCTGAACAATAACCCGTGAAGATGCACTTTTCAACCTTGTCATCCAATTTATGCCTCTTTTCTTTAAGCACATGTGTATAAGCCACACAACCAAACACTCTTAAGTGCTCAACCATCAATCTACATTTGTCCATGCCTCTTGAGGGACTTTGTCACAAACCACCTTTGTTGGACTTCTATTTATCAGATATACAGTTGTTTCTACAACCTCTCCCCAATATTTAGTTGGGAGTCCCTTTGCTTTAATCATGCTCCTTGCCATCTCCATGATGGTACTATTCTTCCTTTCAACCACTCCATTTTTCTGCGGAGTATAAATGGTTGTAAGCTCCTTTTTTATGCCATTTTTCCTGCAAAAATTTACAAAATAATTGGAGGTATACTCTCCTCATCGATTAGACCTTAGGACCTTAATGAAGTGTCAACTCTCCCTTTCAACCTGGGTCTTAAACAAAAAAAACTTATCAAATGCTTCAGACCTATGCTACAAAAAATAGACCCATGTCCTATGGCTGAAATCATCAATAAAGGTCATAAAAAATCTGCTATTACCAATAGATGCGATTTGCATAGGTTCTACCAAATCCATGTGCACCAACTCCAATGGTGCTATTTCCCTTGTAGAGTTTCTTGATTCAAAGGTTTTCCTATGTTGCTTGCCCAAAATGAAAGCCTCAAACCTAACATTAGGCTCTACTATACTTGGAAAACCATCAATTATTTTTTTGTTGGACAAAAGACTCAAACCAGCATAGCCTAAATGTCCATACTTGAGATTCCATAGCTCAGAGGGGTCTTAAATGGTGCTCTTGAGGGATTCTTGTTGTAAAACTATACATTTTCCATCCATGAGAGGTGCAACAATGAACTGAGATCAGAAACATGTCTCAATCTTGAAAGGAAACATTCGGTTCTTTATCATTGCAACTCTGGAAACACTTTCATCCTCTCATTCTTGTCATAAATGATGCATTGGCCCTTCTCCATTAGCAATTTGTATCCATTTTGGATTAGTTGTCCAATGCTCATGAGGTTATGCTTCAACCCCAGTGGAAAAAACACATTTTGAACCTCCTTCTCACCTTTCTTGGTGTGGATCATGATAGATCATTTTCCCTTGACTGGAACTATTCCATTGTTCCCCATTCTAATTTCAGACTTAATTTTTTTATCAATGAAATAAAATAGACTTTCATTACCACTTATATGGTTGTTGAAGCTGCCATCCAAATACCAAACTTTGGGGATTCCTTCTTCACCAATATTGCACATGATGAAGGTTGTGGACTAATTTCCTTCGGCCATATTTGAATCAAACACATTTACATTATATTTTTTATAATTACCATGCTTTTTCTAGCACTCACTCGGATAATGCCCAAACTTATGACAATAATAGCATTCAATTTTTCTCTTATCATTTCTCCCACTCAAACTATTGTTCTTCATACCTCTTCGAGTTTTTTTCTAAGAGTTGCTCACTCCCTCTTGGTTTCTTCCTCATCCCGAGCTTTCTCTTCCATCATTTCCTTGTCTAGATCTACCTCTACTTCTTCAGGAGCCATTTCTACCTCCCCCCCTACCTCTTGCATTCAACTGAGCTTTGAAAGCTTGCTCTTGGGAAGAATTAGTAGACCTATTTAGGCGTTGCTCATGGGTTTGAAGAGAACCCATTAAATCATCCATCGTCAAAGTAGAAAGGTCCTTCACCTCTTCAATAGCAATGATGAGTGCAACATACCTTGTGGGTAGACAACTAAGGATTTTTTCAACAATCTTCTACTCCTCCACTATTTATCCATTCATTCTTAGCTGATTTAACAAGCCTGATAACCTTGTGTGAAACTTTGAGATGGTCTCACTTTCTTCCATTTCAATAATCTCAAACTCTCTTTAAAGCAACTGGAGCTTCACAGATATGACATTTTCAGTCCCTTTGTAGCCAGTTTGGAGGATTTTCCAAGCTTATTATTCATATTCAGCTACTACTATTATGGGAAAATGGCCTTTGTCAAGGTTGCTTCTATCAAAATCAATGCCTTAGCATCCTTCTTCCTCTTCTCCTTCAACAGGGTCTTATGGTTATTTGTGAGAGCTGAAAATGCATTTGGGTCAGTGATACCCACGAACCTATTTATCAAGAAATCCCATAAATCATTTGCAACCATAATGGTCTTCATCTTCTTAGCCCAAACATCATAGTTTTTTCCATTAAAGGATGGTGGTTGCTACCAACTATTTCCTTCATCTCCATCCATGTCTCATATAGAAAAAAAATAAATACTCAAACAAAATAATTGTCCTAACTCATGAGGAAATGGGGCCTATGTCTCTGATACCATGTAAAACATTTTGAATTCACAAAACCAACACAAATTTTCTACTCTTATTTCCAATCAAACTAGAAATATCTAAATCTCAAATGTGGAATAACAAACAATAAACTTAATGGAGACACATAGAACTCGACATGCAATATTTTCTTCTTCTATTCAAAATGATGGAAATGACAATACATAAAACATAAAACTTCAAACAAACTAAATACTACCTATTACAACTTTATGGGAGTGAACAAACACTACTCAACCAGATCATAGACAATCAGGAGCTACTTAGAGTTGTCTATTCCTATTCGACTAGAACTATCTACTATTCTTGGAAAATACTAAGCGACCAGGAGTAATCATGCTTACTACAAACACTCATCCAGATGTTCTGAGAACATTCCTTGTTGTTGCTCCAACTTTTCTTCTTGTTGCTAATCACTTGTTGCTACAAAAACTGACTAACATTTAACTTCTCCAACTTGCAGAATAATCTACCTTCATTCCTTTTTTCTCTCAAAAAAAAATTCCCTCTAAAATTCTAATTTACCTACCAACATTAATTGGGAATTCAAAAATCCCTACTGAATTCAATTTTGAGCAGACAGGAGCTACAAGGATGAAGATCTCAAAAACTACCATTCGTAAATAGCTCCTGACAGGTAGGTAAAGCAACGAAAAGCTTAGGGGAAATAAATATTTCCAACATAATATTGGTGATTAATTCTCCCTATCACATTAATAGTTAATTCAAAAAAGAAAAAATTTAAATGGAATGTTAAAAAATAGTAGGGAAACAAGTTTCTAGATGAGAATAGAAGATTGCAAGTTTTGAAAAGTATTTTCTATTGTGCTATTATATTTGGCATGTCAGCCTAACTTCTATAACTGTATTTATTCTCTCTAATACTTATATATATTGATTCAATCATAATAATTTCAGCATTATGTGATATCAAATGATCAAGTGATCAATGAGCAGGATGTTATGAATGGTGTAACATTCTAGACGTGTATATTTATAATGATTTTTATCAAGTTGATTAGAAGGTGTATTGTAGTTCTTGAGAATTCTAAGTTTATGCATTTTGAATGTGTGTTTGTTGAGGTTGTATGTATTTTCCTCTAAACTCCAATAAGTGGTATTGGAGCTAGGGTTATAAAAGAGAGATTGCCATTAAGTGGAAATTGCAAGAAGATCCAAGGTTTGTTGTTTGAAGACAAACACAACCAGATTACAGTTTTCAAAAAGGAAATTGAAGTTATAGAAAGGGGAAGCTTAGAATAGACAAGATAAAGATTAGAGAGTTCTAGATGAGGATTTTTTAGAAGGAAACAAAATTAAATGAAAAAGTTTTAGAAGATTCTAGAGATAAGATAAGGATAAGATATTTTTTATAATGTTTTAATAAGATCTACAATTCTAATTATTTTAGTATTAAATTTCATGTGATCAACTCATCATATAAGCAATTAGATCAATTGATCAAGGAATTAAATTATAGTCTATAAAAATATTTTATTCTAAAAAATGAATTTAAAAAATACAAATAATGAAAAACAACATCACATTGTTTATTCTTTAGGGTTTCGAAATAATTAACAACATGCAAACTAGTTAAACTTTACAAAGAAGCATTGCTCTTAGTAAAAGGAACAAAAAGGTAGAATGCACTGTAATTTTAAAAGGAGAAAAATGTTAGAATGCATTGTTACACTGCTCTCAGATCTTCATTGTTTCTTATTTAAATATTTGGATGTTCCAACTAACAAACAAGAAGCAACATATCAATTGTTTAAACTTTACCAAATAACTTGACCTTCTCAATAAAAGGAAGAGAGAATTATAGTGTATTGTAGTCCTTAAAATCCAATAGTGGATTATAGTTCCATCAAACCTTCACAGGCCTTCACTCTCTTTGAGCAGTTCAATATTAGTAGAATACTTGTATTTGTTCACACTATATGTTGATAGGATCAGTGCTCAAAATTAAACGAGTATCATAAAAATACCAATAATAATATTTTATTAGTCATGAAAGCTCTTACTAAGCTTAGAATTAAATTGGACATGCACTGTAAAAAATTTACTTCAGCAAGTAGGATTTAGTAGCTACATGGATTCTTTATTTCAAACTACGTTTTAAGGAACTAAGCTCTCTAACAATCCAAACCTTCAACCAAGAGGAGAAAGCTATTTTCAATGTTAAAAATAAATTTCATTTAGTTTTTAAATGAATTTGAACCCTTACAATTAAAATCATTATGGCACATGTACTAATAAAATGATATCATGTATTCAAATCATAGTTTATTTATATAATGATGTTTATTTATTTGAATAAATGTGCATGTACATTTAATGCTTATAAATATATTTTGTAAGATAATGTTATTATGAAATTGACCTTTTTAAAGATTTTTAGCATTCTATTAAAATTAGTAAGCAACTTCTAATTTCAAATTTATTTATATAATATGTAATATATTTGTAGTAATGAAATATTTTATTTATAATTTATCTACATACTCATGTATTGTTCATTTATTTTTTCTATTCATGTATTAATCTTAGACATTTCATTCTCGCCTTGATTTTTCCATATTTTATGTATTGATGGAAAAATGATAGTTGTCCACTATTTTGACCATGACTTTGGAAATGTGATTTAGAATTATAACTTCTTATACATGATGGAGGTGTATTGAAAAGTGTTGAACACCTAGAATACTAAGACAGGGGGTAGCATATTCAATTTGTAGAAAAAAAGGAAAGTATGAAAGCAATAAAAAAACACATAACACATGAACACTATAGTTTTTATGTGGAAAACCCAAAAAGGGAAAAACCACAGTGAGGATTAGCTCACAATATATTATAATCGGTTAAAAAATATTATAAAAATGCTCACTGTAGGTGGAATCACTTCCCATAAAATTAAAAAGATATAGAAGAAAAGGGGTGGCTCACAACCAAGGTTTGAACTATTATAATTGCATCTATAATATGTAGGAACTACAGTTCTACTGAATCTCAATACACAGAGTTTACACACTTCATACTATTAAGCTCTAATACTTTTCTCTACTCTGCATTCACATTATATTTGCATAATTTTCATCAATGATACTTGTATATTTTCTCTCATCTTACAATCTCCATGCTCCAACACCAAAAATATCTTATACTTATACCCATTACATCTACAAACTCTTGCAACATCAATTGGGTCAACCTAATTAGATGTAGTATGCAAAGTTATAACTTGTTGACACAAAACATATTCCATGCCATAATCAAAACTTATAATGAACTCAAATAGGTTAGAATGGAACTATAATAGCTCCCATATAACACATCAACACTTATTTAAACTCTGTATACCCTTTAACATATTAGGTTTGTACTGTTAGGGACCTAACATCAAAATAATCCAACTGATCATCCTCAAACAATCACATAGACCTCCAAAATTCATGCCACTTGGAACTTACATGCTACTAACTCTTGTAAACACATCCACAAATCCACAAGACCATATATTATTCTACGGTGAAGTGCAGACTTGGAAAACCATTTATTCTAGATTGGTAAATGCTATCACTAGAAAACCTCATATTTCTTTACTCATAACTTCTGCACTAGAGGCCAAAAGGCATGAAACTTTGGATTTAGAATCTTATGATATCCTACAAAATTATCTTAGAACCACAAATCAAAATTCTTCAATTCAAACAAATACGAACCAAAAACCTGGGTGCCCTATACACTGAAAACTGGGTTTTGACACTTAGTCAATTCTTCCACTCAACTATCTACACCATATTAAAACTTCTTCCATCTATACATTGGATTATCATTCTCATACACACTCATGCTTCACCAATCAATGTGTAAATCAATCTTCATATCAAACCACAATATCAACATCAATGACAACACTATATCTACATATTGTACATCCATGCTCATGTTGCCAACGAGTATATCAATGACAAAATTTCAAAACCAAGACCTAAATTAGATTGATTTAAAACTTTGATTGGTGAATTATATACTTACAAAATTGAACCTACAAATTTAAATTTTGATTTAGTTATGTTATTTCCTTTCTTGTTTAGAACCAACAAAAAATATATTTATTCAATTTATCAATATGTCCTTTTATTTAAAGGTATTCAATTGCATTCATTTATCATCCATTCTTATCTAAAAATTTATTTAAATACCATTGATATTTAAGGAAACACTTTAATTAGTGCTTTGAAACAAATTTTGATGTGCACATTCATTAAAGAGAAAACTTTTTTTAAATAAAATGCTTAACTAAATGAAATAAAATATTTCATAAATAATTATAACCTAAAGTAAAATAACTATGAAATAAATAAAACAACTCTTTAATAAATAAAAATAGCTTTTCAAGTAAAAAGTATAAAAATATTGATCATAAAATAGAATAATTATGTAACAGTATGGTCTCATGGGCGGTTTGGGCATCTATTTTCATGGAGCTAGAGGTCTCATGGGAAAAAATAATTATTCTACAGGATTAACTGGAATATTTACTTGAAAAATAGTAGCCCCTACCTTTTAGGACTACCAATTTCAACTGGTGAAATTGAGGTGGGGCTAGAAATTGTCCCTATAGCCTAGGAATATTTTATGCCACTTGTCTATCATCTAAAATTTTAAATTCTTATCAAAAAAATAAAATGATTTATTATTTTTTATCACAGCACTGTAGTTCATTCCTTAAATTTGTGAGCTTATAATTTTAAGAAAAATTGCAACATTAAATCCATGGTATGAAGAACTTTAAAATATTCCTAAAACATATAAGAAACATTCACTAGAATTTTAAGGAAGCCCCCTTCCATGGGACCTTATCTTAAGTAAATTAAAAAAATTGTATTTCAAGAAATATGTTAATGGTTATACATCCTATTTGTAGAGCCAACAACCAAGGTTCAAACCTCGCGGGGTTGTTCTCTATCACGTGAACAATGGAGTGTATTTACCCTGGTGTTAAGGGGAGTCTCCTTGGTGAACTAGTGGGGCTTCTTTCCTGTAGTGCTAACCACCAAGGCACAAACCTTAATATAATTTAAAAAGGATAGACATTAAAATAAGAAAATGGTGTAAGTGGGCGAGTAGGAGCAAAAAAGTGCAGGAGGGGAGAAAAAATGATGGAGCGACATGATAATAGATTATAGAGAACAAGAGTTTTAAAACCCTCCTATCTGCTATAAAAAAGATCCGTAGCTGTTGATTTTTATAATAGCCTCCTATCAAATGAACCATGACACCCAAGCTAATGATTTTTAGAATACTATGCTATCAAACCAACAACACAATTTCTCTTTCGACAATGCAACTTAATCAATATATTTCCTGGAAGATTTTGCACTATACTTTCCCACACTGAAACACCCATATAAAACCAATTACAAGTTCTGGAGAACAATAGTGTTAACATAAACAAAAAAAAATCATATATGCAAAACACCCATGTAAAACGACTTATAGATTACGAAGATTGCTATGAAACCAACACCATAATGTATATATTGACAATACAACTTAATCAAACTATAATTTCCCACACTAAAACACTCAATATTGCATTTACTCTATCCACCCACATTTACTTCATCTGCTCCCATCATACAACAACAACATAATGCATTAACACTCCCATGAGAAAACACTTGAAATTCCCCTTCCATTTATCGAGGACACCAACTTCACCCCTGCCAACCCATGTAATTAGCACCACAAAAAAAATGGTCGATTTGTCATCAGTCGGAACATTCCCTGTGCCAAAAAATCCAATTCATAGTTGAGCTAATGAAAATCCTGGTGGAAACTTCAAACAAAATATCCTATCGACTAATTATGTATAGATATCTTAAATATATTTATCTAGGATAAAGTGTAATTTTTAATAGATGAATATAAGTCTTAGGGACCACTCTTATAATATTAAATTTAATATAAAGAAAAAGGTGCATCAAAGTCATGGTACATTACATTGACCAAGAGGATCCAAAAGGATCTGTTTAAATTCTATTACAAAAAAAATCAAAGTATTTGCTATTTTTGAAGTGGGAATTATTGTGTGGTTTCACAACACGCCCCATTTTTCCCTTTGAAAAAATTTGGACCCCCCTTTTTGTGTTTATTCCCTTTCACTTTCACTTGCTTTGGCATTGTTTTGTGGTTTGGTTGGTTTTGACTCTCTTTTAATCTTGTTTGGTCTTTATTTTGCCTTATGTTTTCTTTCCTAGATTCAGTTTTTGGTCTTTTTATGAAGTTTAATATATTACCAGAAACCAAAATCTTGGATTCATGTGATTGTATCAAAGTAATTGTATATTCAATTGATTTTAACCTCGCTCGGTAAGTCGTTGACTGGAAAGTGTCAATCCCAATGATATATCTTTTATTATTGTATCAGAGTCTGATAATTTTATTTATAACTCATAAATTAGAGGGTCTATTTTGAAATGTTTTGATCTGTCTTAAGCCCAATTTTTGGGCTCTTCTTTTGTTCTAGTTTGTGTTATCTCTAAAGCTAGGAAGTAAGTTCTTGAATCCAAGTATTTTTCCCAAAATTTGATTGTGGAAAGTGTCAATCCCAATGATCACAAATTGATCACATATATTTGATGTTCCATGCCTAGTAAGTGATCGAAGTGACACCAGAGTGCCAATTATAATCATTGTGTCATCTTTTCCCTCTAGTAGTGATCCTGTGCAGAAACCTACATGTTCATAATGTGAACCCTAATCCTTATTGATTGCATCATTATTCAAGAAATTAATGCATTGTAACAGGTAATTAATCAAGGTGGTGAACTACTCATGTACTTGGCATGACCTTAAGCATATAGTTGCTTTTGTAACACCCTACTTCATGTCATGCTACATATTTGCAAAGGACATTGAAAGAATGAAATAATACTAGTGCGCAAGGAAAGCTAAATTTTGAGAAATCAAGAACAGAGCTACCAAGGGTTTTGGAGCTTCATTTCAAAATATTATCATTATCAGCCAGAACCAGGTATGTTTTAAATAATTAATTTTATGATTAGCCATTTTCATGTTTAAAGATCTTGAAAGATTTTTTCCCTTTAAAAAATGTTTTAAATTGAAATGATGATTTATTCTCTGATATTGAATTTAACCAAAAGGTGAATGAAAATTTAATTATATTATAATAAATTTCTAGTGAAATTTAACCTTAACTCGCACACAAGACACACATTTGAAAAATATAGAAAATACCAACAAAAATGAGTACTTTGGACATAAAAGAAGAAGATGAGTTCTATTATTGTAATTCACAGGCCATAGTAAGCAATATGGTAGTGATAAACACTCATATGGGGTGGTCTTCTGATGTTTAAATCCACACTCGGGCATGACAATAAAATGCTTCTCAATGTATCAAAAATGTTATAGAAAGTGGGTTATTCTCAGCAGGGGGTTTCCACTAGTAATGGAGGCCATTGAATTGGTTACACAATGTACAAATTATTATAACCCTAAAAAAATATTTGTTTAGAAGGAATACTTTATGTTGATCTCACACCAAAAGGAATTATATACACATTTGGGCTTCCTACTTTCACTCAGATGTACAATATTGATATAAAGGCGAAGTCCAAGACATATCTAAGTGTTGAAGCTCACAATAGAGAAGTTATGAGTACCCAATGGTGCCATGAGCCAATTAAACCACATACCAAAGTACTTCAAAGGTCTATATTCAACAAAGAAATTCAATACATTATTACTCTATTAAGCAAGATGGTTGGTTTAATAGATGCTAGTAAATATGAACCTTGAATGTTTGTAATAATATCTAGATTGATGGAGATTCTTGTGCAAATGAACTGGGGAAAATTCATTAGTGACAGATTATGTGAGAATATAAAGGCATTTGGACCCAAAACTAGATTTTTTTATTTGTCTCCATATGTGATTTTTTCTTGCACCATGAGGGCAGGCAAACAAGGGTTGAAAAGGGTTGGTACTTTGGGCAGGGAGGTTGGAAACAATTTGATATATGATCATTTACCCCAGACCACTATCCATGGGTATAAAGAGAATTATAGGAGAGTTAATGATGCATTCTCCATGAAGCTGGTTAGAATGATGGAAGTTGATAAAGCCAAAAGATTGTCCTTGGAAGCACAAAGTGTTATTAGACCAATGGGAGGTTGGTATATTTGGTTCCCCACATAATCCTACATCAAGATGGAAGGATTTGATGGACATCCATTTATGTTTCCCAGGTACCCAATAGATAAAAGTATATTATTAGAAATAGTGAAGCAGTTGAAATCGTCTTAGACTCTTTATAGAAAAGCTCACAAGAAGGCCTCTTTCAGATTTCTATAGTATTAGTGAATTAAAAATGCAATGCAATAAGGTTGTCTAACTTGTGTGAGGAATAATTGAAAACATTAAATTTTTAGTTTTTTCCACTTCAAAGATTATACTATGATCCTAAAGGGAATATTTCCAAGACTATTACTAGTTATTGTGCTCATGTCGAGCACTTAGAAGATTATTGGATTAATTGTGAAGATGAGCATAAAGTAAGGTTGAGAAAATATGAAAGATTATCTTTAGAATCTACTCATATTATAATGCTTCATGATATTCCATATCAGTTGGAAAAAGATGATAGAGAAATGTTGGATAAATCCTATAATGAAGCTAGGGTGTATGATGAATCTATTCCAGACCCAACTTATGAGGGTGAAAAGATGATGTCAATTGATGAGTTCTCTACACCATTTTTGTTTTATACTCAACATTAGATAAATCATTTTTGCAAATATTTGAGAGAAAGATGAATTGAACCCACATTCTTAGAAGATAAGAAGAGAAAACAAAGAAATGAAACTACATTTGAGAGTGGGAAACCTACTAAAAAGAAAAGGAGAACTAGTAAAGTGGCTCCTGGTATAAGACTTGAAGAGAAAACCCTCAAGGATTCAAAACAAGAAGCTACAATAAAACCATGTGATAAATGGAGAGATGTAGAATCAAATAAAGATAAATCAAAAGTAAGAACTAAGGGTGCATCGCCCTTTATAGAAAAACCAAGAAATAAGTTGGCTATTGAAGAAGAAACCAGAGTAACATAAAATATTGGTACATAGACAAGGTTTGAAATTCAGAGAGCTACAACACTATTTACTTCTCCTCCCTCTATTAACATGGCTAATGTGAAAAAAGAATTAGGAGGAACTCTTATGGTTTTGGATGAAATTTTTGAGATAGATGAGGCCAAAGTTAGAGAACAAATAGATAAAGGGGATGCCATGTGGGAAAAGGTGAAAGAAAAGAAGTCCAAATATAAACCCATGGTACAACCAATGGTAGAAGAAATTATTGATATAGGGTTTTCCCCTATAAATATTGAAGAAGAGGAATTCATACAAGGAACGCTCACCTCAAAAGCGGGGAACCCTAATATTCTTGAAATGGAAACACATGAGACTTAAGAATAGGATCCTATTGATGAAACAATTGTTGAAGATACTTTTGATTTCTAGCCTTCGCTTGGGAATGTTCTAAATGATAATGAACAATCAAAGGTCTTTGGAAAATCAAAAGAAGACTTGGTTGAAGTTGAAGTTGAAAAGAAAACTGCATAGATTCAGGGTGAAGAAGTTGAAAATGAAGAGAACCCTGATGTAGCAGAGAATGAGGAATGTAATTCTTAGGAAACTAATCTTGAACATCTAGATAGATAGGACAATTTAAGTCTCTAGATAGAAGAGACAATGCCAAATCTTAGTAATTTGAATTCTGTGCCAAAAATTGCTAAATAAATCCCAATTTAAGAGGAAATAACATATAAAGTTGAAGAAATAAGAGAAGAAATTCATGAACCTAGTGAACATCAAGAACAAAGGAAAGATATTGAGGTAGAGCTAAATAATGATTCAATTGATAGGTTGATCAAGGAATTAGCTTCCCTAATGGAAGTAGAAATATTTCCTTTGGACCTTAACAATTTTGTATAGGAAATAGATACTCAAAAGCCTAGGCACATATCTAAAGCAAAACATGCCATACAAAGGAATGTAGATGGTGATAGAACCATACATATAGATACTTTAGTAGCTGAAAAAGATAGACATGAAATAACAGCTAAGGAGTATAAGATAACAAGTATTAATCTTGGAAATTCATCTTGGAAGCAAGAGTTGGATAAAATAAAAGTGAATTTGGATGCCACTATTGCTAGAGTAAAAAAGTATAAAAATAAGAAAAGAGAATTGAAATAATGGGTTACTACCTTAGAACATTTTATAAAATCTCTAACCCTATCCAGTCAACCACAAATAGAACTACCCCAACATCTAGTATTAATGTCATAAGAGCAGGTGGATGAAATTGCATTCGGTTCACCATAAAATGAATGTATTCGAAGAATGGATTGAGGAATATGTAAAATAGGGAGCAAAATTCATCATAGGTGAAATAAGGAAATATAACGAATCATACCGTTGGTCTAAAAAATCTAAAAGCTTTGAAAGTGAATGGAGGGTTCGTTAAGAAAAAATTAATAGTGAGAAGAAAAATATTGAAATTCTCATACAAATAGATGTACAAGGTTTAATATAAGGAAATGTAATGTCAGAGTAAGAATATCTATTGCCAAAAAAATGGAAGAAATAATTAAAGTGGGAAGGTGACATGTTGATACAATGTGTTGAAGGATTTGAAAAAGTCATCGTGGAAAGAAAAAGATTTCTTGATAAGTATCAAGACTTTATTGAATTGTTAGCACATAAAAAGTTGTGATCCTCAAATGTTAGGATAGGAGGGTAAGGAAGCTAAAGCTTTCAAGGAATGGATCAAAAGAATAAACAAAGACCATGTTCAGTTATTAACTAGGGAGGTTATTGATGAGATCACACAATGCAGGAACACTATAGATAAATATGAAATAGACGAAGTGCAGAGAAATGATATAATACTTCAAGTATAAGAAGAATATACTAGGCTTAAAATCACTTGGAAATCTATACAAGGAATTTCAAAATATCATATGCATCAAATATTGGGTGATTTCTAAGAGTATCGAGAAAAGAAAGACAAAGAAAGGAGTTTGAGCCCGAGTCTTGAATAATAAAAGATATGGGATACTAGAGGTGTTACGATAATCTTTGTTTTGTAATTTTGTAAGTTGTTCTCGATCTCAGTGGATGTATTTTTTTGATATTTAGAAGGATACCAATAGCCTTGGTTTATGCGAAGTATTACGTACCAAAGTGAAGATTGTTGCTACTAATGAAGTCAAATCTCTAACTTAATCTAGAATATTCTAAATGACAGTTGGCATATGCCACATGCTACCTTTTGATTCGTTATTTATAATTATATGAAAGAATTTAAGTTTAAACTCTTGGGGCCTTGTTTCTATAAAAGTCCATTTGCTACTTTATTTTCAATTAAGTTCAAAATTTTTGGATGTAGGAAGAGCTGAAACTTCTCTAAGTTTTGTTTTTTTTCCCTATTTTTTGAATTATTTCAGTCTCAAAACTTGTATGCACATAGACATTGATTAATATCATAGCCAATTTGATAGCTACCATCTCATGAATCTTTTGTAGCTGGTTTTTTTAGTTTAGCCAAACAAGACTATATGATGTGTCATTTAAGGGTGCATATGGAACCTACTCAGTGTCCAAACTAAAACCCCTGTCTTTAAAATATCGCACCATTTTATATATAGTTGTGAAGCAATCTGGTGATGTATAAAGTGGTTTTCTTTGATTTAATCAATTCTTTGGGGCATGCATGGAGAATCACTAGGATAAATTTTAATTTTAGTATTTTTATGCTTTATTTTAGAATAGATTTCTTAAATTTTGAAAATGTTCTAAGAAATAGATGAATGAATGGAATTTTTTTGAAAATATTTTGTTTTATATAAAAAATGTTGAATGCTTATAGCTAAATCTATTTAAGTGATAACAAATGAACTTATTCATCTTCATGAATTATTATTTCAAATCTTTTGATTTCGTGATACTTGTTCTTGAGATTCAAAATGAAAACTCAGTCTCTAGTATAAATGTGATTCTAAACAACATATTCCCTTTGAGATTAACAACAAACTCATATCATTCCCTGAAGTGAACCTAGTATGATCATGACCTAATTACAAGAGACTTGGGATTGAACTAAGTCAATCTTTTTGTTCTGTTTAGGAAGATTTCCCCTTTGAGATTGTCTTGTTCCATATCTTTCAACAAGGATAGTATTATTTACTATTTGTCTGTGAAGATTTTTATTCTCCCTATCATTGTGAGTGAAATCATTGTCAATAGGAGCTAGCACTAGAAGGAGGGACTTTTTTTGTCCTTTTGGTTTTGTTAGGTATTTAAGTTGGATTTCTATAAAGTCACTAGATCTTGATATGGTGATCCTCATGTGACTCTAGTCAAAATTAGTGGTTAAACATCATCTAGACCTCAAAATATGGAAGTGTAAGTGTGATTCCACAAAATCCAACTGTTGTTAGACCACCACCCTCCATAGTGATGGAATTATTTAATGTAGAGTCACCAATCCAATTTTCCATATATAATTATTTACCAAAAAATCCTAATAAGTTGTGTCCCAAATATTATCTCTACACAGACACAAAAGAACATATTAGTATCTTTAAGGATACGTGTTTTAGAGGAAGGATTCAACATGAAGATGACGTATGTACATTATTCTTGTACATATTAAGCGATGAAGTTTACCAATGGCATACCAACCTACCTCACAATTCTATTAGATCCTGGCCAGATATGGAAAGCCAATTTTTAGCTAGATTTAGGACACCTACAAATCCTGCTTTGTTATATCATCAATCATCAATTTTCTCAAATTAGGTTCGAAGGAGAACCTATAACTTAGTTTAATGAAAAGTTTCAAAAGGATTATTCTAGGTTGCAAGAACCTTATGTAGTGGATAATTTTTCAGCCATCATGGTTTATTATACAGTAGTGGATCCTTTAACTACTATGTTTTTCAAGTGAAAGGAAAATCCTCATGCTACTTTACCTGAAGCCTATGCTAAAGCCATAAATGTGAATTTAGAAATGAAACACCTTGGAAATGGATCATTCACAAATGGAATAAATGGATTAAATAATCACCCTACCCCAATTTTAAATGGAGTTCCTCTGAGTCATTCTATAACTCCTAATGGTTATCCTTCACTGGTCGAGAATGGGACATTTCCTCAAAATACTTTCTTTCAATTAGGAAATAGTCAAGCTTTAGTCCCTCACCCTGGTCCAGCTATTACAGAGTTGCATCCCAATGGAAATTCATTTTTCTCATAGTCTCAAGAAAATAAAATTGTTAGAATTTCATAGGAGAAGGAAGAAATAAAATCAATTATAGCTCAACTCAAAATATTAACCACAAAGGTCACACAATTAAGAAATAAAAACTTTTATGCTCGAAATAACAATCATAATTCACAAAATCAGACATATAATACTCTGAGGCCACCTAGACCTTGGAATACATGACCAAATAATGAAGGAGTATCCACACCTTTAGACAAAAATGATCCTAAGGATGAAAGATCCACATAAAAAGTGGATTTAGCGAATCTTGCAATGAATAATTTGTGTAGAGTCCATAAGAAAAATGCTCAAGCTGAAGTAGACTATTCATAGTTCAAAATTGCTTCAGATATTTTTCTAGCTACTACACATTATAATGAACAGTGTGATACTCACCCTTCTAAGGGAAAAAAATTAGTTCCAATAGGATATGATTTCGCTTTAGTCCTTGAAAGTTATGAACGTGTTAAACCACATACAATCATTACAAGTTACACTCATGAGTATGAGGGAGATAATTCAGCTATGACTCTAGAAATATACACATTTCCCTATCAAGATGAAATGAACCCCAAGAATAAATTGTTGAAATTCATGCTTTTCAATAGTATTAGAAAGGACATACTCATAATTTGAGAAGCAAAAACAACAGTGGAAATAAAGTCAATGGGCCATTAATGATGTTGATTCCACCAAATAACTTTAATACCCCACCCGATGACAAATCAAGTAATAACCTAGGGCTACTCGAAGTGACCTCTCATTATAACTCATCAAATGTTTTAAGAAATGAAAAGATAGATTTTGTTGACCAAAAAAAATTGACTACCCATTTAGCGGAAGAAATAGAAGAAGGTAAAGATTAACCTTTCTTTGTTAGAATTGCTCAAAATTCCCGTAATCAAGAAAGTTTTCCTAAATTCTCCAGAAGATTTTTCAAAAGAAGGAAAGCTCAAAGATACTCAATCGAAAAATAATCAGGCTAAAAAAAAAGATAAGAACATTGTTCCTATAGTAGACATGCAAGTAGCCTTTTACAAAGGAAAATTAGAGACTCCGCCATTTTTGGTCACTTTGAGAATATTTGGTAAAATTCTTCATAATTGTTTAGTAGATTTTGGGGTGTCTACTAACGTGATGCCTCTATCTACCTATCAAACACTAGGATTAACTTCAGAAATATCTTTAAAGAAGGTTACTCAACTCAATAAAATGGAAGTAAATGTGGTTGGAGAGTTGACTAATATTCATATGCAATTAGTGTTGGATCCTAGAATTCGATATTATATAGAAATTCAATTTGTTCAGATACTTGACACTTATGGTATGTTATTTAGTAGGGATTAGTCCAAGGTCTTGAATGGATATATGGCTACTGAATTCTCACATATTTGGTTACCATGGAAGGTAATTTCTAATAAAATTAGGATTGAAAGGGAACCACACATGAAGTATATGATCACTGAATATAATTAGAAAAATGAAGTTCTATATATTGATGTAGAACCATGAGTTTATAAAGTACAAAATTCGGGAGTCAAAATTGAAGAAGTATTTACATGAAATACTAGAAAACATAATCATTCAACTCCTGGAACAAATGTTTTAACTGAATCATAATACAATTCTTTTGAAGAAGAAAATAGTACCTATGATAGATTTCAGAAGAATATTATAATAGAAACTCAAAAGAGTGGCAAAGTTAAAATTTTAATAAAAAGTTTGTTATTGCATGATTGGTGTAGGTTACATGATGTTGCACACTCAGAAAATAGATGTATGATGTGTTCAGAAATAATTCATAGAATCGGGAATCAATATTTTCTAGAACACGATAAGGTCAAGGGATCTGAATCATAAATGCATGTAGATAGAATCCATGTCACACAGACTGAAAGGACTAACTTGACATAATAAAAGAATGGTAAGTTACAAGTTATAAATGATCAAGCTTGGATTCTTAAATTTGATGGATCCAAATCAAAACAAGGGATTGGAGTTGGAGTCGAACTCATCGATATGCAAGGTAAATATTTTCTTGCTACATATCGATTATAATTTCAATGTACTAACAATGTGGAAGAGTATGAAGCCCTTATACATGGCATGATCCTTGAAATCAAAAATAAATCCATAATCCTCAAGGTATTTGGTGATTCAAAATTGGTAGTGAGACAATTTTGCAAGCAATATATTTGTCACTACAAGTGTTTGTCAAATTATCGACACAGAGTATGGGATTTGATAGAATGTTTTGACACATTCAATATTACTCATATCCTGTGAAGGTTAAATCAAAGAGTTGATGATTTGGCTATTGTTTCCAGTACTCTAGAACCTCTAGATGCCTCTTATTTGAAAAGATTCATAGTTGAGTTGGTGCAGTTACCTTTGGTTCCTGATAATATTACTAATTTGTAAGTGTTCAAAGATGATCGACATATATTGGATTTTATCACCAATACTGGTATTTTTGAAACACAAATAATTGAGGAAATAGATCACCTTGATAGTGAAATTCAAGATGAAGAATTAGCTCAAGCAAGAGATAAGAATATTCCAAAAGGAATAATTGAATTAGAAAGTTTATTTGACATCGATCAGATAATTAGATAGAAATATTTTCCTTGAAGCGATGGAGGGAAATCTAAATTATATTATTTACACACTAAAGAAGGCCCTAAGAATGTGATAATCAGAAATATTTTTACTAAGGAAGAGAAGATAAATACTGATCAAGCAATTGGGTATGTGTAGGATCATCATAGAAAAAATAGGCCCTTAAGTGGTGATGAAAACTTAGAAAATCAAAGTTAGGCAACTTGACGTAAAAAATTGAATAGGTTATCTATATTATTTCAAAAATATGTAAGAATAGAATCTATATAAAATGGAATGTATTTTCTAAACTACTAGGTTTATTTTTAAAAAAAAAATCTATTTGGTGAAAATTTGAAATTTCAATGTAGTAGTACTTAAATTTCAAGGAAAAAATAAGAAGTAGGTGTCACCCTAACCACCCTAACCACAATAAAATGATACCAAAAATTATAATATTTTAGATTTAAGTAGAGGAATCATGTCCCAATTTAATGCATATTTTTTTGTAAATTTTTTCTGAGTAAATAATTAATTATGAATTTTTTATTACAAATTTTAAAAAATATAAAAACCCGTATGTCTAAACACCTTAACTTGGTCGAAACTTCATGAAATTCAACTATTATTTTTAATCCTATAGTATGTGAAGAATAGAATGTGATACCATTTGAAAGCTATAGAGTTTTTTCAATCAACCTCTCAATCAGGACTTTAGTCGTAATTCAAATAGTAAACGAATAATAATTATTTATTAAATTCAAAGTAAAGCATAATTTATATTGGTGGTAATCTAAGAATCTCCTTTAAAAAACCTTTTCATTTCAACAATTTTGGGTTAAAAAAATGTCGTCAGACACATGGGCCATCATATCACTTGCATATCACCACTTTTTGGCCCATCATGATCCTTCACATACCCAATTAAAGATTATTGGAAGGTTATAGCTTGACATGTGAATATTTTAAGATTTATGATACTTCCATTATTATTCATACACTACCACTAAAGCTTGATACAAATCCTTTCCGAGATAAACATAGGCCAATAAATGCACTCTTAAAACCATTAATTCAAAAGGAAGTCCAGAACCATTTATCATCTAAGATAATATTTCCTATCAGACATTTTACATGGGTGGCTAATTTGGTTCCCATGAGAAAAAAGAATGGAGATATAAGACTGTGTGTAGATATTTGAAATCTCAATAAGACATCTGAGAAAGATAATTATCCATTACCCTCATTGGAAAAAGTGCTACAAATGGTTAACGGTTCACAGATGATGTCCTTTTCGGATGGATTCTCTGGATATAATCAAGTAACGGTTCATAGGTTGATAGGAAAATGAATTATAATTTACATGGAGGACCTCATAGTAATTTCAAAAGATAGGAGAGATCATGTTCGATATCTCAAAGCAATATTATAGAAGTGTGAAACCTACAGAGTTTCACTGAATCCTAAAAAGTGTATTTTTGAGGTAACTGAAGGTAAGTTATTGGGACATATTATTTTTTAACAAGGTATTTCGATAGACCTAGATAGAGTGAGTGCACTACTCAAGTTACAAACCCCGAGAAGAAAGAAATAATTGAAATCCTATTTTGGTAAGATTAAATTTGTTCATAAATTTATTACCAAATTTGCAGAAATAGTGAAACCACTCAATGATATGTTGAAGAAATATGCCAAGATAGAGTTGACAAGTGAAGCTAAGATCATCTTCAAAAATATAAAGACTGCTATCACAAAAACTCTGGTATTGGTAAGTCCAGATTATATTAAACCTTTTTATATTTACTCTTTTTCTTTTGGTCATACGTGTACAACAGTACTAACACAGAAGGGAGAGAAAAAAGAAGAAAATATAATTGCCTTTATGAGTGCTCCATTCAAAGAATTGGAGTTGAGATATACAGATGTTGAAAAACAAGCCTTTTCTTTGGTTAAAGTAGTACACAAATTCAGATATTATGTCCTCAAGAGTATGGTTAAGGCTATTATTCTAGATGCTATAGCCAAAATGTTGTTAACAAAGAGTGAGCTCAAAGAAAAAAGAACCAAATGGGTTACCATCCTACAAGAATTTGATCTAGAAATCATACCCATGAAATTAGTTTGAGGAAAAGTTTTGGTCAAGTCTATTGCAGAAATAGATCCACAAATTTCAAGTCAACAATATATGTTGGATGTAAAAGACCAATATGATTTGTATTTAGATATATGACATTATTTGGTTAGCCATACTTTCCCTGATCACATGAAAATAAATCAAAGAATATCCCTCAAGATAAAGTCACAAATTTATACTTTCAAAGGAGGAGCTCTATTCAAAAGAAATCATGAAGGAGTCTATTTAAGATGCTTGAATAGAATAGAAGAGAAAAAAGTTTTGTAGGAATTACATGACAAAATTGGTACAACTCATGGAGCACCATTAGTTACTGCACACCTAATTTTAAGAGTTGGTTACTACTATCCAATGATTTTCAAAGACACATGTACGAACATGTGAAACATTATTATACATGTCATACTACATTAGACAAAGGAACATTTAATGCTCAACCACTACAACCAGTGATGGAAATGCATCCCTTTTCACAATGGGGGTTAGCTTTTATTGGAGCTATCAATCCTCCATCATCTGCAGGCCACAAAATTATATTAAATGCTACTGATTACTATACAAAGTGGATAGAAGCTAGTCCTAGCAAACAATACACTATAGAGGTAGTAATCAAATTTTTGGAAGAGAATCTCATTGCCAAGTTTGGAGTACCTTACATGCTAGTATCTGACAATGGCCTTGCCTTTTATTCATTAAAATTTTCTAATTGGGAATTTGAATATGGTACAACATTGAAATTCTCATCTAATTAGTATCTATAGGGAAATGGATTAGCCAAATCATCAAACAAAAATCTGTTGGATATAATATAAAAGTTAATTGAAAATAATCCTAGGGGAATGGTATGTTTTATTAAAATTTTCCCTTTGGGTAGATCACACTAGGATGAAAGTTGCATTAGGGAATTCCCCTTATCACTTAGTTTACAAAGTTGATCCTATAGTTCCAATAAATTTGAAAATCCCTACTTGGCAGTTTTCCCAAGAGTATATAGGATTAGATGACCAGACTGAGGCCCGATTATTACAATTGATGCATTTAGATGAAAATGGTAATCGAGCTATAGATCATTTTGCTAGGAATCAATATATAGTTGAAAGATGGTTTGATAAAAGGGTTAGATTAAAGACTTTTAGAATATTTGACTTGGTCATGTATTAGAATAAAGCTCATGAACAAAAAGGTGACCATGGCAAGTTTGATAAGATGTGCATAGGCCCATATCAAGTTTCTAAAATTTTGGGTGATAGAACTTATAAATTGAAGTCTTTGACTAGTGAATATATCCCATTTCCTATTAATGAGTTCTTAAAGCATTATTTCTAGTCATAGGTAAATATTTTTTCTTGTAAATAGTTTTTGTGTTGTTTTTGTAAATAGTTTTGTTGCATTTTTTTCTTTATTTTGGGTGTTGTGTTGTTTGAATTTTCAATGATTAGCAAATTTTGAAGGTGGACAAGTTAATAGAACATCAATTATGGAAATTTGATCTATGCTTTGAACAAAAGTAGTCTTCTATTTATGGATTATTAAAGAATTGTTTCATTCTTTATACTCTAGTTAGCATGAATCATTCAACTTATGTTGAGCTAAAAACACACACTCTTACCCTTCTACTGAAATTTGGGATACCAGTTGTTTGAATTAAGTGAAAAAATTAAAATACTACCTTTCCTACCACTGTAATTCCTAACCTAAACTAGAATCTCAGAGTCCTATGATTGTATCAAAGTGATTATATCTTCAATTCATTTTAACCCTACCCAATAAGTCATCGAATGGAAAGTGTCAATCCCAGTGATATCTTTTATTCTTGTATCGGAGTCTGATAATTTTATTTGTAACTCAAAAACTGAAGGGTCTGTTTTGAAATGTTTTGATCTTTCTTAAGCCCTTTTTTTGTTCTTTTCTTTCGTTCTGGTTTGTGTTCTCTCTGAATCTAGGAAGTAAGTTCCTGGATCCCGATATTTCTCCCAAAATTTGATAGTGTAAAGTGTTAATCCGGGTGATAACAAATTCATCACATATCTTTGATGGTCCATGCCTATTGGGTGATCGAAGCGACACGAAAGTGCCATGTGTAATTATCACACCAATTTTTCCCTCTAGTAGTGAGCCCACGCTAGAACCTAGGTGTTTTTAATTTGAACCCTAATCTGTAATGATTGCACCTTTATTCAAGAAATTAATGCATTGTAATAGGTAATTAATCAAGGTGGAAAACTACTCATGTACTTGGAATCACCTTAAGAATATAGTTTCTTTTGTAACACCCTACTTCGTGTCATGTTGCAAATTTGCAAAGGACATTGAATCAATGAAATAATACTGGTGCACAAGGAAAGGTAAATTTTGAGAAACCAAGAACACAACTACCAAGGGTTTTGGAGTTTCATTTCAAAATATTATCATTATCAGCTAGAACCAAGTATGTTTTAAATAATTGATTTTATGATTAGTCATTTTCATGTTTAAAGACCTCGAAAGAAGTTTCCCTTTAAAACATGTTTGAAATTGAAATGACAATTATTGTCAGATTTTGAATTTAACTGAAAGGTGACTGAAAATTTTATAAATTGTAAGAAATTTTTGGTTAAATCTAAACCTAACTCACACATAAGGAACAAATTTGAAAAGTACAAAAAATACCAACAAAAATAAGTACTTTTGATGCAAGAGAAGAAGATGAGTTCAAATATTGCAATTCACAGTCCATACCAATCAATATGGTAGTGACAAACACTCATATGGGGTGGTCTTTTGATATTGAAATCTGCACTTGGGTATGGCAAGAAAATGATTCTCAATGTACTGGAAATGTTATAGAAAGTGGGTTATTCTCAACATGAGGGTTTTCGCTAGCAATGGAGGCCCCTAAATTAGTTACACAGTGTATGAATTATTATAACCCCGACAAAAGAGTTATTGAGAAGGAAGGAAGAATTTATGTTGATCTCACACCAAAAGGAATTATATACAGATTTGGTCTTCCTAATTTCACTCAAATGTACAATATTGATATAAAGGTGAAGGGATAAAATCATAAAAGTCGTTTACAATTCAAATGAGGAAAAAAAAAATGTAAAAAATGGCCCCATGGAAAAAAAATTAATTTTGGGGGTTTGAATGAACTAGTTGGTTCAAAAAAACCAAAAAAGTGTTCAGTCGGACCAAGGTTCGAGCAAACCAAATTAATGCATGCACGGGAAAAAAAAATTGAAAACCCCTTTGTCCTTATTCTCCTCCTTAGGCACTTTGGAAGTCCAGATTTTTACACTTTGAAGCTCGAGTTGAGGATGAAAATGGAGGAGACTTAAAAAATCCAACTGGAATTAGATAGTCCTCGAAATGAGCTATCCAACAATTATAATTTTAATGTGTTTTTGTTTTATTATGTTTTTTTTTTTTATTAAACATAGGTTTTTCATCGAAAATCAAGCTCTTTGTTCTACACATGTGAAAAAATAGTAGATTATCAAAAATAAAAATAAAAATATGAGTGCACCATATATTGAAGTCCTTGATCCAACAAAAAAAAATGAATTTCGATATATACAAAAAAAAGTTACGCGTTATACGGTCATGCTATGTTTGAATTGTAATTGGTTTGACTTTGAAACTTGATTAAAGAAAAAATATTCAATAAAAAACTATCTAAGAAAGTGGGATCACTAGATATTGGAGTTAAAAATCTAAATTTGAAATAATTAGAATCTTATCCTTCATGGAGAAAAAGTTATGTGTTATACAGTGTGCATCACTTTTTAAAACTATTATTTTCTAAAAAAAACCAGGTTTCATTAGAGATGGAAAATGAAGTGCAATCTGATTCCAAAAGTTTTGAAAATAATATTTTTAGAATCTACAAACAAAATGTGACAAGACTCTAGTTTGCATCATCTTCAAATTCCTCACGGTTTAGCCACTATAAGTGCCCGAATGTGAAGACTTAGTTAAAAATTGTAAACCACTATTGTGGGATCACCTAAAGGCTAGGACATATAAAAGTGTTGAAGCTCACAATAGAGAAATTATGAGTACCCAATGGTTCCATGAGCCAATTACACCACAGACCAAAGTACTTCCAAGGTCTATATTCAACCAATAAATTCAAGAGATTATTACTCTACTAAGCAGGATGGTTGGTTTAAGAGATGTCAGTAAATTTGAACCCTGGATGTTTGTAATAATATCCAGATTGATGGAGAGTCCCATGCAAATACATTCAGTAAAATTTATTAGTGATAGATTATGTGAGAAGATAAAGACATTTCCCAAAACCAGATGTTTTTATTTTACATATTTGATTTATTCTTGCACCATGAGAGAAAGAAAACAAGGGATGAAAAAGGTTGATACTTTGGGCAGGGAGGTTGGAAATAGTTTGATATATGCTCATTTACCCTAAATCACTATCCATGGGTATAAAGAGAATTACAAGAGAGTTAATGATGTGTTCTCCATGAAGTTGGTAAGAAGATTGGAAGGTCATAAAGCCAAAAGATTATCCTTGGAAGAACAAAGTGTTATTAGACCAATGGGAGGTTGGTATATTCAGTTCCCCACTTACTGCTACATCAAGATGGAAGGATTTGATGGAAATCTATTTATGATACCTAGGTACCCAATAGATAAAAAAAAATTATTAGAATTGGTGAGATAGTTGAAATTGTCTCAGGCTCTTTATAACAAAGCTCACAAGAAGGACTCTTTCAGATTTCCTATAGTATTAGCCTGGAATAACAAATGCAATGCAATAAGGTTATCTGACCTACGTGAGGAAGAACTGAAAACATATAATTTTGAGTTTTTTCCACTTCAAAGAATATACTATGATCCTGAAGGGAATATTGCCAAGACTATTGTTGGTTATTGTGCTCATGTCTAGCACTTAGAAGATTATTGGATTAATTGTGAAGATGAGCATAAAGTAAGGTTGAGAAAATATGAAAGATTATCTTTAGAATCTTCTTGAATTCTGATGCTTCATAATATTCTAGATCGGTTAGAAAAAGATGATGTGTCTAATAAAGAATAGAATGAAGATAGGGTGTATGATGAACCTATTCCAGACCTAGATTATGAGGGTGAAGAAATGATGTCAATTGATGAGTTCTCTGCACCAGTTTTGTTGCATACTCAACACTGGATAAATGATTTTAGAAAAGCTTTGAGAGAAAGAGGAGTTGAACCCAAGTTTTCAAAAGATATGAAGAGAAAACAAAGAAATGAAACTGCATTTGAGAGTGGGAAACCTGTTAAAAAGAAAAGGAGAACTAGAAAAAGTGGCTTTTGGTATAAGACTTCAAAAGAAAACCCTGAAGGTTTCAAAAAAATAATTTTGAATAAAACCATCTGATAAATGAAGAGATGCATAATCAAATAAAGATAAATCAAAATTATGAAATAAGGATGTGTCCTCCTATACAACAAAACCAAGAAATAATTTGGTTATTAAAGAAGAAACAAGAGTAACAGAAAATGTTTGTACATAGACAAGCTCTACATTTCAGAGAGTTGTGGAACTATTTACTTCTCCTCCCTTTGTTAGCATGGCTAATGTGAAACAAGCATTGGGAGGAACTCTTGTGGCCTTGGATGAAATTTATGAGATAGATGAGGCCAAAATTAAAGAACAAATGGATAAATGGGGTGCCATGTGGGAAAAGGTGAAAGAAAATAAGTCCAAAGATAAACCCATGGTACAACCAGTGGTATAAAAAATTCTTGATAGAGGGTTTTCCCCTATAAATATTGAAGAATAAGAATTCATACAAGGAATGCTTGCCTCAGAAGCGAGGAAACCTGATATTCTTGAAATGGAAACATAGGAGACTAAAGAACATGATCCTATTGATGAAACAATTGTTGAAGATAATTTTGATTTCCAACCTTCACTTAGGAATGTTCTAAATGATAATGAACAATCATATGTCTTTGGAAAATTAGAAGAAGACTTGGTTGAAGCTAAAGTTGGAAAGGAAACTAGACAAATGCAGGGTGAAGAAGTTGAAAATGAAGATAACCCCAGTGTAGCAGAGAATGAGGAAGGTAATTCTCAGGAAACTAATCTTGAACATATGGATATACAAGAGAATTTAATTCTTTAGACAAAAGAGACAATGCCAAATCTTAGTAATCCCGACTATATGTCAGAAATTGCTGAAGAAATTCCCATTTTAGAGGAAATAACAGGTAAAGTTGAAGAAATAAGAGAAGAAATTCCTTAACCCAATGTACATCAGGAACAAAGAAATGCTACAAAGGTAGAGATAAATAATGATGCACCTGATTAGTTGATCAAGGAATTAGCTTTCCCAATGGAAGTAGAAATATTTCCTCTAGACCTTAATAGTTTTGTATAGGAAATAGATACTCTTAAGCCTAAGTGCAGAGCTAAAGCAAAGCATATCATACAAAGGAATGCAAATGGTGACAGGACCATACATATATCTACTCTAGTAGCTCACAAAGACGGACATGAATTAAGGCCTAAGGAGTATAAGATAACAAGTATTAATTTTGGACACTCATCTTGGAAGCAAGAGTTGAATGAAATAAATGTGAATTTGGATGCCACAGTTTCTAGAGTACAAAAGTATAAAAAATAAAAAAATAGAATTGCAAGAATGGGTTGCTACCTTAGAATTTTTTATAAAATCTCTAACCCTATCTGATCAAGCACATACAAAATTGTCCCAAAATCCAATATTAATATCACAAGAGCAGGTGGATGCAATTGCAGTGGTTCGCCATAAAATTAATGTATTCAAAGAATGAATAGAGTACTAGGTAAAATAGGTAGAAGAATTCATCATAGATGCAATAAGGAAATATAAGGAAGCATATTGTTGGTCTGAAAAATCCAAAAGTTTTGAAAGTGAATGCGGGGTTCATCAAGAAAAAATTAATATTGAGAAGCAAAATATTGAAATTCTCATACAAATGGATGTCCAAGGTTTAATACAAGGAAATATAATTTCAGAGCAAGAAGCTCTATTTCCAGAAAAATGGAAGAAACGATTGAAGTGGGAAGGTGACATGTTGATACAATGTGTTGAAGGATTTGAAAAATTCATTGTGGAAAGTAAAATACTTATTGATAAGTATCAAGACTTTATTGAATTTTTAGCACATCAAAGTTGTGATCCTCAAAAATTATGATAGGAGGGTAAGGAAGGTAAATCTTTCAAGGAATTTATCGAAAGAATAAACAAAGACCATATTCAATTATTAACTAGGGAGGTTATTGATGAGATCATATAGTGCATGAACACTTTAGATAAATATGAAACAAACAAAGCATAAAGAAATTATATAATACTTCAGGTATCAAAAGAATATACTAGGCTTAAACTCACTTGGAAATCTATACAAGGAATTTCAAAAGATCATATGCATCAAATATTGTGTGCTTTCTGAGAGTATTGAGAAAAGAAAGACAAAGGAAGAAGTATGAGTCTGAGTCTTGAATAATAAAATATATCAAATATCAAAGGTGTTATGATAATATTTGTTTTGTAATTTTGTAGGATGTTCTCAATCTCGGTGGATGTATTTTGTCCGATATTCAGAAGGATGCTCATAGCCTTAGTTTATATGGAATATTACATACTAAAGTGAAGAGTGTTGCTGGTGATGAAGTCAAATCTCTGACTTCATCTGAAATATAATTAATGACAATTGGCATATGCCACATGCTACCTTTTGATTCGTTATTTCTGATTCTCTAAAAGATTTTAAGTTTAAACTCTTGGGGACTTGTTTCTATAAAAGGCTATTTGATGCTTTATTTTCATTTAAGTTCAAAAATTTTGGATGTTGAAAGAGTCGAAACTTCTTTAAGTTTTGTTCTCTTTTCCTATTTTCTGAAACATTCTAGTCTAAAAACTTGTATGCATGAAGAAATTGATTAATATCAGAGCCAATTTGATAGCTACCTATCTCTTAATTTTTTTACAGCTGGTTTTATTAGTTCAGCCGAAAAAGACTATATGTTGTCATTTAAGTGTACATATAGAACCTACTTGGTGTCCAAACTAAAACCCCTCTCTTTAAAATCTCGCACCATTTTATATGTATATTTGAAGCAATATGGTGAAGTATAAAGTGGTTTTATTTGATTTAATTAATTATTTGAGGCATGCGTGGAGAATAACCAGGAGAAATTTTAATTTCAATATTTTTAATGCTTTATTTTAGAATAGATTACTTAAATTTAGAAAATGTTCCAAAAAATAGATGAATGAATGGAAATTTATTGAAAATATTTTATTTTTATATAAAAAATTGTTGAATTCTTAAAGCTAAATCTACTTAAGTGATAGCAAATGAAATTGTTGATAAATTCATGAAATATTATTTCAAATCTTTTGATTCCATGATACTTCTTCTTGAGATTCAAATTGAAAATTCAGTGTCTAGTATATATGTGATTCTAAACAACATATTCCCTTTGAGATTAACATCAAATTCACATCATACCCTGAAGTGAACCTAGTATTATCATGACCTGATTACTAGAGACTTGGGATTGAACTAAGTCAATCTTTTTGTTTTGTTTAGGTAGATTTCCCCTTTGAGATTGTCTTGTTCCATATCTTTCAAGAATGATAGGCTTCTTTACGGTTTGTCTATGAAGATTTTTATTCACCCTATTGTTGCGAGTGAAATTGTTGTCAATGGGAATGAAGAAGTATAAATTGTGGGAAAATAATTTTTTCTTTTCTTTTCTTTTGCACAACTATCCAACTTTCATTTTTAATTCCAACTTTGAAGTCCTCAACATTAGTAGGTGAGGTATTCAAATTTACATTTTCTAGAAACTATGATTCATTTTTGTCACTTATGGAACTTATATCTATAGTATCAAATATTTTAAGGCTTATAACCCTTCATGCCCGAAGATTTAACAATTCCCACCCCAAGAGGAGGTGATCTTTCAACTACTACAAGGATAGTGATCAAATGGTTGAAATTTTTTCACTCCCAATCTTAGGAGCCATCATCCTTTCAGGGGAATCCTTTTGAACTTTCTCCTATGGTATGCTATCGTGGGAAGATTCATACTCCTTTTCCATAGTGTATTTGTGGAGTGATACATCATTCCATCATGTGGCTTGGTCATCTAGATTGTATTTGGAGTAATTTGAAACAATGTGGCTAGTGATAAAAAACCTATGATAACAAAAATGTGATGCCTCATATTCTATAATTTGATTGTAGCTATGATCAAATATTTTATACTAATATATATTGAGATATTTTTGGATGAATTTATATCAACCAAAATGCAAATGAACATGGTTTGAAAGAAATTAGAGAAACCTTCATCTATAGCCAAAAAATTCTATAGTATATTTCCAATTACATTAAAACATGATTCAAACTATAATTGGAGTAGAATATTAAGGATTAGTAACCATACATGCATACCAATGAAAAATTAACAAGTAGGTTTTAAAGCTAGGTGTCACGGTTCAAGAATAAAATGTTATTGATCACAATTGAAAAGATAGTCACAAATAATTGTATTATGATTCAAAAAAAAATCAAAAACCATGAGCACGAGGGTAGATTTTAAAGATGAAGATGGGACACCAAGTGTATACAATCCATTTGTGTAGATTAAAACTTGTATTGGCCATAAAATAATTAATTAGTTCATTAATCCATTTTTAGCAAAAAAAATTGTCACTTCCCTTTTAACATCATCAACAAAATCCATGACAAGAGACTCATTGGCACATTGGAGGGGCTTGACCATCTGGGATATACCATATATCACAAGAATTTTTTTTCTAATAGGGCTAGAATAATCAAAACCATTCTTATTTTTCTATGACATATTTAGCTTACACTTGGGGGCACGACCAAATTTCATAACCTTCTTAAATGGCTACTTGTGCTAGAAGTAATAAATTTTATATTGAGCCTTATACATCTTGAAACTAAGAAAATGGGTTTTTATATCTTTTGGGAGATAGAACCTAGGACCTATTTCACTTAGTTTCACTCAAGGAAATCCTAGAGATCTCAATACAAAGATGGAATAAGGGAAAGAGATCTAATAAAGGTCGTTCCAGTGTATGATTAAAGACTAAAGAGGGGTTCAACACCAACCTAAGACTTGGAAAGACTAGTAACATGAAATATCTAATGATAAACCCTAATGCTATGCAAAACTCAAATAAGTGACCTAGAAATGAATACAAATTAGACAATAAACTTAGAAGTTAGAGAGGTGCACCTCAAAATTTATATAAGCTTCAATAAAGATCTGAAATGTAGAAAATATTGATTTCAATGCAAATTGGGACTCATATGCCATGCTAGGTGATCTAGTCCTATATTAGGGTTTATGGATAGGAACATAAATCTAGAAGTGATAAGTCTAGAACTCTTGAAATTTGGAAAAATCACTCTACTAGGACTCATATGCCACAAGTGGTGTATCAGTCCTACTCAGCTTTTATGGATGGTCAAGATATAGATTTTCTCTTCTATCTCTACTCTTCCTTCTCAACTTGATTTTCAGATTTGAAATACTAAATTATGCTCTACAGATGTCTTTTAGTGATCTTGTGAACACGATGAAAAATTTTACAACCTAAAAACTTTCCTCCAATATTTTTGTTTAATGTATCTTCAACCTAAACCACCTAGATCTACAATCACACATCAAAGATAGCGGAAAATGTTGTTTTATTAGAGGATAGGGTTTTTCCTTGGTCAAGCCCCATTTTGGTAATCAAACCTTGAAATCAAATAAAATAGAGGGGAGGAATGATGAATGAACAAATATGATATGTTGCAACTCACCAAACCCTTAAGTAGGATGCTACAAACATGCATTAAATGGCCACAATGAATGTAGATATTGACTCTTTCTTGAATGATTGTATATTGATTTGAATACTTACTTCAATCATAAGACCCTACATCACAAGTGTTAGCTCAAACAAAAACATGATGCCATGATGACTTTGACATGATGCTTGATAAACAAATCTTGAATGCTCTTGTAAACTCTTGTAAATTCTCTTGATCACAAATTTTCTATAATACATGAATACTTAAAATCTTAGATCTGGTTAGGAGAAATTATGTGAAATAACCTTGTATTTATACTTTTTTATGCCAAATTTCTTGAAATTACAACACAAGTAGAAACCAGACCTAGGAGTAACAAAATTCAACATATTAAAGAGTCTGGTGGTCTTCCTTGTGTTGAAGCACCTAATTATTCTAATTGATATTGATTTGCATGCTCTAGCATGTTTCTCGAGTCGCCCTTGTCCTACACTAAGTTGGGGCAAGGGGTTAAGTAGCCTTGTCCTTGTATGCCACTTTTCATTATCTCTTTCGAATAGTTGACCACCTTTCATGTACATATAAGAGAAATCTTGGGATGTGGATGACATGCCTTAAATTGGTTCACATGTGATGTACTAAGTTATACATTTTGGGGGAAACCTCTTCCCTTTTCATGACGTAACTTATTGGAAACATATGAGTTTGCATAGGGTTTTCTGAATAAGCTCTCATGTCTTCTTCTAATTTAAATAAATTTCTCATAGCAATGGTGTTAGAAACCTCTTTAAAGTGGGGGCACACATCAAAAATCATGTTTCAATGTGTAATTTTATTTATTCTTCTCACACATCCTTCTCTTGGTGGTTTCATTGGGTTTGATTTCCTCCAAGAGTGTGATATTTCTTTGACTTGTCCTCTATTGAAGACATTAGGCATGATGTTCCCTAAGAAGTTACCTTGCATGAACTAAGAAAAATCCCTTTGAATGCACCTTACACTATTTTGGATTTACAATAACCATTATATGGCCACCTTGCATCCACTTTGCTTGCTTGTGGAGCCATATTGTTTGTTTATGAGTTTCAAACATACGAAGCTTTAATTTCCTATTGAAGCTCTAACTTCATTTTTATGTGGTGCCTTGTCAAAGTTATTAGGATGTATAGCTTTGGTATGGTTAATTTATGATGAGAAGCCTAGAAAATTGGGAATGAATTTCTCATTATATGGTGAGAGGCCAACATAGAGGCATGAATTTCTCAGTAAGCCATTATTTAGACACTCACCCAATAGACAACTTGAAGTTTTGTTTCGTCAAAGTGAGCATGCATTCTTGGACAAACAGCTTAGATTTGATCCACGTCACGTTGGACAAATGGTTGAGGCTTGATCCACCTCTTTTGTTTCTTTCTTTTAGTTATTGACATTTCATGTTTGTATATCTTGATGTCGCATATAATACACCTTTTGTGTGTCCTTTTTATGCTTACATCAATTTGATTTAGGATCCTAGACCCTAGGGGCTTGACCACCTCCTCTATCTTTGTTATCCTAGACCATCTATATTGGTAAAATGGGACCCCTCTTGAATGTCTACTTTAGTGTGATTTTGAAGCAAGTTCTTCCTCTCACTAAAGTGGGGGCCCTTGATGTAATGAAGGAAATTATACGCCCTTCTTGGAGATGGTACAATTTCTCATTTTATTTGGGAATGATTAACATTAAATTGGACTTAATTTCATCTTTATCTAGTGTTGTAATGTTTTTTTTCACATTCACATTGGATTTAGGGCCCTTTTAATCTAAATAGACCTATTTTTTCCTTTATGTTGTAAATTGTATTTATTTTCACCTTCACATTAAGTTTTGGGCCCTTGTAAAATAAATTAACTTAATTATGCCTTGTTTAGGGTGTTTTAAAGTGTTATACCACACTTTCACACTTATCTAGGGTTTTCATTAATTAATTGGGATTGTTATGCCTTAATTGGCCCTATTTTGCATCCAAAATCCCTAATTAATGCATCTTTCCAAGGATGATCATGACATAAACAAACATCCAATCATAATTCATGTCTTTTTAGGTTGTGTTGCCTAGATTTAGTGATTTGGGACTCATACACCACTTTGGGCGTATGAGTCCCACCTAGGTTTCAGGGCCCCAATCTAGATTTCACATCACTCTAAGCTCTTTTAAAAATGTGTCCCATAGTTAAGCCTAATGGGACTCATATGCCAATTGTAGCATATGAGTCCCATATGGCCCAAAATTAAATTTAATTCAAGTTTCTTTTTTAATTTTACTCTCCCAGATCTGATGTTGGCTTGTAGTGTTGTAATTTTGAGAAGTTTGGCATAAAAAGGTATAAATACAAGGTTATTTCACTCGTTTTCACCTAATAATTTCAAGAGAGCATTCCTAACAGTAAGTTTATGATTACAAGAGCACTCAAGAGCATTTCTAAGGCATTCAAGGGCAAAATTGTTCATCATTTGTTGCAACAATTCAAGATCCATTATCATTTCAAGGTTATCAAGCATCGAGCATGTGGTTGAGCTAATGAACTATGATGTAGCATTCAAGATCCAAGATTAAGCATTGTTCTACACTTATTTTAAGATCTAGATTTTCATTATTCATGACCACTTCATGTTAGATTGCAAATTTATGAGGCATCATTCAATGCATAAGTGTCCATGTTCTATGCTTCATGTTTCATGTCCTTATTTCATTATCTCATCATTTGGTTTAATTACCTAAAATGGGTTTGACCAAGGAAAACCACTATTTCCTATCAAAACAACACTTTTTCTCTCTCTTTTTATGATTACAATTTTCTAGGTTGAAGAAAAAGTGGATTTGAAGCCCTCAAAAGTGTTGTAATATAGAAAAATGTATCCTTTGGACATTTTCATGTTCATTTGGGTCTTTCTTGTGGACTTTAGCCTTGTTTTTCCTATATTTAGTGTTGTGGTGTTTTTCAAGAATGATGTCATAATTCTACATAAATATAGGTTTTCCCTCTCATTTCATCCCTTATTTCATTCAATCAATCAATCTTCTCAATAATTCATTCATCATTCTTCTCAAGCAAGCTAGGGTTTTTGCATTCCAAGTCATCAAGAGGAATTCAAGGGTAGATTCTTCAACCATTGTGGTAGAAATTCAAGATCAATCACCATGGAAATTTTATAATTATTTCATTTCATGTTCATGCTTCATATTATTTGTTCATTTTGGTTTAATTACCTAAAAGGGGTTTGACCAAGGCAAACCCCCATGCCCTAACATTCAACATTTATCTTCCTCTCTTTATGTGTTTGCAGATTTAGGTACCTTGAAGGATTTAAAATCATTGAAGAATAGGTTGAAAATTTGTTGAAGATATCTCCTTGTTGGCTAGGTAAAAATATCCACAAAAAAGTCACTTAAAGTTCTATAAACTAGAGTTTCAATTTGAATACCTGGAGGAGCAAAAAGAGTAGACTGAGAGCTTTTGTTTCCACTTTTGACTTTTCATAAAAGAAAAAGTGGACTAAGTCACCATTAGTGGTGAATTTGTACCATTTCACATTATTTTCAAAGTTTTTTGTAGATTTTGATTCCCATTTGGCTAAAATAGAGGCTTCAGTGCAATTTTCTAGATATAGGACTAGGTCACCCAAAATGGCGTATTAGACCTAGTAGGTCAAAATTCTAGAATCAACAACATTTCCAGCCTCCATTCCAGCTTCTACAATTTTCTAGGTCCACAAATTTTGTTTCACATTTTTCTATTTCACTTTATTTGCATATCTAGGTCATTTAGTACATGTTTGCATATCATAATGTGTTTTCAAACACTTTACATTTCTTTAGCTTTGCATCCATAGTTTATCTTCTTTATCAACTTGTAGCCTCAGGAACAATCTCCTTTGACATATTTCAAACTCTATTGCATTGGAATCTCAAGGGGTTGTTCTTCAATGAAGTGGTTGATCTTTTTCTCTCTCCTTTTAGGTGCAAAACCCTAGAGGTGCAAGAGCTGACAAAATTATATGCTACAAGTGGCAAAATGACAAAGTTGCAAAATTTGTCAAAATTGTCATGAAATTTTTTCAAGACCTACAGAAACTCAAATCTATGGATAAATATCTATCCAATTTACATGAAATTAGTGTGAAAGTGCTTATTTGATCCATCTTCAAAGGCTTGCAAAGTATCAGTTCAAGATTCTGCTCCTAGGACACTTCATGATAAAATGAGACACTTTGCAACAATATGGGCATATGAGTTCTAGTTAGGGTTTCAGGGAAGAGTTTCTGGGTTTTGTTCCTCTCATTCTACAACTCCAAACTCCATGTTTTCAATTCTTCGGGACCCATATACCACAACTAGCATATGATTCCCAATGAGAATTAAGAGTCAATATTCCAAGGTTTTGGAGCTTGTTTTGATCACATCTTTCCTCCAGGTGCACCTCTATTCATTCTTAGTTACTAATTGTATATTTCAGTTACATTCTCTAGGTCATCTAGTTAGGTTTTTTTAGGTTGTTTTCATATCTTGACTTTCCAAGCCCTAGCTTGGTGGTGAAACCTCTTTTTTTCTTCAATAAAACCCTAGGATACCTTATTGCAAGATCTATTTTCCCCTTTCTATATTTAGATTGAGATCTCTAAGGTTTCCTTGAGTGTAAAAGTGTGAAATAGGAACCCTTCCCTTGTGATCCATTCCTCAAAGGTGGTATGTACTATTTCCATTGCTTTAGTATCTATAGGATCTTGTTCAATAGTATCAGTGTTGTCATCATCTGTGTCAATATTCATCACATCATTTTTCTTAGTTTCACTAGCTTTGAAAAATGAAATGTTATGATTTGGCATAGGGTTGGTAAAGATTTGCAATTTTTGGTTGGGAGGGGAAACAAAATTATTTCCTTGATAATTAACACCTCCAATTTGAAGTAAATCACAATCAGTGAGGTCTTGCACAGGATTTTTAAGACACTTACAATGTTTTGTATCATGTCCATTTTGTCAGTGAAAATGGCAATAGGAATTTGATCTAAAGTTTGAAGGTAAAGGCTTATTAGGATCACGAGTTTTACTAGGAGGAAAATTTATCATTTTGTGTTCTAGAAGTTGTGGCATTGTGCTATGGAGGGTATCAAGTAAGGGAGTGAGCTACCTAGATAGATCCCCAAACGTGAAAGGAGTTGTATTCCTTATAGAAGCAACATGGATATCTACAGGTTGAGTTGGTTGAGGGGGATTTAGTTGAAGGAACCCTTTATTCTATTTCTTAAAAGGTTGAAAATTGTTTTGGTTTGTGGATTCAGACATTTTAGGACGGCTAGAGGTGGGTTTTGTTTCACGACTACTAACCGAGTTTTGATAATCACAAAGGGTAGTACAAAATTGTACAAAGGAGGTAAACTTCATCATGCCAAGCTTATCTTGTATCTTAGTTTGCAAGATCTCAATGACCATCCTTTGAATATGAGGATTGGGAATCTTTACATCGATTTGGGAATAAAGTGATTGGTAGCATGAAATAAAGTCAGTAATCTTTTCATCATCCGTTTACTTACATCTCATCAAATTGGCTAATATCATCTTAGGAGTCATGTGCACTTAAAAATGGTTTATAAAGGCCTCAAAGAGTTCATTGAATGAACAAATTGAGTTGTTTGGTAATGAGGAAAAAAATTCTAAGGCGATATCTTTCAAGGATCTAGGGAAAAGATTAGCCAAGAGCTTGTCCTCAAGGACAAAATCAGTATGTAGGGAAATATAAGTGGAAACATGGTTAGAAGGATCTCCTTTCCCCCCATATTTCTCAAATATAGGAATCTCTATACCTTGTGGTATTAGTGTTCTCGATATCTCCAAGGATAAGGGATTTCTTTTGACATAGTATGTTGGTTGGCCATTTTGATTTTTGTTTATGGTAGAAATTTTCTTTTGAAGGGATGAAATATTTTACAAAATTTTGTTGAGAATGGTGTCATTGGTTGTATTTTGAGATGGAGGTGAATATGGTAGAGGTTTATATGTGATCGAGGGGGAAGTGAATGGAATTCTTATGGGAGATAAAGTGGTAGGAGATATTACATGCAATGCCACAAAAGTACTAGGAATGCTAGCAGAAATACCCAAGGTGGGAATGACATTGCTAGTAGGTTGCATTGTTGTTGTAACTTGAGGGTTGGTATAGGTAGGAATAGAGACAATGGTTGTGGGAGGAGGAATTTAAGTTCATCCTTCATTTTGGGCACTTTTTGAAGGTAAAATACAACTATTTGTTGAGGTAATATGTTTTCCAAAAAATTGAGCTAGGTTACGCACAAGTTCAACTCCTTCACTTTCAATCATGCGATGAATGTTATCTATTGTAGGAATAGCAGTGGTTGAAATATTTTCAGTACTCAATTGATTTTTTAGGTTTTCTAAGTCTTCATGGATTTGGTTTATGTTTTCTTTTGGAATACTTACAACCATTATTTCAACACTTATCACACTACTTGAAGGTAAAGAGTTGTTAAGGGTATGGTCCATACCAAGTGAACTAATTTTAACACTAGGAATGAAAGAGCTAGATAATACAAGATCCATGATCATTGTGTTATTATGGGATGAAATGAGTCTCGAAATTTGTCTCACTATAGTATTAGGAATAAGACACCAAGTAGTAAAGCTCATAATCTAGATGCAATGAATTGAATGAAACAAAAATTTAGTATACTGAAACAAAGATCCAACAATTGGAAACAAGGGTTTTAATGTTGTAAAATGAAAATTCAGATCTAACATGAGACTAAATCACCCAGAGGGGCATATGAGTCCCATTAAAGGTTTTTAAAGGCTTCAAACAATGAATTAACAGTCACCACATAATACCTAAAAACTAGGAAAAACAACTTGTAACTAGACTAAATCACCCAGAGGGGTGTATGAGTCCTAGATTAGTGTTTTGAAACTAATTTCAGTAAATTTTTAGTGAATGTTATGTTTTCTAGTATTTTTTATGTCTAAACTAAGTGCAATTACATATTTTAAATGAATTTCAGTGATGCAAGATTCAAAAATGCAACCTATATGCACTTTCACTAATACAAGATTTAGAAACCCTAGATGGAAATTAACTAATGCAAGACCTAATGCAAAGTTAATGTAAGCTAGATCTAGGACTATGATCCACTCCACATTAGAAAAAAAAAAAGGTTTTCTAAAGGCTAGGTTCACCAAAATGAAATGAAGGTGGAATATAGGGTGTGTTCACCTTTTAGGAGATGAACAACTTAGGGGACCCTATTTCACTCTATTTCATTCAAGGAAACCATAGAGAACTCAATATAGCGATGGAATGAGGCAAGAGATTTTCCATAAGGTGTCCTAGGATGTGATTAATTACAATAAGGGGATTCACCACCAATAAAGGGTTTGGAAAGATAAGTAATATGTGAAACCTAATGATATGATCTTAGAAAATGAACTTAAATCATAATAAAAAACTAGAGATAAACAAAGGTGTACTTGGAAATTGAAGAGGCTTGAGTGAAGGTCTAAAATCCTAAAAATATAAATTTTGATGCACATTAGGACTCATATGCTAGTAGGGGTGATTTAGTCCTATTTTAGGGTTTCGGTCCAAAACCAAAATCTAGAACTACTAAACCAAGATCTATAGAAAATCTCTGAAAAATGGTATACTAGGACTCATATACCATAAGTGGAAATTTATTCCAAGTATCAAGGTTGATCTGAAACTTTGATATCTTCTAACGTACTCCTATAGCTTCTCTCTTATCAAATTTCTTATTCTAAAACACTGAATTGCAACCTTTAGGTGAATTTTCATATTCTTGCAATGTAGATGACAACCTTGAAAACTTGACAGCTTTCTCCAAACTTTCTCTTTAATGGGTCTTCAACCTAGATCTACAAATCACACACAACGTAGAAAAAAGTATCCTTTTTCACACTCATTTGGGCCTTTTCCTATGGATTTTGGCTTGATTTTGCCTAGATTTAATGTTGTAATGTGGCCAACACATTCGCATTAGGCCTTGAACACTTATAAATCAATAAAATCCTAATGATGTATTACAAAGGTGTTGTGAAGTGTTGAAATAAATTTTTCCACTTTTTGAGGACCTTTCCATCATAATCCACCTAAAAAAGCTCTTTTTACCCCTTACCAAGTCCAATTTCAAAGTGTTGTAAAGAGTTATAACAAACTCTCACACTTTCCTAGGCTTGTCATCAATAAATTAACCCTTCTTATGATAAAATGACCCCTTAATGCACAAGTTATAGGTCCCACTTAAGTGTGTTTTCAAAGAAAAAATCGTTAAACAACATTAATCACACTTTAATTCCTAACATACACTTGAAATTTCCCAAGTGGACTAAGTCACCACCTTGGGCAACTTAGCCCCATGTGGCATAAAAATCAAATTTAATCCAAAATTCTAGCAGGATATTGTCTCCTAAACCCTAAGGTCGACCTGTGATGTGTAATTTTTAGGAAATTATGGCACATGTATAAATAAATGGTTTATCCCTCATTTCCATCCTCCTCCTCATTCTCTCATGATCAATGAATCTATCTTCTTCAACAATTCAATCATTCAAGCACTCTAAGCACTTCAAGCGCAATCCATTGGAGTTGATCACTTGCATATATTTAGACTTCTTCAACAAGGGCTTGGTGAGTTTTTGTACTTGTAGGTTCTTTGGTCAACTTTCCCTTTATATTCAATTTTATTATCTAGGGTCTCATTACCAAAATGGGGTATGACTAAGGAAAATCCTTATTCTCTAACCCTAACCCTTTTCTCATATTTGCATGTGCATTTTGCAGACTTTGTATGTAGATTAGTCAAAGAGAAAGGTGCTAAAAGGTGTCATATTTCGATCCACATCATTCCAAGTCAAAAAACACTAAAAGGAGCTTGAGGACAACTTGCAGGTCAACATTTGAAGATTCGAATTTGGGTTTCTATTAGAAACATAAGTACAAGTTTATAGCTACAAATTCTAGTCTTGAGATTCTTGAAAGCTACAAGTGGACTGAGTTTCCATCATTGGCGAATTAGTCCCACTACTAGGCCTGAAAAGTGATCTCTGCAGATCAAGACACCCATTTCCCTGAAACTAGTTCTAACAAAGTTTCCCCAAAGTAGGACTAAGTCTCCCAGCTCGATGTAAGTGTCCCAATGGCCTTCAACAATAGATTGTGGAAGATTCTAGAGCTCCTCTTCAACCTTCAGTTTCCAGGTGCACCACTTCTGCCTTCTTAAATTATGTTATAGTTTATATGCATTTTAGGTCATTATTAGGATATTTTACACAATGTTTTCAATACTTTTAAATTTCATTAGTTTGCATCTATTAGATAGCTTCATTTCATTATATTACAACACTTAGATATATTTCATATTACACACACATCATAAATTATAACCCTAATCTTGAATGAACCCATTGGTTCTTGAGCGTGAAAGAGTTCTCTCCTTTTAGGTAAAAACCCTAGAAGTGCTAGGGAACCCACTTTCCATCAAAATCTATGGTTCATTTTTGTGAACCTGTCCTTCGAACACTTTTTAACTTCTGATTTTATATTTGCATCCTAGGAACAACTTACATTGTAATAGGGTTTTGTATTGTTTTGCATTCTAGGTATTTTAAAATTTAAATTAGTGAAAAGCTCATTCAGCTTGCATTTTGCATTGCATTTTCATTAAACAAGCTCAATAATTTTACACTTTCATTCTCTATCTACACTGTAAAAGCATAAAAATCAGAAAAATCATTCAGAACTTTTTAAAATTATCAAAAAAATCACTTTTGGGACTAATTTGCCACACTAGGTGACTTAGTCCACCTACACATTTTGCACTATAATTTTTGGCATTTCAGAGTATTTTTTTGCATTTCTGTATTGTTTTCCAAAATTTTAGTTATCTTCATTTTACTATCCTTTGTTTGCATTTCATTTGCATTGACCCCACATTTAGAAAACTTTGCATGAGTGTTTAGTGTCTTATTGTTGATACATTAGTGAGAAGAACTTCAAGACTCATGGCATCTCGTGACAATACTCTTGTTGTAGATCTTGGGTTACCTCGAGATTCCCCTTCTAGTATTGATAATAGTACACTAGGCCTAGAAACCACCCTTAGTAACTCTTTTCATTTAGGTAGCATGCATCCTAAACATAAACCTAATGATATCACACATGACTAGATCATTCACCTTCATGAGGACCTAGCACACTTGCAACATCAAGTGAGCCTTGAAACCATCCCCACTACTACCATTTCCACTATAGAAAAAATCCACTATATGCTTGATAGTGATGAAGGCCTATATGTTGTGAAGAAACTAGTTGAGATATATCAAAAACATGTTCCTTCCACCTCTAGTTTCTCTCAACTAGCAAACATTATGGATAGCCAAGGAGGACCTCAAACTCCTCCTCCCTCCACAATAGCTTCCATACCTACTTATTCCTCCCCTAGTGTCACAACTACAATGCAACAAGTTAGCAGTGTGATTCCTTCCCTTTGTATTCCTACTAGTATTCCTACCTCCTATGTGGCATTACATTCCTTATCCTCTTCCACTATACCATCCATTAACATTCCATTCAGTTTCCCTATCACTACATTTACCCCATCACCACTTTCTCTGCCACCTAATACTACTTACATTGATCCTCTCATCACAAAAATTTTCCACACCATCTCATCCATGCAACAAAAAATTTCTATTATCAACCAAAACCAAAATGGTCCACCCACAAACTATGTTCACAGCAATCCCTTGTCCTTATAAATATTTTGAACCTCAATGCCACAAGGAATAGAAATAACTAGATTTTAGAATTATGGAGGGAAGGGTGATCCTTCTAACCATGTTAATGGCTACACTACTTTGTGTAGTGATTTTTTTCTTGATGATAAATTGTTAGCTAAATTGTTCCCTAGGACCTTAAAAGATACTGCCTTGGAATGGATTTCTTCTTTACCGAATAATTCAATTTGTTCCTTAAATAAAATTTTTGATGCATTTATCAACTATTTCCAAGTGAACATGACTCCCAAAAATACCTTGTTTGGTTTGATGCGATGCAAGAAAAACAATGATGAAAAGATAACCAATTTTATCTCATCCTATCAATCACTTTATTCCCAAAGTGATATCAAGATTCCTAATCCACATCTTCAAAATATGTTTATAGAAATTTTTCTAACACACCTTCAAGACAAGCTCACCATGATGAATTTCCCTTCCTTCACACACTTATTCACATCCCTTTGTGATTATAACAATTTTATTAGTAGTCCTGATACACGTGCCACTTCTAGACGAATTGAGAAATCTGAAACTGCTAACCAAAAAAATTCTTAGCCATTTAGAAAGAATAACAAAGGTTTCTTACAATTTAACCCTCCTCAACAATCCCGTCCACCTTTCAATAACCAAATAGAAACTGTTAAGACCATGGTGCCTTTTAGTTATGGATACCCAAAATGAAACTTCACACCTTTACCCGATACCCTCCATAATACAATGTCTCAGCTTCTACATCAACAAATGATTAGCTTACTTTTTGTCCATGCACACAATTCTAGCAAGCCTTTACCTCCAAACTTAAACTTCAAAGCTCATTGTCATTTTCATAGACAAAATAGACATGATACAGAGAAATGTAAGCATATTAAGCATCTTTTTCAAGACCTCATTGATTATGGTCGTCTATCCATTGCTTGTGTTAATGATCAAGATAATAAATACATTGCCTAGGAGCTCCTAATCAAAATTTGTAAATTTTCACTAATCCTATGCCTAAACATAATATTTCATTTGTCAAAGCTAGTGAAACTCCACAAAATGATGTTATGAATGTTGATACAAATGATGAACATTTTGATCTCCTTACACATGTGACCCATGCCAAGCTTATGGATGAAATGGTAGGTAGGATAGATGTTATCCCTCATAAGGGCCAACCTAAAAAATCTCTTGATATTACTTTTTCTTCTCAAGAAATACTCAAAATTATCCCTGATGGTCCTCTTTACATAGCCGATCATATCTATGATAAGCCCAATAATGGGATATTAATAGATCCCATCTATGGAGAGTATGTGATCACAAAATAATTTTTCGTATTGCATGATCTTTATCAAGATGACTATGATAAACCTAATGCGTGGATCAAAAACACAATGGTTTTGCTTATCCTACGACTAGATCGATCACCCTCCCATTATAAATAGTCCCTAAGACATTGAATTTTACATTCTCTATCATCACGTAGTTAGACCAATTTCATTTATAGCTAGACCATCCATGGCTTTGCTCAATGAAGGTGTTCCCTTCGGTTCTTCACAACTGCTTAAAGTTTGCCTTTGACAATAATATACTCACTATCCACCGTAGAAGCTTTAATCCCTTTTATTCCAAAGGAAACTTTTCTTTACAATACTTTTGGCCTAAGCCCATGGTACCCATCATGCCTAGAAGAGATTTCTTTTTCATTGCTTATGAAAAATTCAAAGAAAAAAATTACAGAATTATCTCTTCGCAACATGTCTCCATCTATTTTTGAAACTTCCATCCTTGATGAAACCATGCTTCAAACAAAACAAGACCAAACTCAACTTACACCTGAAACTTCATCCACATCCTCTAAGCGACCTAGATATCATGAAAGTAACTGCATCCATTTTCCTCATAGAAAACAATTTTATAAAGACAAGGAGAAAGTGGTTGAACAACCTCTCATGGTTTCTTTTGTTCCCCCCCCACTAGGGATAAAGAGAAACCCATGGTTGATCAACCCGCTCCTTCATAGATTCAATTTGACAATAGAATAAAAAAATAGAGGAGCTAGGGAGCGTAGGTGTCGATGTCATGCCCTTGCTCACCGGTTACATAATGAAGAAAATGCAGAAAATTATAATCCACACTTGACAGAAGCAATGCACGATGCTCCTCCTCCCCACCCACCACAATATGATCCTATACCTCCACCACAACAAGATAAAACACTTCAAATAGCATCATCATTTTTCCTCCTATTGTCATTTATATGGATGACAATGATGAGGATATTTCTAAAATATGAAGAGGTGCATAACAATTTGAATGCGTTATTTTCCTCTCCCATGAGCTTACATGAAACATCTCCTAGGACAAGAATTTACCTTGATGATAGTTCTGCAATTGTTGTTGTCCCTCTAGCTAGTCACCCACCTACACTTTACACTCAACAATATTGGGAGGCAAATGACTTGTTGATGGTTGACTTGCATTTTCCTTATTAGTCTCTTTCCTTTTCTTTTGTGTGTGTGTAACGTGATCCCTATACTATTTTGTTTTATTTATCTCTCTTTGTGTCATTCTTCTATTTGTCCCTTCATTCTTCTATATGCCGTGCATTTCTTTCAATTGTTCTCTTCTTGCTTTGGCTTATACCTTCCTTTTGGGGATGATGCAAGGAATTCAGACAAAAATGTCTCTTTCATGTTGACACAAAATGCACTTTTTCTTTTTCTTTTTTCCTTCCTTTTGGGGCCAATGCAAAGTGTCGAGACACCTTATGTCTCTTCCATTTTGACCCAAAACGACTCTTTTTTTTTCTTTTTTTTTGCTCTCTTTATGTCCTTCCAATTCTATGTATTTGGGGGAATGATGACAGTTTCAATCTCTCTACACAAACATTGCAACAATGAACATATTGACCCCAAATCCATAGATCCCTTATGTGTGGTGTTTTTCACTTTTGGGGGCAACCCATTTCTTTTTCTTTTATCTTTACATGACAAAACCTTACTCGAAAAAATATCACTTGGCATAGGGTTTTCCAAGTTGTCTATCATGTCCTTGCTTCCTTTTGTGCACTTTTTCATTTTTCTACTTTATCATAATTGTTCATAGAACAGTGTGTAAAAATTTATTTAAAGTGGGGGCATACATTGGCATTATTTCTTTTTGCATTTTTTTTTCCTTTTCTTGGTTCTTAGTGCAGCCTTATTACTTCATACAATGTGTTTGTCACTTTTTTGATGACATTGGGTGTAATTTTCATCATGAAATTTATCTATCTTATCACATTACATTCCTCTTAGTGGCCCAATGTGACACATTGCATCCCCTAAGTTATGAATTTTCTATTCTTTGATTGGTCCTCTCTTGTACACATTAGACACAATGTTCCCTAAGTTAAATACCTTGCATGAAATAAGAAAGACTCCTTTGAATGTCCTTTTTCCTCTTACATTTTGCATTTTATATTTTCACACTTTGCATATATGGCCACCTTGCATAACACAACTTGCATGTATGTGGTGCCATCTTGCACTTGTTCATGAGTTCCAAGAATACATAGCTTTGCTTGTCTCATGAAACTTGAAACCTTGTCTTTTGTGGTGCCTTATCAAAGTTAACAGGAGGTATAACTTTGGTATGGTTAAGCGAGAAGCACAACCAGTGGCACAAATTTTCCCATAGCCACATTCATTTTTGTGAGTACATACCAACCATGGGTGTATATTTCTCACCATTTTTTCCTTCTCACCTAGAAGATATCCATGATTTTCGTCACCTCAAAGTGAGTACACATTATTTTGGACAAATAACCTAGATCAAATCCACAACTAGCTATACAAATGGTTGAAGCTTGATCTGACATTACCTTTCTTTTCATTACTTTAGATCACTTTCTTGTGTGATATTTTGTGTTGATCTTTGGTTTTCCATGGGATCTTGATCCTAGGTGCTTGATCATCCCTCTTGATTATAGTTGTCTCATCTTGCTAACATGAGTACATATGGATCCCTCTGGATAGGAATGTACTGGCTACTTTAGTGGGAGTTTGAATCAAGTTCATCCTCTCACTAAAGTAGGGGCTAAATGTAACATAGAAAAAAGTATCATTTTTCATGCTCATTTGGGCCTTTCCCATGGATTTTGGCTTGATTTTTCGTAGATTTAATGTTGTAATGTGTCCAACACATTCACATTAGGTCTTGAATGCTTGTAAATCAATAAAAACCTAATGATGTATTACAAAGGTGTTGTGAAGTGTTGTAATACATTTTCCCACTTTTATAGGACCTTTCCATCATAATTCACCTAAACAATCTCTTTTTACCCCTTACCAAGTCCTATTTCAAAGTGTTTTAAAGACTTGTAACAAACTCTCACACTTTCCTAGGCTTGTCATTAATAAATTAACCCTTTCTTATGATAAAATAACCCCTTAATACACTTATAGGTCCCACTTAAGTGTGTTTCGGAAGACAATATTGTCAAAAAACATTAATCACACTTTAATTCCCGAAATCCAATTGAAATTTCCCAAGTGGACTAAGTCACCACCTTGGGCGACTTAGTCCCATGTGGTATAAAAATAAAATTTAATCCAAAATTCTGGTGGGATATTATCTCTTAAACCCTAAGGTTGGCCTGTGATGTATACTTTTCAAGAAATTAGGGCACAACATGTATAAATAAAGGGTTTTTCTCTCATTTTCATTGTCCTCCTCATTCTCTCATGATAAAGAAATCTATCTTGTTTAACAAGTTAAAAATTCAAGCACTCTAATCACTTCAAGCACAATACATTGGAGTTGATCACTTGCATATCTTCATACTTCTTAAACAAGGGCTTGGTGAGTTTTTGTACTTGCATTTTCTTCAATAACCTTTCCATTTACATTCTATTTTATTATCTAGGGTTTGATTACCAAAATGGGGTTTGACTAAGGAAAACCCCTATTCTCTAACCCTAACCATTTTCCCCTCTTTGCATGTGTGTTTTGTAGAATTTGTATGCAGAGTAATCAAAGAGAAAGGTGCTAAAAGGTGTCATATTTCCATACACATCATTCCAAGTCAACAAACCCTAAAATGATCTTGAGGACAACTTGTAGGTCAACATCTGAAGATTCGGATCCAGGTTCAATAAAAACCTAATGATGTCTTACAAAGGTGTTGTGAAGTGTTGTAATACATTTTCCCACTTTTCTAGGACCTTTCCATCATAATTCACCTAAAAAAACTCTTTTTATCCCTTACCAAGTCCTATTTCAAAGTGTTGTAAAGACTTGTAACAAACTCTCACACTTTCCTAGGCTTGTCATCAATAAATTAACCCTTTCTTGTGATAAAATGACCCCTTAATGCACTTGCAAGTATTACTTAAATGTGTTTCGAAAGACAATCTTGTTAAAAAACATTAATCACACTTTAATTCCTAACATCCACTTGAAATTTCCCAAGTGGACTAAGTCACCACCTTGGGCGATTTAGTCCCATGTGGTATAAAAATCAAAATTAATCCAAAATTCTGGTGGGATATTGTCTCCTAAACCCTAAGGTCGGCTTGTGATGTAAAATTTTCAATAATTTAGGGCACAAAATGTATAAATAAAGGGTTTTTCTCTCATTTTCATCATCCTCCTCATTCTCTCATGATCAAGCAATCTATCTTGCTCAACAAGTCAAAAATTCAAGCACTCTAATCACTTCAAGCACAATCCATTGGAGTTGATCACTTGCATATCTTCATACTTCTTCACAAGGGCTTGGTAAGTTTTTGTACTTGCATTTTCTTCAATCACCTTTCCCTTTACATTCTATTTTATTATCTAGGGTTTGATTACCAAATGGGGTTTGACTAAGGAAAACCCCTATTCTCTAACTCTAACCATTTTCCCCTCTTTGCATATGTGTTTTGTAGAATTTGTATGTAGATTAGTCAAAGAGAAAGGTGGTAAAAGGTGTCATCTTTCCATCCACATCATTCCAAGTCAACAAACCCTAAAATGATCTTGAGGACAACTTGTAGGTCAACATCTGAAGATTCGGATCCGGGTCCAATAAAAACCTAATGATGTCTTACAAAGGTGTTGTGAAGTGTTGTAATACATTTTCCCACTTTTCTAGGACCTTTCCATCATAATTCACCTAAACAAACTCTTTCTATCCCTTACCAAGTCCTATTTCAAAGTGTTGTAAAGACTTGTAACAAACTCTCACACTTTCCTAGGGTTGTCATCAATAAATTAACCCTTTCTTATGATAAAATGACCCCTTAATGCACTTACTGGTATCACTTAAATGTGTTTCGGAAGACAATCTTGTTGAAAAAAATTAATCACACTTTAATTCCCGACATCCATTGAAATTTCCCAAGTGGACTAAGTCACCACCTTGGGCGACTTAGTCCCATGTGGTATAAAAATAAAAATTAATCCAAAATTCTAGTGGGATATTGTCTCCTAAACCCTAAGGTTAGCTTGTGATGTATAATTTTCAATAATTTAGTGCAAAAAATGTATAAATAAAGTGTTTCTCTCTCATTTTCATCATCCTCCTCATTCTCTCATGATCAGGCAATCTATCTTGTTCAACAAGTCAAAAATTCAAGCACTCTAATCACTTCAAGCACAATCCATTGGAGTTGATCACTTGCATATCTTCAGACTTCTTCAACAATGGCTTGGTGAGTTTTGTACTTGAACTTTATTCAATCACCTTTCCCTTTACATTTTATTTCATTATCTAGGGTTTGATTACCAAAATGGGGTTTGACTAAGGCAAACCCATATTCTTTAACCCTAACCCTTTTCCCCTCTTTTCATGTGTGTTTTGTAGAGTTTATATGTAGATTAGTCAAAGAGAAAGGTGCTAAAAGGAGCCATATTTCCATCCAAATCATTCCAATTCAAAAAACCCTAAAATGAGCTTGAGGACAACTTGCAAGTCAACATCTAAAGACTCGGATCCGGGTTTCTATCAGAAAAAAAAGTACAAGTTGATAGCTATAGATTCTAGTCTCAAGATTCCCAAAAGCTACAAGTGGACTAACTCGCCATCATTGGTGAATTAGTCCCACTTCCGAGCCTAAAAATTGATCTTTACAGATATGGACACCCATTTCCCCGAAACTGGTTCTGATAAAGATTCCCCAAAGCAAGACTAAGTCACCCAACTTGGTGTAAGTGTCCCAGTGTCCTTCAATATTATATTTTTGAAGATTTAAAATCTCCTCTTCATCAACCTTCAGTTTCTAGGTGCACCACTTCTACCTTCTTAAATTTGGTTAAAGTTTATATACATTTTATGTCATTATTAGGTCATTTTACATATTTTTTTCAATAATTTTATATTTCATTAGTTTACATCCATTAGATAGCTTCATTTCATTATATTATATCACTTAGATAAATTTCATATCACACACACATCATGCATTAGACCCCTAATATTGAATGAACCCCTAGGTTCTTGACCGTGAAAGAGTTCTCTCCTTCTAGGTGAAAACCCTAGAAGTGCTAGGGAGCCCATTTTCCCTCAAAATCTGCAGTTCACAAAGAGAGGTAAAAGTGTTGTTTTGTTAGTGGATAGGGGTTTTCCTTGGTCAAGCCCCATTTTGGTAATCAAACATTGAAATGAAATCAAATATAAAGGAGGGATGATGAATAAACAACTATGTTATGTTGCAACTCAACAAACCCATGAACAGAAGTCTGCAATCTTGTAGGTAATGGTTAGCATAAATATAGATCTTGACTCTTGATTTTACATTATATGGATCTTGACTTGAATTGTTTCTTGAATCATAAAAACCTACACCACAAATTTTATCTCAAAAACAAACATGATGCATGATGACTTTGACATGATGCTTGAATCTTGAATGATGCTCCAAAATGCATGATAATGAACTCTTGAATGCTATTGAATTGTTAGAATGCTTGAATTATTATGTCACACTTTCTCATTAACGTTTCTAGATGGCTTGTAAACTTCCTAGGAGAAAATATGTGAAATAAGCTTGTATTGATACTTGTTTATGCCAAATTTCTCGAATTTACAACACTAAAAGTCGACATCAAATCTAGGAGAATAAAATCCCACCAAAAAATTGAATTTAAATTATGTATAAGATAAGTGGGACTCATATGCCAGTTGTGGTGTATGAGTCCTAGTAGGCTAAGCTTGGGACACATTTTTCAAGAAATGTTTAGTTTTATGCTAAATTTAAATCTAGGCCCCAAAACCTAGGTGGGACCCATATGCTCAAGGTGGCGTATGAGTCCCTGATCAAAAAATCTAGGCCATACACCAAAATCATTGAATTATGATTGATCATTACATATGTGTTGGGATTATCCTTAGAAAGATGAATTAATTAAGGCTTGTGGATGCAAAATAGGAACAAATAAGGCATAACAAAGCCTAATTTTAGCAAGGAGGTCCCAAAAAAGTGTGAAAATGTAAGGGCTACATTTTCCTACACTACAAGAGAAAAGGTCTTTGAATAATTAGTGCCCTCAATTTGAGAAAACCCCTTAGCCACTAGACGACCCTTGTACTTGTCAATAGAACCATCAAATAGAAACTTGGTATGATACACCCACTTGCACCAAACCAAATTTTTTCCCTTACAAAGAGGAACAAGATCCCAAGTATGATTCTTCATAAAAAAAGAATATTCCTCATCCATAGCACTATCCCACTTTGGAACACTTGAAGCATCTGGAAATTTCTAAGGATCAGTAGAAACTACATGACTCAAAATATTGATACTACAAGTCTAAGAACAGGTGCAGTAAGAAATGGTGGGATCACCTACACGAGAACCAACCTCCTTAAGAAGAGTGCGAGCCCAAAGAGGCTATATGGGTTTAGGCTTAGGAGAACATGGAGGTATGTAAACAACAATATCAATACCATCATCAAGAGCTTAAAAAAAATCATCATCATCATCGTCAATAGGAAACAAAACATCCTCTAAAGAAGAATTGGGAAGAAGGGAGGTAGAGGCTTGTGATGGAGAATCATTCGAAGTTAAGGACTCATCAAAATGAAAATCACAATGATAATATACCTCTTGAACTTGATAGGATCAAACAAATGATAGCCCCTCACATCCTCATAGTAGTCGATGAAGATGAACCACTGACTCTTCTTCTACATTGCTTTATGCCTACCTACTGGAATGAATGTCCATGCATCACTACCTAATACTTTGAAGTAGGAGACTTTAGGCTTGACATGAGACCAAGCCACTACCTTATGAGGCATATGGTTCCGAATATAGTTAGCAAAATTGATAGCCTCTACCCAAAAATATAGAGCCATGGGCCTAGACTAAATCATACAATTGGTCATCTCCCATAAGTTTATATTCTTTCACTCAGCCAAACAATTCTACAAAGGAGTGTATGGCACTATGTGGTGATGAAGAATACCTCAAGAACTATACAAGTCCCCAAAAACCTGATTGACTTACTTCCCCCATTGTTTGTGTGAATCTTTTGAAGGGAATTTCCTGACTACTTCTCCACAAATGCAAGGAAGGTCATGAAGAAATGAAGAATTTCATCCTTGTACTTCAAAAAGTACACTCAAGTGCGGTGGGAGAATTCATCAATGAAGGTGAGCACATACTTGGCCCCTAAAAATGGAGTGGGAATGACATAAGACCACTATGCACAAACTCAAGGGGTGTCAAAGCACGTGTAGCCATACCTTTTATAAATGGATCACAATGATGGTTCCCAAGTACAAAACATAGGAAAACCCCTTCGAAACAAGATATCTGAGGCAAACCAATCACCAAGTTCTATGTGCTCATTTGTTGGAGATATCTATACTTTAGGTTCCCAAAGCACTCATGTGAAATCTCACTCACTGAATCTACATGAGAAATAAAGGATGATCATTATGAAGGCTAAAATCCATCAAACGTATAGAAATGAGCTCTATGATCAACTACACAAGTAGCAAAAACCTTCTTGGAATTATCTAACTCTCAAATAGTCACATCACTGGGAGATAACTCAACAAACATTCCATCACCATGCTGATAGATTTGATAAATGGAGAGAAAATTCTATGAAATACTAGGAACAAGAAGAAAATCATCAATGCAACCATCCTACATCTAAACTAAGCCTATCCCTAAAACTAGATTCAAAGAAGAGTCCCAAACTGCAATGTGAGTAGTATGACAGTCAAAGAGAGAATCAAGAAGATCTACATCATGATTCATGTGATGTGAAGCACAAAAATCAAGAATCCAACTATCATGGGTAGAGGATAAACCTCTTGCTACAAGACCTTGACCTTTTCCCAAGGAAGAAAACTTAGGAATGGCAATGTTGTGCTTCCTCATAGCTTCCTCCAATTTTGTGAGCCTCACAAAATGATGTGCATCATTATGCCTTGGCTTTCAACAAAAGGACCAATTATCCTTCTTCTTCTTATACTTGAAAGATGATTCTCCTAAGTTAGAAGGAGGAGGTGTAGTCTTTTGATCATTCTTCTCCTTAGGCTTAGAGGGATGCTCACCACCTGGAGGAGAATCTATCTCAAGCATCTTCGTATTCTTACCATTTCCCTTGGAAGATTGAGCCATCAAGGCATGACTCTTAGAAAGAGCATCCATCTGGATCAACTTGGCTTGCTCCCTAGTTAGTCGATTACAAAACACCTCTAAAGAAGGCATCTAATGAGCATCTCCCATAACATCCATGGTAGAAAAGAAGTTGGAAGAAAATACTTGAAATGCACCACATAGCTTATATAGGATCAAGAAGATATACTCGTTATTAGTTTTTTCATGACCACATCCTTTCAACTATGAGAAAATCAACTTGAACTATGCAAGTAAATATTGAATAATGGGAAAGGCATCTAGAGAGAGAAGTGAGATCGACTTCAAGAAAAGATCCTAAACTAATTAGCCTTTCCATACAATTCAACAATCTTATCCCACACCTCTTTAGTTGTTGTACACTCCATAATATGAGATAAAAAATTATCAAAAACATGGAGGCCTATGAGTCCTTTCACCTCATCAATTTTGTTGCCATAAAAAAACTTCTCAAATTTCTTAGTGAATAAAAGACCAATATGCTACTTATACTGCCCAAAAATGGTATAAATGAACAACAAAATATCAATATTCTACTTATACCACCCCAAAATGGTTAAAACCAACAATGTGCAATCTACCCAAAAACAAATTTTCCAAAGAAACACTGGAGATTGAAGAAAAAAACCTACATGCAACTTCAAGCTTCAACAATAGTCTTGGTCACACAATACAACCAAAATTGCTTAAAAGTTTTTTCACATCACAAAATCATCCACACAAGCACATAAGTCACCTCCACACGAGCCTTAACCCATGCAATAGATAGAGATTAGTGCAATAAAAGAACTATTTATGATTGATTTCTCACCAATGTGGGATAATGTTTCACATCCAAGTTAAAAACATCATTTTTTTTACACTGATAAGGAAGGATTTACCCTACTTCACCCAACTGAGAAATAGCATCCAACAATGCGTAACAAAGAAGAAATTATGTAGGAAACTAGACAAATACGCCTCCCAAAGGACAAATTGTGGCCCTCAGAAAAAAAAAATACCACCAGAACAAGATGTTCATGCCCCTCCAATCTGAGTGAATTTCTAAGCCAAAATCATGCCTCTTTGTTCAAACACTTCCAATGAACCAAAAATGCCTTCAAACAAAATTTTAGGACTTTCAAAACTATAGAATCATAGCCAAGAACAAAATATTGATGGCCTCTGATGAATAATGCCAAAGAAATGTATCATGACCTTCACCAAGTCCATCAATCTACAATGAAGGGAATCAGCCTAGGGTGGATTCAATGTTGACCATGCTAGGAAAAAATATTCACATTGCCTTTCAAACCATCACACTAAGCTTTCAAATCAATTGCCTTATCTATAGGATTAAATCCACAAAGAAAAAAAGTGGCCTCCAATCGACCTTCAAATCACACCTCCTAACTCCATGGTGTCTCCAAATAGAAAAACCAAATGCCTTCTAAGTAGAATTGTGCCCTCTCAGTAAGAATTTTGGGCTTCCAGAGTCAAAAACATGACTACCAATAGAGAAATTTCCCTTCTAAAATTTCCTAGAATGAAGAAAATAACCCCTCTAGATGAGAATTCACACACTCATAGATAGAATGCAAATAAAGAATGTCGAATGCCTCTAGACAACGATCTAAAAAAATCATGTTTGGAAAAAATCTCAACAAAAGGGGGTTACAAATGAATGCTCTAATACCATATTGTTGCAGGCTTTCAGGAACGTCTACAGACCAAAGCAACACCTTCATAGAAGAGAAAAGTAGCACATGTGTAGAAAATTTCAAAAGCTAAAAAGCTTAGATACCATGTCAAAATTTTAAATGCACAAAAGAAACACAATGCTACTGCTTTGTTTTCTAGTCAAGCTAGAAATAACCAAATCTCAAAATGTGGAATAACAAACAAAAAATCAATGGAGACCTACAGAACTAGGCATGCAATATTTTTTTCTTCTATTAGCCAAAAAACAATGATGACAAAATGCTTTGAAACTAGAAACAACATACTACAAACTATCTATTACAACTTTTTGGGATTGAACAGTTGCTCAACTAGATCATAGACCATCATGAGCTACTCAGAGCTCTCTATTCCTATTCGACTAGAACTATTTTCTATTCTTGGCAAACACTGAGCGATCAAGAGCAATCCTGATCACTTCAAACACTCTACAAAATGTTTTGAGAACATTCCATGTTGTTGCTGCAACTTTTCTTCTTGCTGCTAATCACTTGCTACTGCAAAAACTGACTAACATTCAACCCACTCCAACTGACATAACAAAACTACCTTTATTCCTTTTTTCTCTCCAAAAAAATTCCCTCTAAATTTTGAATTTACCTACCATCATTAATTGGGAATTCAAAAATTTCTACTACATTCAATTCTGAGCAATCAAGAGCTGCAGGGATGAAGATCCCATAAACTTCCATTAAGAAAATAGCTCCTGATAGGTAGGTAGGGCAATGGAAAGTTCAGGGATAATAAATATTTCAACACTCCCCCTTTGTCCTGAGCCAACAAAAATAGGATCAAACCTGATACAAATCTACAACACCAAAACTACTCCTTAGGCACTCAAAACTATCCTTGCTCAATGACTTGGTGAAAATGTTTGCTAGCTACTGCTTAGACCTACAAAATTCCATTTTGATTTTACCATTTTCAACTAACTCTCTAATAAAATGATACCTGATTTCAATGTGCTTGCTTCTTCCATGAAACACAGGATTTTTTCATCAAAGCTATCAATGAAACATTGTCACAAAATATTTTTGTTCCATCCTCTTGTTCTTCTCTCAAATCTACCAAGATTCTTCTCAGCCAAATAGTCTGACATATTGTTGCATTTTCTTCTACATACTTGGCCTCAGCTATTGATAGGGAAACTATAGGTTTCTTCTTGGAATCCCATGAGATAGCACCGAAACCCAAATGAAACACATAGCCCAAAGTACTCTTCCTATCATCCAAACTTCTTGGCCAATCACTGTTAGTGTATCCAACCAACCCATACTCTTTTTTTGTTGTGTACAACATTCCATATCCTTTGGTGCCATTCACATACCTTAGGATTCTTTTATTTTCTTTTCAATGGGTGTCTCTTGGAGTCTTCATAAATCTAGAAATCAGACTTACTCCATGCATTATATCCAACCTAGTTGCAGTCAAGTACATCAAACTTCCAACCAAACTTTTATACATGGTCGGATCCACATTGCTGCTACAATCTTGCTTGCTCAGCTTTAGACATATGACTGTTGGTGTTGGGGTGGGATTTCTTTCAAGCATCCTAAATCTCTTTAAGATCTCATTTGCATACTTTTCTTGAGAGATAAATATACTATCATGCATTTTTTTTACTTCTATGCATATAAAATATCTTAAGAGACCTAAATCTGTCATTTTAAACTCTCTTTTCATGGTCTCTTTAAAATCAGCAATGAGGAAATCATCATCCCTAGTAAAAACAAGATCATCTACATACAAGACAACAATCAAAATATTACCATTTTCTACCTTGATGTAGAGAGTGGGCTCACCATTACTTTTTCTAAAGCCATTGCTCATCAAATATGAGTCAATCCTATTGTACCATGCCCGTGAAGCTTGCTTCAGCCCATAAAGATCTTTCTTCAATCTATACACCTTGTGTTCTTCACTTGGAACTTCATATCCAAAAGGCTGCTCCACATAAACTTCGTCTTTCAACACTCCATTTAGGAAGGCAGACTTCGCGTCCATTTAAAACATCTTCCATTTGTGTTGGGCTGAAATTTCTATGACTTTTTGCATCCATCCTTGCAACAGGGGCATAGGTCTCATCATAATCTCTCCCAAACTACTGTTTGTACCCCTTGACAACCAAACATGCCTTGTGCCTCTCTATCCTTCCTCCGACGTTGCACTTGGTCTTGTAGACCCATTTCACCCCATTCACTTGCTTGTTTGGAGGAAAATCAGTTAACTACCATGTTTTGTTCCTTACTATTGCATTCATCTCCTCATCCATGGCCTCACACCATTTCTTCTCTTTCACATCTTCTATAAAATAAATCGGATCACTATGAGAAAATAATGTAAAATTCATGTTCTCATCAAACTCTTCATCATACCTTTCATCTTGGTAGATCTCCCTTAGAATCTTAGTCATATTTGGAATTAGGGAGGCAAGAGTGGGGTCTAAAATTTCACTATTGCTACTATTTTTTTTAACAGGTTGGTTTTGGTGCGATCAGGAGCAGTTGAGAGCTCTCTGCGACCCATTCTCTAGCTATTTGTGGCTGCTTGCCTTTCTGTCTATTCTGATCAAGATCGATCAGGAGCAATCGGGGATGATTAGGAGCTCATCCAAAATTATCAGGAGCTACTATTTCCTCCACTGAAATATCATTTTGCACTTCCTATTCCTTTTCTTCAGAATCGGGAGTGATCGGGAGCAATCATGCCATACCATGACTGGTCTTCTAAAAACTCCACATCTCTATTGATAACAATTTTCTTGGTGATTGGGTTATATAGACTGTAGGCTTTGGAATCTGAACAATAACCCATGAAGATGCACTTCTCACCCTTATCATCCAATTTATGACTCTTTTCTTTAGGCATGTGAGCATATGCTACACAATTGAACACTCTTAAGTGCTTAACTGTCCATCTACGTTTTTCCCATGCCTCTTGTGGGACTTTTTCATGGACCACCTTAGTTGGACTTCTATTTATCAGATATACAACTATTGCTATATCCTCTCCCCAATATTCAGTCAGGAGTTCCTTCAGTTTCATCACGCTCCTTTCCATCTCCATGATGGTCCTATTCTTCCTTTCAGCCACTCTATTTTTCTACGGATTATAACTTTTTGTAAGCGCCTTCTTGATGCCATTTTTCCTACAAAAATGCACAAAAAAATTGGAGGTATACTCTCCTCCTCGATCTTACCTTACGAATTTGATGAAATGTCCACTCTCCTTCTTAGGTTGGGCCTTAAACAACAAAAACTTATGAAATGCTTCAGACTTATGCTACAAAAAATAGACCCATGTCTTACAACTGAAATCATCAATAAAGGTCATAAAAAATCTACTATTACCAATAGATGTGATTTTCATAGGGCCTACCAAATCCATGTGCACCAAATCCAATGGTTCCCTTGCCCTTGTAGAGTTGCCCAACTGAAAGGGTTCCCTATGTTGCTTGCCCAAAATGCAAGAATAACACCTAACATTAGGCGCTGCTATACTTGGCAAACCATCAATCATTTTTCTCTCAGACAAAAGACTCAAACCAGAATAGCCTAAGTGTCTATACCTGAGATTCCATAGCTAGGAGAGGTCTTGAATGGTGCTTTTGAGGGTTGCTTGTTTTACTATTTTACATTTTCCATCCATGAGAGGTGCAACAATGGACTAAGATGAGAGACACGTCTCAATCTTCAAAGGAAACATCTGATTCTTTGTCATTTGAATGACTACAAACACCTTTGTCCTCTCATTCTTGTCATAAATGATGCATTGGCCCTTGTCCATGAACACTTTGTATCCATTTTGGATCAGCTATCCTACACTCATGAGGTTATGCTTTAACTGAGGTACAAAAAAATAAAATTGAACCTCCTTCTTCTCACCTTGCTTGGTGCGGATCATGATAAATCCTTTTCCTTTGACTAGGACTATTCCATTGTTTCCGATTCTAATTTCAAACTTAACATTTTTATCAATGAAAGAAAATAGACTTTCATTACCACTCATGTGGTTTCTGCAACCGTTGTCCAAATACAAGACTTTGGAGTTTCCTTCTTCACTAATATTGCACATGATGAAGGCTATGGACTGATTTCCTTTAGCCACATTCGCATTCTATTTTTGCTGATTTCTGTGCTTTTTCCAGCACTCACTAGCATAGTGCCCAAACTTATGATAGTAGTAGCACTCAACGTTTCTCTTATCATTTCTCCCATTTGAACTATTGTTCTCCATGCCTCTTTGAGAGTTGTTCTGGTAGCTTCTTACTCCTTCTTGGCTACTTTCTCATCTCAAGCTTTCTCCTCCAACATTTCCTTGTCCAGATCTACCTCTACCACATCGAGATCCATTTCTACCTCTCCCCCTACCTCTTGCATTTGATTGAGCTCTGAAATCTTTCTCTTGGGAAAAATTATCAAACCTATTTAGGCATTGCTCATGGGTTTGAAGAGAACTGATTAACACATCCATCATCAAAGTAAAGAGATCCTTTGCCTCTTGAATAGCAATGATGAGTGCATCATACCTCTTGGGTAGACACCTGAGGATCTTCTCAATAATCTTCTACTCCTCCATCATTTATCCATTCATTCTCAACTGGTTTAAAAAACCTGAGAACCTTATGTGAAACGTTGATATGGTCTAACTATATTTCATCTCAATAATCTCGAACTCTCTTCAAAGAATCTTGAGCTTCATGAATCTGAATTTTTTAGTCCCTTTGTAGCTGGTTTGGAGGATTTCCCAAGCTTCCTTTGCATATTCAGCTATTACTATTCTAGGAAAAATGGCCTTTTTCAAGGCGACTTCTATGAAGGTCAATGCCTTGGCATCTTTCTTTCTCTGCTCCTTCAACTGGTTCTTTTGGTTATTTATGAGAGCTGCAAATGCAGCTAGGTCAATGATATCCATGAACCCATTTATCAATAAATCCCACAAATCATTTGCAACTATAATGGTCTTCATCTTCTTAGCCCATACATCATAGTTTTGTCCATTAAAGGACGATGGCTACTGCCAATTCTTTCCTTCATCTCCAGCCATGTCTCCTATAGAAAAAACTTGATACCCAGAAAAAACAAATGCCTCAACTCATGAGAAAATGGGGCCTATGGCTTTGATACCATGTACAAATTTCAGAATCTACAAATCTCTAATACCATGTCAAAATTTTAAATCCACAAAAGAATCACAGAGTTTCTGCATTGTTTTTTGTTCAAGCTGGAAATACCCAAATATCAAAAGATGGAATAACAAACAAAAACTCAATGGAGACAGACAAAACTGGGCATGCAATATTTTCTTCTTCTATTAACTAGAGAACAAAAATTACAAAATTCTTTCAAACTAGAAACAACAAACTAAAAAGAACCTATTACAACTTTTTGGGAGCGAACAATTGCTCAACGAGATCATAGACAATTAAGAGCTACTCAAAGCTCTCTATTCCTATTCAACTAGAAATATTTTTTGATCCTAGAAAACACTGAGCGATCAAGAGAAATCCTACTCACTCCAAACACTCTGCAAAATGTTATAAGAACATTCCTTGCTACTGTTGCAACTTTTCTTCTTGCTGCTACAAAAATTGGCTAGCATTCAACCCACTCCAACTGACGGAACAAAACTGCCTTCATTCCTTTTGTCTCTCAAAAAAAATTCCCTCTAAAATTTGAATTTACCTACCAGCATTAATTGGGAATTCAAAAACTCCTACTACATTCAATTTTGAGTAGTCAGGAGTTGTAGGGATGAAGATCCCAAAAACTGCCATTGAGAAAATAGCTTTTGATAGGCTCAGGGACAATAAATATTTCAACATGAAGAGGATATTTCAGAAGAAGTGAAAAAGAATGAATTGAGATATGAAAAATTCTATACAAAGCATGTCTTATAAAGGCACAAGAATGTTGGTGCGGGAAGGTAACATACATGAAAAATAATAAAAATACTATTACTAACTATTATACATAACCATCCCTAAGTTAACTTAAGAAAATGTGAATGGTAAAACCATTCACTCTAACATATAGAGAGGCTTGACCTACCTCCTAACTCTTTGTACCTAGGATATTATACAAAGTATTTTGTCTCTTCTATTGTGATCCCTTCTATTTCCATTGGTATTCCTAAGACTTTGGGTCCCCTTTCTATCATATTATTGCTAGGTTTTGTTCAAAAATTGTAAATTGATTGTTCTCATCAATTTAACTTTGCAATGTGTGTTTTAAGGTCTATGAATATTGTGCAAACTATGGATTATTCTATTGTGCTATTGGTGGGTGGTATATCTTTTGATTTATTTTTTCTTGCTTCTTATCTTAAACATGATTAATCTTCTCATGTTTTGGATGGATCTTGCACCATTCTAAGGTTCCTTGATGTGATTGTTGACAAAGCTTCAACTTGCACGGGGACTGTCCACATTGAGATATTCTTGGGCTTTCGTTCAAATATTGATGTTGTCTAACGATGAGTTCTTACAAGATGGTGGATTTCTTGTTAGATTAAAGTGGTTGCCTCTTATTCTCTTTCTAGTTTCTAAAATCTTGAGGAAAGAATGAACAATTTGTAGGGAGGTGATTGGTTACTTGGTAAGTCTGATCTCTAGTTGAAAATATGGTTTACTAGTTTTGATTCTACCAAGAAGAATGTTGAAAAGATATCTATTTGGGTGAAGCTCCCAAGGCTCTCCCAAGGCTTCCTTTAGAGTAATAGGATGAAGAGATCAAACAAGGTATTTCCAACTTGGTTGGTCAATTTTTATGTATTGACAATGTCACAAAATCAATGTAACACTTGGTTTTTCCCTAATTTTGTGTAAGTGTTGATACTAATAAGGTGTTGCCAAAATTCAAAAACTTGTGCTCCAAACATGGTGTTCGGTAGTAATGAATAAATTATAAATATTCCTTGTAGGTTTTCCAACATTTCCATAAAGTTGAACACTTCTCCCATTCATTCCAAGATGTGAAAGAAAAGCACCATATTCAAACAAAATTGACTCTTGAGAAGGGAAAAGAGTGTCAAAAACTTGTTAAGTAGTATTTTTTTATGATGAATAAAGGAAAGCATTTGAACATTGTAGATTTGGATCCCATAAGGGATGTGTGGGGGCTCCCCTTAAGGACACGAGAAAATAGGATGCTAAGATTTAGTGTAACATGGAGCCATCTCTTCTTCTAAAAAAGGTAGAATGGCCCTTTTGGGTTGGCCTTTGAATCCACATTAGAGTTCTTTGGTGAGATTTGACTTCAAACCTCCAAGATTGTTGTTATTGTTATCCTTCTTATATAGCCTTGCTATTTTTTTTTTTAGATCATCTCTAGTTCTAAGGTCTATTTTTTTGGTTATATTTATCTCATATTGTATCCTTATCATGTTCAAAATTTTAGAATCTTTTCAAAACCCACTTTAATTCATAACCTTTATCAAAAAAAATTCTGACGAAAACCTAGTTAACTCCAATTTTTTACAATTATTTATACAAAATATCAAACTACTAACATATAGTGATGATAATTTCTTTCAATAGTGGTATCTAACTATTATGGAATAGGCTTGTTGAGTGTTTGTTTGGTCATTATCATTTTTAGAAAGCTACCTTTCAAGAGAACATTTGTGGAAATTGAAAGCTCATGTGACGTGTTAGTCCATATGCACATCATACATAGCTTTCATTGTTGATTTTCCTGATGTATCAGATTGTGAGAACTATTGGAAATTTGAATTCTCCTAAGCCTCTTGCTCATCCATCAGACTCCCTGCAGCCCTCATCTACCCGTTAGGAGCCCTTTCTATTTTGGGGATCTTCCTTGCAGCTCCTGAAAACTCCATAATTAATTGTAGTAGCTCATTTTGAATTTTGTATTTACTATGGTAGGAAATTTCGAATTTTGAGAAGGAATGTTTGTTTTGGACAAAAATAATGAAGGAAAATTATTCTTTTAGTTGGAACAAAGTCAAAAGAAGAAGTTTCCAACAATATCAGTCTATGTGTGAAGAACATTTTGTGTGAGCTCCCAGAAGCTCCTAAATAGCAGAATTTTTTTGTGTTTGTATGTGAGAAGTGATTGCTCCAGGTCAAGCTTTGCGTAGCTCTTGATAGTGAGCTCCCATAAGCTCCTAAAGTCTGTCAGTCTGGTAGAGCAGTGCTCATAGCAAGTTTTTAATCCATAGTTTTAGTTTATTTTATGATTTTTTATGCTTTATGTATTTCTCATTTCTAGTTATTGAATGAAAAGAAGAATGTTGCATGTCTCCTCGTGCTTCCATGTTTGAGTTTGTGTATTTCCAACTTGACTAGAAAACAAAACAATAGTTTTGTGTTTTTATTTTGTTGGCTCATTTAGTTTATAAATTTAGGACAAGAAAATTTATTTATTTTTCCTTATCAATGGAATGGGAAGCTTAGCAGCTGATTTGGCTAAAATGTATTTACTATATCAATGGGACTATTGGTTTTTTATAAGGAATTCTAAGTTGTTTTTGATTAGTGGAAAAACAGGTTTTGAATGGACCCGAAACCATCAAGTTTTGAAGGGAATCAAAACCCATACAATGAAGATCAATCTTCCCTAAGAATACAGTCCAATAACAACCAACAGTGATATAGAGACATAGCCAGCCACCAACCAGCAAGCTTCCAACAAAGTACCAAGATTTTACATGATTCTTGAACCCATTGGTTTTGACAGGACCAATAACCCACTACAACAAGGTTTTGGCAGGGACCTTAAACTCAAACCTCTATATTTTGAAGGGATCCACAACCCTATACACCCAACTTTTGGTAGGGACCTTAAACCCAAGAAAATTGCCTACACCAACCAAGCAACAATGCACCAATCCTTGAATAAAAACAACCTTTCCATACCATTGGTAGTAACAACTAAAACATAGATTAGAACCAGAGCCTCAACATCATAAGAAATTGAGCCCACCAATATACCCTCTTCACCTCTATAGGAGAGGTCACCACAAAAGCACAGGGTACCAACAATGATCCAAAAAAACCAGTTGTTCTTGCCACCTCTATAAGAGAAAAAACCAAGCTCGCCCAGCCATTGTAGCCACAACACCCCTTATCCTTGAGAGTGAACTCCACTAAGAATAACCTGATTTTAAAAATCTCCACCTCTATAGGAGATAAATGAAAGAAGTTATCATAAAATTCATCATCAACTCTCTTGCAGTCAAAAGACAGGGCCTCAATAGCCCCCCAACAACACCTCCAAGAAAAACCAGTAGCATCCATGTCCACCTCAATAGGATAAAGGTCAACTCCAGCCACATCCTTCTCCCCTCAATAGAAGAAAGGACCACCTCTATAGGAAACACCAGAGTAACCCAAAGATGCAAAAAAAGAAGCACACAGAGAAGAGCCATGGAACCAATAAAGATAGGGTTAACATAACCCTCACCACAAATAAACCCAAGAGTCAGAAAATGAAGACATTGTAATATAGATCCCATCATTAAGATAACCATATACCAAAGAGATTCCAAAGGAATATAGAGCAAAAAACCTCTCCCAGAAGATTAAAATAATTAGAGGGGTGCAAGGAGAGAAGAGAAATAGGGAAAGTACAATTTTTCTGCCACAAGCGTAGAGAGGAAGCCGAAAACTCCAAAGATACCCTCAAATAAATAATTGTAAAACTTTCCCAGTTGGGGCAGAAACAACTTCCACATAGTCTGTCAGAGATAAGATCGACAACAAAATCCCCTAAGATAGAGATGAAACTAGATATGAACAGGGGACAAAGGGTAGAAACCCTCATAGGGTCCAAGAACTCCACCAGGCTGCCAAGTAGGAGCCAAACCCCATAAAAGATTCAGAGAGACGCAGGATATAGAGGTCCCCACATGAAGAAATGGGGGGAGTTTGAAATATAGTCATCATCTTCTTTAGTTCCTACGATGTTGTCCGCAACATAGCACCAACTGCCTAGAGAAAGGGAACCCCAAGCCAAAGCAACCCCAACAGGAATCCGACCAAGACACATCACCCCACAACCTCCTTTCCTCCAATGGTTAAAAGCAAAGAAAAACCTCTTAGGCCCAGACAGTGAGGAGGACAAAACCACCATGTCAGTCTTCAAGATTTCATCTTCTCCACCAAAAAGAAAATGTTGACCAAATGCCTCACGTTGTCTCCATCCCTTGCAACCCACAAACTCATCCAAGAGCTATAGCCAGCAGAACCCAGATGAAGGATCTAGATCATCTGCCTCTTCATCACTTTCAGTTTCCCCATCGCCAGCAAAGGATTTAAAATTTCCTCTCTCACCTAGACCGCTCCATCCGCTCTCCATTTTTTGAAGTCACTTAGGAATTCTAAGTTGTTTATTAACAATTACATTATTATTTTCTAATCATGAGACAAAAATTTTGGCGTCTGAGTATAAATGGGACCATGGACCATTCTAGAATTCATATCTAAATTGTATGGAAACAAACACTATAGTGAAATAATTTATCATGAGATATTTGACTTTTTTTCTTGGTGTGGAAAAGGTGGATTCTTCCTCTTGAATTCAAGAAAGAGATTGGAGAGGAATAACCATAACTTTGATGGTGGTGAGCTCTATTTGAGAAATGGGCTATATAAAGCCCCCCTTGCTTGAACCTCCATATAAACACATCACTAACTCCACTCAATCTCATGGACCATGCTCTCATGTCCATTGAATCTCTCAGGTTCTTCTTGTAGTTTAATTGATTTAATATCAGAGATTGTTTCTATGTGTAGTGTTGCATATTCTGTAGAGGGATTTTTTAACTCTTATTTATGTTTTAATAGTTGTAATATTAATTATATTAATTATGATTTAGTAATGGAGCATATTTTAATAGTTGTAAAGAATTTTGTTGATTTAATGTCTAATATTTTTAACTGTATAGTGCTAACAATTGTGAGTTGTGACTTTGAAGTTTTTGGTGTTGACCAAAACTATTCATAATCAATTGAAATATACAATTTAGATCTAAAAAATAACAAATCATGTGATGTCACATAAATGCACCAATAAAACATAGCTTAATCTATAACTATTGGTCTACTCTAGATACTCAACTAACTAATCCTACCTATTTAATTTACATACTTACTCTTTAGTTAAAAACTAAACCAATATTTTTATTAGGATTCTCTATCCCCTGTTCATATTACTTAGTTTATTCTTCTTCAAAATAATAAGAGTTGACAATTGTAATTCTCTTTTGACTTTTGTTAAGATTATGAATTCCTGGTGGTGGTGGATTTATGAGAGATCTCTTTGATTTTTTCTTTTCTTGGTTTTCATAACTATTAATGTTTGAAAATATTTATGTAATTTTTTTATTATCTTGATTAATATATTTTTATTTTATTTTTTAAAAAATTGAACCAATATCTATTACGATATTTTAAATCAGTAAATAAATAGTTATATTATTTTATCAAATTTACTAATATATATCCTAACCTCAACCCTGATAATATAAGACTAATCCTACGGGTGGAGGTTTCGGTTTCCAAGCTTCTTAAGCTTGTTGTTCTAGGTGGTGGCTCTGAATCACCTGGTCTTGTCCTTTTTGTTTGGCCAAGAGAAGATCTATTCATTCACAAGCTCCCATGGGCTTGCATCGATGGTGGGTGTTTTTTTGTTCATTTCCTCTGCTTTGATGGGGACATTTGTAGTCTTTCTTTGGCGCCTGGTCTGTCTAGTGTTGGGTGGGTCTATAGTCTTGCTTGGGCTTCTGATTGGAGTGTTGATTTGGTGTGTGGGAGAGGGTTCAATAGGGCTCTTTTTATGTTTGCTTCTATGTTTGAAGGTGGAGTCAGTGTTGCTTGGTTGGCCCCTGTCTTCTTCTTTTTGGCGGCTTCTCATGGTTTCCTGATGTTGATCATGGATGGGATCATCCGAGTTAAAGGTGATGGGTCCTCCTGTGAAGGTCTTGGTGGGGGTTTAGGGCTCTACCCTTTGTGAGAGTTGGGGGTTGGTTGTTCTCCCTTGTTGTTTGTGTTCAATTGGGGGAACTTTGATGGTGTCTCTAGAGTTCCATCTTCCTTTGTTTGTCAAAGATGTTGGGATTTCTCTTGTAAGATCCTTTGGGGGTTTAGAAGGCCCAATGTTGTTTCAATGTGGTGGGGTTTGGGCTTTAGGTGGACTCCCTAATCAGTCGAAGGGAATGGTTTGGTGTTTGTGGTTGGTTGGGGGAGGAAATTAGTGCCTCTCTCTCTCTAGTTCTTCCAGTCATAGTGTGGCCTAGAGATGCCTTTCTCCATCTTTAGGCTTGTTTCTTTATTGCCATGGGTGGGCTCCCTTGTGGCTTTTTGTGGGTTTTTGGTTTGTGGGGGCTCCACCGGCTTGTTAGTTGTCCCTTGTGGTGGTTGGAGCGTTTCTTAAGAAAAAAGCCTTTTTTGTGGTGGATGTTGCTAGGTTTGTTGAAGGGTGGTGTGATTACTTCTTCTATTGGTGTGGTGGCTTCCTCCTTGTTTAGATCCTCTAGAGGTGGATTCTTCTTCTATCGAGATGAAGTTGGAGGTTGTGGTTTAGGTTGGAAGTTTCCTTGTTGTCTCTACAGCTGGCCCTTTTGAGGTGGGTTCTACTCCTATGGAGGTGGAGTTGTGGGTTGTCGGAGATCTTTAGGCCCAGTGGGGGAAGTTTTCATGTTATCCTCTCCCTTAGAGGGGAGCTCTCTCCTTTTGAGGTGGAGTTTGAGTTGGCTTCCTAGTTTGGTTGGTGTGTGGAGAAGGGCTCGAGTTTGTTGTTCTTGTGCTACATGTTTTTTTACAGCCTATTGGGTTTATGGTTGGTTTAGCTCATCTTGGTCTATATTGAGTAGAAGATATGGTGTTGTCCATCTGCTCTTGGTGATATGTAGTTTGATTATTCATGGCAGTCTCCTAGGACCCATTGTTTGCAGGTCGTTTAGTGGCTCAAGGCCTTTTTGTTTCAGGTCTAGATTTGTATTGGTTACTGTGATTTTGATGGTGTGTAAGGTCTGTCTTATTGTTTGTTTTAGGATTATTATTGATCCTAAGTGTGTTGTTACTCTTGGTCTTTGGTAACCAGGTTGCTTATGTGCCTGTTGTGTTTCAGCAGTGCATCTGTTGTGTCCATCTTTATATTTCTTAGGTAACATTTGTGTTTCTGTTTTTTGGTCCTGATCTTTTTGGCCCTTGAGGCCCAATGTGTTAAGGTTATGACACCCTATAAATGTTGCTTATCTTATAAAAAACATAAGACTAATCCTATCAATATAGCTTAATCCTTAGTGATAAGATTGTAGCTTAATGCAAGCTAATATGGCTTTTCTTCCTCACTTTTTGATCGCCTACCTCTTGGAAACAATTCTATGCAAACACTGCTTATACAGTAATACCAGTGTATCAACATGTTTTTTCATATTCGTTTATTTTAAGAAGGTATAAAGTTCTCTATCAATGATGTTTAGTAAATCTTGTCAAAGACTAAGGCTACTCTTTACATTGTATAAAGTGAAGTTTTGTTTTCATTGTTTTGTTAGCTCTACCTTAAGAATCTTCATATCAACAATTTTTAATAAATTTTAAGAAAATAGTTTTAATAATTGATTCGCTAACTAGTGCTGGCCAGTGTGGCTTATGATATTCTTTCTCCCATTAAACATAATTTTCCAACAATTAAAATTCTCCAATAAGGGAGTTCTTGTATGCAAAATTCAAATTGATTGCATGCAATTGCATGTCTTATAAATATGCCAAACAAATTTTCTTTGCATGAGTGAACTTATTGCAAAGCTATTTCTAGTTTTAAGAGTTGTTAAAAGGACCAACTTTTATTACACTACTATGAGGACCTGGCTTAAAGTGAGACTATTAAGTACTAATCCAGATGAGTTTATTTTTAATTTGTAGGCATAAATGTGCATCATGCTTCAGACAATTTAACAAAGTGGAGCATCTAGTTGAGCACATGAAAATATCTTATCATTCTCCACATAGAACCAATTTTTTCTATTTGCAAAAACCATTGCAAGTTCTTTAACTCACTGAGGGAACATTTGATTGGTATTTTTCCATTGATGTTCTCCATTGTCATGGTATCATTTTTTTTTCTTTTTTCCTGAAAAGGAGAACCACATGGGTAAAAACTAGAGTTGATTGTAAGCTCCTTGGACATCCTTAAATTTGGGGATTACAAAGTACCACTGCGTTATGGCAAAAGATTTAGGTTTTCTTAATTCAGTAGCACATAGTGAATATTCACTAACTCTAATTTATAATTATTTAATACTATTGTCTTGAACTAATCTTCATTAGGTCCATTACCCAAAGCTAAGTGTGCTAAACAATTTAGTGAAAGGGGATTCACCCTCTATCTCAAAATTTTCCCCAGTGTAGAACAACTCATTTATCATCGAGCAACTTGTCAATCCCTGCCACCATTGCCACCTGTAAGTTCTTAATGAATTTGCTGCTCTGTTTTTTAATTCTACAGTTTATCAATTGTTTTCTTACAAAAAAAAGTGGTTAAAAATATATAACCCTCTATTTTTTCATTTTTTTCAATGAAGAATGCCCTAATTTCATAATTATTTTCTTTAAAAAAGAGTAGCTAAAACTATGTAACCCTCTATTTTTCATTCTTTTTTCAATCACTATTGCCTAGATTTCTGTTAACCAATCATCTTAACAAAGGGATATTTGTTTCATGATGTTTACATCCATAAAGATTGGTGGGGGCTGGCTTTCCCTGGTGAATAAGCGAATCCAAGCAGAAAAGGAGCAAACTCAGTGAAAGTTCCATTAAGAGCAATATTTATGCCATTGTACTGGGCTATGAAATGGTGGGTGGTGGTCAAGATGGGTCTCTAGACCTTTGCACACGAGTATTCTTGGTGGATGAAGAAGAGAATGTTGTCTTCCATTGTTATGTCAAGACTCAAACTCCAATCACAGATTACAGGTAATAAAATGTTTCCAACTTTCTCTTTTTGTTGTAGCCTGCCATTGATAAATGAAATTATTATTTATATTGGTGGATTAAATTTTATAGATATGATATCACTGGCATAAAACCAAAACATCTCATGGATGCCATGCCACTCAAGCAAATACAAGAAAAACTTCAGCAAATTTTATATAATGAAGAAGTAATTTGGCGAATTCATTCCAAAGAGGGAAAATACAATGTTCTTGTAGGACATGGCTTAGATCATGACTTGCAATGCTTAGCAATGGAATATCCTACCCATCTTATTAGGTATACATATTAAATATGAAATTTTGATTACCTTGTGATTTGATGAGGTTCAAAAGAAGAATAGGTGGTCATAATTTATACATGTTCATTTCACAGGGACACAACTAAGTACGTTCCACTACTAAAGAGTAATAAACCAACCAATTCACTCAAGTATCTCACTCAATCATTTTTAGGGTAATTTATTCTGCAACTAATTCATTTGTTGTTATGTGAATAAGAAATATACTAAGATAAATTAATTTTTTAATTGTTATACTGCACATATCAACGGATAGTGTTAGAAAGAAAAGTCTATCAATTTCACTGTGATGTAAATCAGTTCTTAACTTTTCAATATTTATAAGACTAGTCATAAATATTCTGGGATTTGTGACATTTGGAGAATATCAAAGATAAGATGTTTGCTTGCATGTTTCGATAGTTATAAGACCATGACCCATATGAAGATTGTGTGGCAGTAATGCGTATTTACAAAAAAATGTGAAATGAAGAGCATGCCCTTTCTGCTTCTCTCAATGCAACTGAATTTCTTATTGAGAATGTGGTGTATTCAAGAATGAAACAGAAAGATCTGGAGAAAATGAGCCTTGAACCTTTGCTTCATATTTCACAATCTGATTTTTACTGCTGGTGCATGGATTCTAGGTCAACGCCAACTTGAATCTCTTTGGCTATATTATCTGGGATTTCTTTCATGGGAAGGAGTTAGATCTGCATTATTACGTACAACCCACCACTTTTTGAGGGCCAGGGTCAAAGAAGCACTCAAACATAAATTCTATTCAACTCAAAATTAAACCCAAAATACAAAGAGCAGAAATTTAAACCATAAAAGATAAACCCTGAAAATCTTGATATTGTATTATTTCATTCAAAAGTATTTTCACACACAAAGCTGTTGCTCTTAATTTCACAATATTGCTTCTACAGAGCAATTTTCACTACTACTCTCTTTTGAGTACATCCACTCTAATAAGACTTACCCAGCAAGCTAAAATAAACCTACCGTAGAAAGTCACCAGAAAAGAGAGAATTAAATGTCATTAATTACAATAATTAAAACTCTGAGAAATGCCTAGATTTGATCGTCCAAACTCATTAAACATTGTACTTTTTAAAATAAATGAAAGTTAGATTATCATCCACAAAAAAATGCCACCAAAAATCATTCCAATGCACAACCACCAGCAATAGACGAGAGACCTGTGGGACCGCGGGGTCATTGCACCACCGCACGGGACTAGTGAGAGGGTTGTGGTATGGTGGTATACACCGCTTCAGCACACATAATAGTGGATGAAACTACAGGATTGTGGTACTCACCGAATTACCGCACACTACAGAGAAAATGGATGTGGGATCGCGGGGAAGGCTGGAAAGATACACAGTTGGAATTATTTCCAACACTCCCCCTTAAATACAACTACTACCATTAACGATGCCCAAACGGTCTCGCTGAAAGATGAATTTGTCTTTTCCAAGTTTCTTTGTGAAAATATTTGCACACTGATCTTCAGACTTACAAAACTCTAAGAAGATTTCACCATTGTTGATTAATTTTCTAATCAAATGATATCTGGTATCAATGTGTTTGCTCCTTTTGTGAAAAATTGGATTCTTTGACAATGTTATTGCTGATTTATTGTCACAAAATATTTTTTTTGCATCCACTTTTTCATTCTTTAGCTCTTTCATCACTCTTCTCATCCATACTGCTTGACATGATGCATTTGTTGCTACTACATACTCTACTTCAGCTGATGAAAGAGTGACATTTGGTTGTTTCTTTGATGCCCATAAAACTATACCAGTGCCAAAGTGAAAAGCATATCCTAATGTGTTTTTTTCTATCATCAACACTTCCAGTACAGTCACTATTAGTATACCCAATCAACTTGAACTCATTTGAACTAGAATATTAGATTCCAAAATTCTTTGTTCCACTTATATATCTTAAATTATTTTTCCAGCTTTCCAATGTGTGTTTTTAGGAGTCTCCATAAATCTGGAAATAAAACTTACAACATACATTATGTTTGGCTTGATGACACTCTTAAATTTTGTAAATTTGAAGTGCCCATTTCAAAATTTTCCCTCTGCACTTTCAGAAATGCATTTGAAGAATCAGTCTAATTGACTCATTTTGGAAGCTTATAATTTGAAGCATGTTAATTTTCTAGTCAAACCCTTTGGTAGACATATTAAATTCACATATGTGAACGTGCATGTCAATTTTTAGCTTCCCATGATTGGTTTTGTCAGGGTTTCGAAAAGAAAAGCTGGAGGGTTTTGACACTTTTCTATTGTTAGCAAACTTTCAATTTTGTAGAGTTGCCTCAGGTTTGAGCTTGTATTTTGCAACTGGATGACTGTCAAGTCAAAAATAATATTGTTTTGCATTCTCCATACCAAGATGAGCTCACATGTCAGGTTTTAGAGCCTCGTGATCTGGTTTGCTATTTTTAACAGATCAAAACCAAATCCAATTTCTTTAGTTTTGCATTAGCATTTTCAGAAACCTTTCTGAGAGGCCAACTTTGGGCGTCAATATCTTTTGATCAGTGATGGTTCAGAAAAAATACTTTTGTACAAGTGCTCAAGGTACCTAAATAATCTATTGTGTCCAATGGTAGCTCGCCAGGAGTTGATTTGCTATTTTTTTCAAAATAACAATTGGGTGACTTTTAGTTGATTCTGAACAAGCTGTTGTTTCAGAAAGTTCAATTGAGCAACTTTACGTATTAATCTCTTCCACCTCGTGATACATTTTTTTGAACCGTTTGTTGCACTGCATTTTTGGGTCAAATGTCTACAAGCGTACAAGTTTTCATTGTTCCAGGAGGTCGTTTACCGAGTTCATCTTTTCACTCTAGGTGCATTCAAGAAGCAGTGTTGAGTCAATTGAGGGTAAAACTTGTTTGAAAATGAATTTTTTTTAGCAAGGCCACATGGGACCCGACATGCTTTGCATGATCATGAACCTGTATTTGTCGCAGTGTTGCAACCACATCAAGTATGTTGTTCTGAGTTGATCAGTGTGTGGAAGGGTGTACAATTGTAATTTCTTTCAAGTGCAAAGTGAAATCCACCTTTCCAATGAGGAGTTTGAAGGTCGTGTCATCAAAGTGGATAAAGATGTTGACCAAGAGATAACAAGTATGAAGGTGCTATTGCCAATATAGTGAATGGCAGAATATGCAAAATACCATGAAGAGGTGATAAATACTTGCTTAGTGTCTTTTATAGAAGTGGTGGAATACACATGCAAATGTGGAAGCATTGCATATAAAAGAGGTTTTAAGTAGAATTTCAATGAAGTTGTCTACCTATCTTGCAGCACTGCTAGAGAGAATTCTAGAAAACTTATTGGGAAAGTGTGTATTGTTACTGAACACAATGCTTAATTAAGAGCATTATGAACCATTCAAAGTTGCATAAAGTGGATTAATGAAAATATTCCTTTGGTTAACATTCCATTTAGCAGTATGAAGTTGCAGTCTAATGGAATGCCACAATGCTTGTGGCTCAATGAGTGAATGTGCTTAGAGAAATTTTTTAGGATTATGAGACTCTTTGAATGCCATGAAATTACAAGTTGATGGGTGCGGTTGAACATATGAAAGAACTAAATGGAGGGATTCAACAAAACGATCCAACATATGTTGAATTTGCTAAAGAACTATATTGCGCCTAGCATTTTAGACCAAATTGATTGGTAATAGGCTGAAAAAACTTTTATGCAAGTGCAATCGGCTTGAGTGAGGTTGGGCACAATTTAGAGATGGGTATGCATATCCATCAAAGCGTAGACAGGGCATTACTTCCCAAGAATCTGGAGGGGCTTGAAGGTTGTTGTATATTATTGGCAGCCATAAATAAAATACTTATGTTGCAGGCTAGATGATGGAGATCCACCGAGGCGTAAAGACAAGACATCTAAAGTGAATAGGGACGCGATTAATGTCTACTTGAAGAGGTTTTTGTATTCAAATACAGAACAATAGTAAAAAAAAAACTTGCTAACTATCACAAAGTGAGATGCCAACACTGCATAGTACGCATGTCATGGATTTGTTGAAATGTCTCAGAACGTTCTGTAGATACCGAAAATTGGTCTAGGCCTGTGAGTACACATTTGACATTAATTTTCTATAGTCTGTGGTCATGATTAAATAATGTTTATTATTTAATTACCCTTTCTAACACATATTTCCTCTATTAATTAAATACCCCTTTTTAATTAATTCATTAATTCATTAAATGACCTTTGTTCAACTTGACTAATTAAATAGATCATAATTATTTAATTATGTCCCTAACTAATTAACTCTTCCCCCTTTATCTATCAATTAAATAATTTATTATTTAAATACCCCTTTATCATACTTTTCCAACTATAATTAAATATCTTTATTTAGTTATTCATTTAACCCCCTTTATCTATAATTAAATATTTATTATTTAATTATTTATATTATCCTTTTCAACAGTCAAATTAAATAAATTATCTTTATTTATTTAATTAAATCTTTTATTTTTGAATGTTGAATTGAATTAACATTTAATTCATTATTTAATCAATTATGTCACATTCCTCTATCAGTCAGTTATCTAAATCATTCACTCATCGTCAGACTTGAGATCTATTTTTAGTTCTCTAGTTATCTCTTGAGTTAAACACTAGTTTATCTCTACAAGAAGACTCTCCATCACAACTAGTCGATTAACTAGTTCTAATTCCTGTTTGCATTCGAATGCATTAAGTCTTTGAATTCTAACTTTGGCTTTTGCATACAAAGTCTATTTCTTCTGTTTTTGAAGATTAAAAATAGAACTTGTGTTCTAACTCATGTTCTAATTTAGTCTCTATCTCCAGTCTATTCTTCATTCTTTCCTGAACTTGTGTTCTAACTCGTGTTCTAACTCACATTTTATTTGACACATAACTCATATCACATGGCATTCATCAATCTCATCCGTCGATCACTCTTTTAATCTGAGCCGATCGTTCAGAAATACAAAATCTATAAAATGGCCTGTCATAATCATTATTCCTCCTCCCGAAATCATACACTTTTGAGAAGAGATTCAACTTCGATATTTTGCTGAAGACACTCGACAATACTATACTTGCATTCAAACACAAAAATTTGAGGGCAAGAATACTGAAAAGGCAAAATGGAGAATAACAATCAAGATAATTTGAAGGGGTGAACGTTATTTAGTGAGAGCTTTCCATTAAATTGTTTAAGTTTTATTTAGTTTATTTCCTCGTTCTTTGTTGTTAGATTTTAGATTATTGTTTAGATTAGGATTTAACTTTGTTTATCTAGTCATGCTTGCAAAAAATCCTAGGATGTTACATTTGGTGAACCTGATGTGAACACACTTCAAAATCCGTCCATATTTTTCGTCTTTCCATTTTTTCGTTTTCTATTCTTTTTTGCAGGTTTTCCATATGGCGCACCGCATCTATTACGCAAAATGACACATCTGTATCTGTGAACCGCATCTGCGAAAAATAGAGATGCATCTATCATATAAATCCACATCCGCAAAACCATAGACCACATCTACCTGTCAACAAATTTGTGAACAATATCCACCTGCCAACAGTCGAACCGCATCTGTGGCTCCAAAAGCTGCATCTGCCTAGTAAAACTTTTTTCATTTTTTTTGTATCATTTCCGTACATCCATATTTTTGGTTTTCACTTTTGATTTATGGGGATTTCCACTAATTTTTGTTTTAGTTGTGTTTAGGAGAAATAACATAGTGTTTGTAGGACAAAGCTTTGAAGACAATTAAAACCAAACACAAATTTTCTGCAGGACGAAAGCTAAAGAACATTGAACTACTAATAAATTTGCATGCAGGACCTAATGCCTTTGTGTTGATTTATTCATTTATGCAAGCTTTTGTTTGGTAGATAGATAATCATCATGTGGGTTTAAAATGAATTTTATGTTTGATAGATAGAAAATTGTCATTTGGATTAAAAAGAACCACTGTCTTCGTTGTTTGGTGCGAAAGCACAATTTTGTAAACCCTTACAATTCAATAATCAAAGTATCCTCTCTCCTTGCATAGTCATGCGATCCTGGGTGTAAGAGAAATGGTTATTGACTATAGAACTTGGGCCTGTCTTGGTGGGAAAAAGTACTCACCCCAAGATGACTCAGACCGATAGCATGCTAAAGCCAAGCGACTTCCAGCTGGTATATAAAAGTGGATTCTTGGGGAAACCCCAAGAATCACGCGCACTATTCCGACGAGATGGACAAAAATGGACTCCCACCAATTTTGGATAGTGTCCCATGAATGGAATGCACTTATTAAACACCTTGTTGTAGCGTTACCAAAATCCTACCTACTTGTTGGCACAACAGGTGGAAAACCTGTGAAGCCGTCTTACAAATTTATGGTTCTTGTGTCGAGGTGACATGTATGCCATGGGATTTTCATGGGTACAGTAGCTTGGCTGCCCTGTATAAGTGAGTGTCATGGAGGGGAGCTAGTGGGGTCAAACTACTAGTCATCTGCCCTGAATGTGCGTAGCAGGAGAAATCCAAGTAAGAATTCAACAAGTATTGTCCTAAAAGCCTAGGTTGTAAATGTTTTTGAGTCTTAACAGCCCAACCATCACAAAACTGAAAATACATTGATTGTTGTGTTTTTTGTTTGTTGTATTTGCCAAAATCTTGATCAAACAAACAAAGTCAGTCAACAACTTTCAGGAGAAAATTTCAACTATCAAAAAACTGAGTCGCATATGTCAGTTTAAATGCCGCATCTATCCTAGAGAGTCGCATTTGTTAGGGGAAAGACCGCATGTGTCTATCAAAATTTTCATCATTCACAATTTGGATTTTATGAGTCGTAACTGTTACATTCAAAGCCGCATGTGTGAATTCAAACCACATTTGTCAGTTTCCGAGCCGCAAGTGTCTGTCAGGAAATTCAGGTTTACATTGTCCAAAAATTGAATCGCATGTGTCTTGGTAAACCGCATTTGTTAGAGGAAAAACCACAACTGTCATAAATACTGCATGCACTGTCAAAAACCACATCTATCAAACTGTGAACTGCATTTTCCTATCAACAGAAACCATCAGAAACTGCAAGTTGAGTCCAAAACACTACTGCCAGTGCTTAAGATCAATCTTGGACAGAAACTGTTAAAATCTTGCTCAAAAATCTTGCATCAGTAGGTGTCATATACGTCTTAGTTGCAATAAATGTAATGTCTTAGTCATAATCATCCTAAAATTGCATGCATATAGATACTTCCTAGAAAATTGCATATCAAAGAATAGATAACTTTCCTTGTCTTTGGAAACATCCATATTCTGGTTTGTCACATTTAGTAGATCTAGTTGCATGCATTTATCCCATAGGTAGGTAGGTTATAGCCATTTTATAATAATTTATCATCATAGTCTACATGAGATTTTGCATATTGTCCATCCTACCATACGTCATCTTCAAAACGTCAGTTTAGAAATCATCTTAGAAACGTCATTTATTGTCAAAAATCCAAAAAAAAAAAATAGAGATAGGTCATATCAGTTTTTAGGCATAGTCTGCATAACCCCATTTTGAGCAAATTTTTCATGGTCGAAACAAGATCTCAAAAGAAACACAAAGCAATGACAAACCCCAACAAATTCATCAATTCGTTTAGAAACAAACCATCAAGAAGTAAACAACCACACAAGCCTTTGCTTGAAAAACATGTCGGTAGAGACACAAATGGTCAAATTTACCTTGAAGACATAGAGGCAGCAGTACAAGATCCTGAATTTGCTTCCTTTATGGAGGAATTTTTTCCAAATGATCCCCAACGGTATCTAGCAAAGTTGCTAGAAGAAGGTGCCCAACTACCCATAGGATTTGACATTAGTACTTTGCAAACACAATCTACTCAACCAACACAAACTGCACTGTCAACTATCTTTATTCCCCAAATTACCGCAGCGATACCAACTAGTATACCAACTCAAACATCATCAATTGTAAACACAACCCCTTTCAACATAACACAAGGTTTACAATTTACTGCGGGGGCAACTTCCTCCATCCCCTTTGGCACCAACACGACTGGTAGGGGAACCAAAGTATGCAGAAATATACCTATACCAAGTCAAACCATTCAAGCAGGAAGCATTCCTATACCAATTCAGACTATTTAGACAGGAAATATCCCTATACCAAATCAGAATATTTTGACAGGATATATTCCCTCGCCTAATCACAACCCATCACAAAACATGGCGTATCAAAGTGCCTACATTGATCCAAATATCACAAACACCATGTCCTTGACATAAGTCGACGTCCTTCAAAATCAAATGCAAACCCTTCAACAGTAGATGGACAATATATCTATGTCAGGCAAATGAACTATCTCAGCACAAGACCTATGTCCATGTCCATTTCACAAGGCGCTTTACATGACACCTTTCCCCCACGGATACATTATACCAATTTTGCCTAAGTATAATGGGAGAAAGAATCCTTTAGAACACATTAGAGAGTTCTCAATGACATGCATGGACATTGTGTATGACCCCACATACTTAATGAGACTATTTCCACGAACCCTTATTAGGATAGGACTGGAATGGTTTTCTAAACTACCATATGGTGTATGATCTTGGGGTGAGTTAGTTGAGAAGTTTGTTGAACATTTTGCCTTTAACATAGACAATGAGGTAACAATTGCAACCGTGTGCCACACAACACAAGAGGATGGCGAAACCTTCACCACTTTCTTTCAGCGATGGTGAAGTCTAGCTAGTAGATGTCCAGTTTAAATATTGGAAAAGAAAAAGGTCATGATATTCTTAGAGAACATCAACCCAAAACTGTGAAGTGACTTAAGGGTACACTGTTGTACTTCATTTTCAGACTTAGTGCAAAAGGGGATCATCCTTGAGAAGGGCCTTATAGACAAAGGAGAGATAAAGGTACCAGGAAGAAATCTAGTTGTCCAACACCAGAATGTGCCAAATGATAGAAATAAATTCTGGTCTCAAAACAAGAATGTTACAAATGATGGCATTGTCGATGCTAAAAACATACACATAGGACTAGTTATCACACTTAGAGGATACAACCAAAATCAAGACACGATGAATAGTCATGATCACATAACAAACTATGTCCAAAATTCACAACAATAAAGACCACAACAACAAAGATTTCCTACATGTGAATTTACACCTTTGGGAAAACCAATCGAGACTATCTTCAAAGAATTGGTTAAACATAATCTCATCAAACCTTTGGAACCAAGAGAGTATGATCCTAGATAGTTCAAACCTTCATGGTGGGATGATAATGCTTTTTGTGATTATCATCGAATGAAATAACATGGCCTCCAACAATGTCACCAACTCAAGAACATTATACAAGACTTTGTGGAAAATAGAACTATAGAGGTCGCTGGGCAGAAAAACACCAAGAACAGTGATCATAAGGTCTTCACCGACCTGTTACATGACCATACAAAAGGAAAAGCCTCCAGTTTGGGACCTAATAATGAGTCATCCACCAATTATGCCAACACCAAGTATGACTATGGAAAGGGAAATACCATATATAGCCTCTGAGCTGCTAATGAACATGTCGATACCATCATCACTAAGGAACACCTGGAATGTAATGTGAACACACACCGAACTAAGATTACTATTCCAGGTCCTTCTTCAACACCACCTACACAAGCTTCCAAGTTTAAGTACAATATCCTTGACCAATTGAGCAAAACCCTGCCCAAATATCTATCTTGGAGTTGTTGACTTTATCACCCGAGCATCGAGCCATACTTGACAAAGCCCTACAAAACACAATGGTTCCTACGGACCTAGATGTCAATCGTTTCGAAGAAATGGTGGGATATTTGACCAACTTGCATCATGCCACATTTTCCCAGCAAGATTACTCAACGAAAAAATCTGATCATAATGACCCCTTACATCTGGAAGTCTTAGTCCATCAAACTAAAGTTCGACGAGTCTTAGTAGACGGAGGAGCAGGTTTGAACCTGTGTACCCTAAAGTTGGTTAAGGCATTAGGATTCTCAGAAGACTATGTAGATACCTCTAAGAGTATAGTCATCAAGGCTTATGATGATGAGGAAAGATCGTCCAAAGGAGTCATCATACTCCCTATCCGAATTGGCCTAGCGATCATGAACACCAGCTTCCAAGTCTTGGATCTCACACTCCCATACAACTTGTTGTTAGGTAGACCTTGGATACACGCAATGGAAGTTGCACCTTCAACGTATCACCAATGTTTTAAGTTCCCCTATAATGGCATAGAGATCACCATTGATGGTGATCTAGATCCTCTTCAGTATTGTACAAACCTAAAGGAAATCCCACAATGATAGGTGCCAGCTAACCAAGAAGTCGCGTCATCCACTTTATCCCAATACGTTGACCCATCGCGTCTCACTAAGTCCATTTCATTCAAACCACCATCCAACATTCCTAAACTCGAGATCCAAGACAAGGGGTGTGGCGAATATAACATCAAGGCATCATACTGTGTCAGTCAATTGATTCCACCCAAGGCATATGGCTTACCTATGGAAGATAGAAGACAGTCAGTAGTCACATTCCGTGTTCCCCCTACAACGGTATTGACTAAATGGGGAGAGTTAAGTGATGAAATTGTGGATCAATGTGATTCCTGGTTGTATCAAGAAGAACATGAATACCCCTCCCCGTCTATTCAAATAGCTAAGGACCAGTATGGAAAAGGCTTTAAGATAATGCAAAATGAAGACTATGACGGGCACAGTGGGTTAGGACTACATCAAAATGGAAGGATGGAACTGATTACTGTCTACCCACGACCAAAATATCTAGGGCTAGGGTGTCAACCACTTAGAATTGGGTTTCCTAGTACTTCATCATTGTTTCAAGAAGAAGTGAGTGCTTATTCAAGCATCGAGACATCTCATGAACCACTTCCCTCAGTTTATGACAAACCACTGATTTACGATGAATCCCCTTATCCAAGCGATGGTGAATGGGATTCCCTCTCATCTACCAGTACCATAAACATAAAGGCCCTATTTGGAGAGTTGAATTTAAACGTGAAACCTGTACTCAAACCATCTATCCCTCATCCTAAGAAACACTTGTCCAAAGAAGAATGGCAAAAGAATTATTATTGGGAAACCCTTGATCATGCATCTTGGGCACCTGCCGAACCATCTTCTAACGACACTACCCTTACAATTGTCCCACAACAGCATATACCTACCCATAGGAAAAAGAACAAGAAGGAGTTAGTCCAGAACTTCTGTGACCAAGTCAACCATTCTCTATTCACCTTGTCAGCTGCTTCCACCTTTAAGAACTATGATGATGACATGCCCCTTATATATCTCGAACTTATCGACTGGGATCAACAAGGTACACCTATCATAGATACATTCAAGAATGACGAAGCAATTGCTAAGTTCATGGGACTTAGAGAAGGCATACCACAAGGGGATCATAAAGCAGGTTTCACCATAGACTTGGATGACAAAGCATATTTTGGGGAGTCTATTTACACCTCTAGTTGCAAAAATGAGAATAAAAAGGAAAAAGACAATGAAAAGAAAAATGAAGAGTCCTTAGGTGAAAACCGAAAGGCGCCCATGGACAAAGAAAAAGTCAAAATAAAGGGCATATCCAAGGGCGAAAACCTCATAGAGGCACCCAAGGATAGAGGTTTAAATATTCTCCCCGTTGAACAGGAAAAATCACCGATGCTAGTAGAAGAATCTATTGAAGTCAACATAGGTACAAAAGAGAATCCTCATAAGGTCTATTTTGTAGCTTCTCTAATAGAGACAGAAAAACCTGAGTTTAAGGACTTCTTTCAAAAGAGACAAATAAACTTTGCATGGTCGTATGCTGATATGCCTAGGCTAGATCCGGACCTAATATTGCATCATTTACAACTACAGCCAGGTATTAAGCTAGTCAAACAGAAATTAAGGAAAATGCATCCACAAATTGCTCTATTGGTCAAGGTAGAACTTAAGAAACTCTTGGATGTAGGATTCATAAGGACAATAGACTATGCAGATTGGATATCAAATCTTGTACCCATGACTAAACCAACTGGGGGCATTCGCATTTGCACAAACTTTAGAGACATCAACAAGGCATGTCCTAAAGATGACTTCCCTTTGCCAAATATCAACATGATAGTAGATCTGACAGTAGGATATGAGCTGCTATCCCTCATGGATGGTTTCTCTAGATATAATCAGATTAAAATCGCACTTGAAGACCAACATAAGATGGATTTCACGTGTCCATGAGGCACATATTGTTGGAATGTTATGTCGTTTGGCCTTAAGAATGCAGGGGCTACCTATCAAAGGGAAATGACTACAATCTTCCATGACCTTGTGCACACTCTTATGGAAGATTACGTAGATGACATCATAGAAAAATCAGAAACAAGGGAAGATCATCTAAAAGTTCTTGACAAGATATTCCAAAGGCTAGAGCATTACAATGTCAGGCTAAATCCAAAGAAGTGTGTCTTTGGAGTAAAATCAGGGAAACTATTAGGGTATATCATCTCTCACAGAGGCATTGAAGTAAATCCTAAGAAGGTCAGAGCTATCATAGAAATGCCTTCCTCTAGTCATCATTGGCCAACTCAGAGCCCTACAAGGAAGGTTACAATCTATTAGGTGTTTCATAGTATAATTGGCAAATAAAATTCACCCGTTCCAACATCTACTCAAGAAAGGAGTACCATTTGTGTGGACACATAAATGTCAGGAAGCCTTCCAACAAATCAAGGACTATTTTCTTACTCCACTAGTCTTAATGCCACCCATAGAGGGAAGAACATTGATACTATACATCTCAGCAACTCAATTGGAATTAGGGGCTCTTCTCGCACAATGAGATGATCAAGGTCATGAGAGAGCGGTCTATTATATCAGTCGTACCTTATTGGGCTATGAATTGAATTACATCAACATAGAATGTGCCTGTCTTGCAGTAGTCTTTGCTACCCAAAAACTTTGGCATTACATGCTCAATTGACAAACAAGGTTAATTGCAAAGATTGATCCACTTAAATACCTCATAAATAAGGTAGCCTTAACTGGCTGATTGGCTAAATGGGTCATGATACTTAGCGCATATGACATTCAGTATGTTGAGAGAAAGGCCATAAAAGGATAGGTGATTGCAGATCAACTAGCTGATGCACCTATGAAGGCAGATCATCCATTAGTGGTAGATTTTCCTAATGAATTCCTTTTCAACATTGACATTAAAACTGATTGGAAACTGTACTTTGATGGGTCACATACAAATCATGGTTTAGGAGTTGGTGTCTTATTTGTTACACCTCAAGGTGATACTATTCCCAAATCATTTAGATAGCTTTCCCTTGTATAAACAATATAGCAGAATATGAAGCCTTGGTGACAAGGTTGAAAATGGTAGTTCAATGGCAGATTAAGAGCTTACATGTGATTGGCGATTCTCAACTAGTCATCTGACAGGTAAATGATGATTACGAGACTAAGGATGAGAAGCTTGCACCTTACAAGCGAATGGATGATAGTTTCAAATAGTATTTCAATGACATAACTTTTCAACAAATACCACATGTCTAGAATAGAGCTGCAGATGCAATGGCAACCGTGGGTTCCTTGTTGGATATTCCAAGTAACGTGCCTAAGTTCGAGTTCTTGGTTGAATAGCTTTTGGTCCCGGCTTATGATGTCCTGGATACTATGATAGTGTGTACCATTGTTGGTCCTATGTCTCCATGGTATAAAGACATATTCGATTACCTCATTGACCAAACCTTACCTCAAGACTTGTCCAATAACCAACGTCGAACCTTCATCTAAAAGTCAGCTAAGTATACCATCATCGGAGAAACCCTGTATAGATGTACCCTAGATAACGCCCTTATGAGATGTCTCGATGTTGCAGAAGCACAAACAACTTTGAGAGTGGTAGACGAGGGTATATGCGGATCTCATTCAAGTGGTCCTACTCTATCCCTTAAGATTATGAGACTAGGCTATTATTGGCCTACTATGGAGAAAGACTCATACATCTTTGTAAATAAATGTAGACAATGTCAAATACATGGAGACTTGATAAGAGTGCTAGCGCAAGAGCTTCATCCAATTACTTCACCATGGCCCTTTGCCCAATGGGGACTCGACCTCATAGGTAAGATACACCATTCATCATCCAATGGCCACAAATTCATCATCACCGCCACTAAGTACTTCACCAAATGGATTGAAGCTATTCCCATGACATACATAACTAGCACACAAATATCTAAGTTTATCCTAAACTATATCATTTGTCTGTATGGTGTCCCCCAATCCATAATCATAGACAATGGCCACCCATTCAAGAACCAAGAACTACGCCATTTATGTGAAGAATTCCACATCAAACACCATTTCTCTACACTGTATTACCCACAAGGTAATGGCCAAGCTAAGGCATCTAATAAGACAATTGTTAGAATCCTTAAGAAGACTGTCAATGATGCTGGTCATGATTGGCACCTGCAGCTTAATCCTACCTTATGGGCTTATTGCACAAGCATCCACACACCCACCGGTGCCACTCCATATTCCCTTGTGTTTTTGTCTAAAGCTATCTTACCTATCGAGGTTGAAATACCTTCTCTACGGGTATCCTTGAAGGGTCATATTGACAATGAAGAGTACCATGTCTCTAGGTTACAAGAGTTAGAATTGTTGGATGAGAGAAGACAGAAAGCATTAGATCATTTGCAAGCATACCAAAATTGTCTTCATCGTAGTTACAATAGGAAGGTTCTCAATAGACATTTTGACATTGGTGATCTGGTATTAATGGAGAATCCTAAGAACCAAGCAGAACGAGAGAAACTAGGTAAGTTTGAACCTAACTGGTTGGGCCCCTACATTATCACAGAACCTTTGGATCAGGAGCATACCAACTCTCTACTCCTGAAGGAGAGCCACTTATGTCACCTATCAAAAGTCTACATCTAAAGAGGTTCTATGCTTAGTCTTTGAGATTCCATGTCTTAATCTGAAAATACAAAAAAATAAAAATAAAAAAACAAAAAAAAATGTTTACCTTGATGAAAACCTGGCAAACAGGCGTCTTTGTAACACCAATTTTTTTTGAGAAAATAAAACAAAAATAAAGAGAAATAAATCTGTCCAATAGTGAAAACCGCTTTGGTGGTGCTATGGATAAGTACCATGGTGAAAACCTGGAAAATAGGCGCCATGTGTAGTCAAGCTCACTCTTCCGTCTACCATCATTCTAGTCAGACTTTTTCACCATCACTCATAATAAATGGTTGTCTTATCCATTCCTTGGAACGATTGACATCTAGCGTCCATTCGTCATATTACCCACTCCATCTTCCAAAATCTTATTCCCAACTGGGGGAAAATCCTTGTTCTATGCTGTAACACCTTGTACATAACATCACACCATTGAAAATGTCCTAAAAAATCCCAAAAACAACAGAAAACATCAAAAATCCAAAAAAATCAAAATGTTTCAGAAAATACCAAAAAAAATAGAGTCAAGTCAGTCATGTCTTGTCCAATCATGTCAAGTCAAGTCATGTCAAGTCAATCATGTCAAGTCGGTCATGTTAAGTCAGTCATAGACATAGTCGAACTATGTTGCCTCTGCGACTAGGACGTAGGCAAGGCCATCAATCGATGAGCCCCCAAGGCATTAGGTCTGTCAGTTTAGGTTTGTCATGTATCACACACATTTAAATCATGATGCTTTATATATTCAAGGTCATTGGTCATGTCAAACTATGAGGTCTTTGCGTGTACAACATAGGCAGGGCTAATCAATTGATGAGCTCCTGAGACCACACTAGGTCAGTCCAATAGGGTTCATTCATAGTCATTATCACACAATTTGCATATCATAGTTTAGGGTATCATCTCATGTCAAACAATGTCTACACACACACTTTTATCAGTCAAGGAATCAAAACAAGTCATGCACCAACAAGGTAAAACATCTCAAACAGTCATCAAGTCAATATCAAACACATTGTCAAAGTGATCAAGCTATGTCTTAGCAAGATATGTCTTTCGTGTCAACAGATGTCATTAAATTTTCATAGTCTCATGTGGCTTGTCACTTCAACGTCATCAGACTCCAACATCTTATATGGCGTGTGTCTTTCTAAAACCAGGCTTTGTCATGCCTTATACAGAAGTCACCAAGTCGAAACCAGACTCAATGTCTTATGTGGTATGTGTCATTCTCTCACATTACGCTATGTCAAACATCAACATCAAACAATCCCACAAGATCAAGTTTTGGTGAATACATTTATTCGGCTTTATGACTTTATATCTTATTTTGTCTTATCTTATTATCGATTTGTGCAAGATCCTGCTACTAGCTTTCTCAAGGATGTCCCTAGAAGGATTTAGTGAAGCAACAATGTCTCAAGACTCCTTTGGCTGATGTCTATCGATTGTCTTTTTAACATTGGTTTTTGGGTCATGTTACTAGTTTCCTCAAGGATGTCCTATCAGGGATTTAGAGGAGCAATGACATCTCATGACCCATCTTTTAATTGTCTATTGTCTATGGTTTGTCTTGATGCAAAACGACTGGGGCATCTTGTCCTTAGTCTGAGTTAAGACACTCCTTGTCTACGACTATCTGTTTTTCATAGATGGATGAGTTTGTACACTATGGTCTATCTCATATCATAGTGTGTACTATCCATCTATGTCACGTCCCACCCAATGATGATAACAAGCAAGTATAGCGTATTTGGTAATATGTCGAAGATTCTATCTTTTTCTCAAATCAATCAACCTTCATTATATCATTTTCTCAATCAATCAACCTTAATTATTTCTTATTAACATTCTAAGTTCATTTCATGCTAAAATTTCTCTTCTTTGACATAATGATAAAGTCCTGTGACACATTACAAAAATATTAGATCATTTTCATTCACATACATTCCATAAGCATTTCACATAGTTGCATTACATTTCACACATATACATAGTAACGTTCCCATCTTCATTACATACATTAGAAATCATTACATAGTAGGCATTGCATCATCATAACATACATAATGTAGACATTGCATGTACATATCACCATCACATATAAATAAACATCATATAGATCATTGCATCCATTGCATAAGTAAATAAAGACATTCATAACATAATTATTAGATACAATAACTCATAACATATAGAAGCATTCATTCATAAACATGTATATACATCATCTAGGAAACATAGTCATCTAGAAATAAAGCATCATCCATAAAATAGAACTGCATATCATGTAGAAGCCGCCAAAAATAATATATATATATATATATATATCACTCAAAATAGTGTGTCACTATACAATGTCAGCATGTATCCATAAATAAAAAAATTGAGCTTGTAGGCTCTATGATCAAAATACAAGTGTCTACATGTATGCAACAATATGTCATCGTGTCCCGCTACCCCTACTATCATGTGGTGAACGTGGTGGGAAAAGACTTGAAGGACCTCTCTACGAGGTGGAAGGCCTCTCATATGGACCTATCCTCAGTGGTCCTACCACCCCCTCTGTGCTTTATGTCCTTTGACTCCTACCCTGTGGTCTCTAACTCCGCACCTCTGAAAAGCTAGGAGCCTGTCTCTCTGCCAGCACCACTGCCTCGTATAAGTCCCTATAATAACTAGCTCTCTCCACCGATCTAACCAACTCTCGTACCATTCCCTTAGATGAGGACCCACTACAAAGGCATCTAACCTCTGTAAACTACTACTCTATCTCATGTCTACACGCTATCACCTGATCTCTCTCCATACGAGCATTTTCCCTCTCTGCATAGGCATTGTCCCTCTCTAAGTAGGTACTATCTCTCTCTAGCCTCATGGCATCAAACTCCGTTGTCATAACTTTGAGTCTCTCCTCTAAATCCTCCCTATCACCATCTCTAGGAGCATCCTCATCCCGTCTCCCCTCTACAATCTGATCTCTGAGCTCTCTCTCCTGCTCCTCCATCAGTGCCTCCTCCTCAACATCCTACTCAACATCATCCTCAATATCATCCTCTCCATATCTTGCCAACACACCTAGAGGGTCTAAGGCCATCTCCGCATCTAAATTCTTTGCCACATCCTCTACTCCAACATCCACATCTACATGCTCCTCTGCAACTACCTCCCCTTTAGCATGCTCACCCCCAGCCTGTACATCCACTCCCCCTCTGATGTCCAACATCGGTACATCAACTACTACTACCTCCTGAATAGGTGCATGTCCACCTACCTGACCCCCTCTCCATCCTCATCTCCTGCCTCTACCTCTACCTCTGCCATCATCTCCATCACCTCTACCACCAACTCTACCCACTCTGGCACCCCCACCTCTTTGTCATCCTCTTGGCCCTGTGCCTCGTCTCTTGACTGGTGTTGGCTGGTCCGGATCTATATAAGGAGTCGAGTGATGAACCGCCCACCATGCATCATATGTAGTCATAGTCTCGAGATATGCTAATCCATCTCTCCATCCCCACTGTACTAGTTGTAATGCCTATATATCTGCCTCTGCAGTAGCCACTGGAATCATGGGTCTCCACCATGGAACCTCTCTGGATGAATGAGCAAACTCTTCTTTGCTCTGAGGCTCATCTTGAACCTCTCTGAACTGTCTCAAAACTTTGTCTTGTAGGTGTCGCTCAATAATGTGAACACTCGAAACAGTCCTCCGAATAAGGTACTGAGTCTATCGGCAGAATGGCAGATGTATATCCTCATCCACCCACTCCTCACAATCCATGTAGGGTCTCCATGTGAACTGATCAAGAATATCTAAGGCATGTCTCCAATATCCTGTGTCTCCCACATGTGTCTATGTAATCTATCCTGTATATCAAAACACATACGGGCGTCTCTCCTCTCTCTCTACTGTCACTAAAGGATGGAAAATAGCTATCCTCTCCCAACCCCATACCATCAACAGTGTCATCCCATAGCTCAATGATTGTGCATCTCTATAGGCGATGTCATGTAGATGAAAATGTAACATGCCAAGTAGACATGGACCCCACGCATATGTAGTCTCACTTTCTAGCATGCCAACCGACATAGCTCCCCATCCCACTGGAAAATCATGACCCCGTCTATCTAGAAGTACAATCTCCCCAATCAGTGTACATAGGATATAGTCAATCTTGTCGTATCTATCTGCTAGCACTGGCCATCTAATCTCATAATGCTCGATCCTGAGCCTACTGATGTCATCAACCTGATAAAACTGTGCTAACTTCGTCAATCCTTGCTGGGTATCATATATCACCCGCTCACCTCTGATAGGCAGTCACAAAATCCTGTACACATCCTCCAATGTGACAGTAGCCTCCCCAATTGGTAAATGAAACGATGATGTCTCTGAATGCCATCGCTCACAAAGTGCCGTCAACATCCCCCTGTTTGCCCGAATGGCAGGCATCAATAAACAGTGACGTAGACCAAGGTTCCACAGAAGTTGAATCTCTACAGAACTCAAATTCTCCCTTAGCTCAAATGTATCTGGTCATGACTCCCGTGTATAAATAGGATCTAGAACCACCTGCATTTGAAACATGATGTTAAGAATTTTCAAGTTTTCCTTAGAAAAAAATTTCGCAAAAATTACCAGTCAAATGTGGCTCACTTTTGTAGATGCGGTGCTTTTTAGAAAATGCAGTGCACAAAGCCACACATGCACTGCATATTACATATGTGTCACATATTTCCCACACCACTATCAGTTTACTGCACATGCGGTTCACTAAACCACACGCGGTCATTTATAACAAATGTGTTGTAGTTTCTTTAACCTCCCTATCTACACCATATGCATTGCAATACTGCATATGCGGTTCAAAACCGCACATGCATTTACCCCTTATACAGATGCGTTGCATGTATACACATGCGGTGCATTATTCTTCAAATGCGTTCATTCCCCTATATGCCTAATCTAGTCTAGGCATGTTTTCATAGATGTGTCATTTCGCCGTCAGATGCGGCGAATACGATGGCATAAGCGTCATTCACGACGCACCACATTTGCTTATTGAATTTTCTATGCCTAGAAAAACATGCAAAAAATTAATTTCAAGGGTTTGTTTTCGAGTACATACCGGTGGTCCTACGTCGGCTTGCCGCCTGAATGTCCAGATTTGATATCCTTGATGCCTAGTGTATGGAATGGGTGCCATTTTCATCAGTAAACCAGAGCAAATTCTTAGTTTTTCTATCTCCTCCGGGTGCAAATGAATTGAAATTTGACCTAATTCCTATTTATAGGTGGGTTAAAAATCGCATTTCTTCTGCCCTTCTCTATTGGCCGCTTAGCCTTTCAACTTCAAATGACTCGTATTCGTCCGTTTTAACTCTAAATTCATTTTCGTCAACTCCATAGCATTTCTGCCTCTCCAATTGACTTATCGAGAATATTTCCTGATTTTTTTTTAAGCTTTCAAAAAATTGTCACTTTTCCCGAGGGGGCATACCTTAACCTGTTTCATGTTGGGGCACGATCGGGGCATATTTTCTTTGACACAACGTTGTAACAACATTGTATCAAAGAGGGGCAAATTGTAGTTACCGAAAATTGGTCTAGGCTTGCGAGTACACATTTGACATTAATTTTCTATAGTCCGTGGTCATGATTAAATAATGTTTATTATTTAATTACCCTTTCTAATGCATATTTCCTCTATTAATGAAATACCCCTTTTTAATTAATTCATTAATTCATTAAATGACCTTTGTTCAACTTGACTAATAAATAAATCATAATTATTTAATTATGTCCCTAACTAATTAACTCTTCCCCCTTTATCTATCAATTAAATAATTTATTATTTAATTACTCCTTTATCATACTTTTCCAACTATAATTAAATATTTTTATTTAATTATTCATTTAACCCCCTTTATCTATAATTAAATATTTATTATTTAATTATTTATATTATCCTTTTCAACAGTCAAATTAAATAAATTATCTTTATTTATTTAATTAAATCTTTTATTTTCGAATGTTGAATTGAATTAACATTTAATTCATTATTTAATTAATTATGTCACATTCCTCTATCAGTTCATTATCTAAATCATTCACTCACCATCAGACTTGAGATCTATTTTTAGTTCTCTAGTTATCTCTTGAGTTAAACACCAATTTATCTTTGCGAGAAGACTCTCCATCACAACTAGTCGATTAACTAGTTCTAATTCTTGTTTGTATTTGAATGCATTAAGTCTTCGAGTTCTAACTTTGGCTTTTGCATACAAAGTCTATTTCTTCTATTTTTGAAGATTAAAAATAGAACTTGTGTTCTAACTCATGTTCTAATTTAGTCTCTATCTCTAGTCTATTCTTCAGTCTTTCCTGAACTCGTGTTCTAACTCACGTTCTATCTGACACATAACTCATATCGCATGGCATTCATTAGTCTCATCCATTGATCACTCTTTTAATCTGAGCCGATCGTTCAAAAACACAAAATGTATAAAATGGTCTGTCACAATCATTATTCCTCCTCCTGAAATCATACACTTTTGAGAAGAGATTCAATTTCGATATTTTTCTTAAGACACTCAACAATACTATACTTGCATTCAAACACAAAAATTTGAGGGCAAGAATACTGAAAAGGAAAAATGGAGAAGAACAATCAAGATAATTCGAAGGAGTGAACGTTATTCGGTGAGAGCTTTCCATTAATTTTTTTAAGTTTTATTTAGTTTATTTCCTCGTTCTTTGTTGTTAGATTTTAGATTATTGTTTAGATTAGGATTTAACTTTGTTTATCTAGTCATGCTTGCAAAAAAATCTAGGATGTTACACCTTCAAGTAAACGCCATTGGCAGGTGAGGAGCGGGGGCGCCACTAGAGTAAATGCACAAAATAGATATGTGAAAAATCAGAATCCTTAAAGAAAATGCAACTAGCATGGGTGAAGCTCGAGTAGGTTGAAAGGGAGGAGTCACACCCAGCTCATGCAGTGAAGGAAACTTACACATAAATGTATGTGTTGAAAGGCTCTAGAGTTGAAAATGGCGCGGGAAATGGGCACCATCAAAAATTTAAAAAGGTAGTGCATGCACTAAATGGATGTCTTGATAAAATCTTTGGAAATTTTCAAGGCACACAGGAAATTGAAAATGCCTCTTTGAATGTGGTCTCATTGGATTGCATGATTGGGAGATACTATGGATATATTGAAAAGGACTCTAGAAAATTTGCAAGAAAAGGCCAGTGAGAAGAAGCTCATGACCTGCAGTGTGGGACACCATCATTGTAGGATATAAGCAAAGTGAATGCGTTGGAAATGTTCTAGAGACTTTTCAAATAGCCGCTGGTAGAGAAGGAGAATCATCATTGTTTGATGGTGGAATTTCTGAGTGAGGATGGCACAGTTCAAGAGGGAGCATTCAAATAGGGTATGGGTATCCGTTGGCACATAGGGTAGAGGAATCTTGTGAAAGATCTCTATGCAGCGAGGGGGGTTTGAAGTAGATATTCAGTGGCCCAATTTTATGAAGGATGGATGGAGGATATGGTGTTGTAAATGGGGCGCCATTGTCCAAGGCTGAGGGTAGTCCTTTTGACATTGCAAAGAAGGGTCTTACGCAACATGGAAGTAGAGCACGAACCGGTGAAGGGAAGAATTAGGGCACAAAGAGGATCGATAGCCAAGAGTGTATCGGGCAATGTGGAAAGATCTCGCATACCTCGCAGAAGGAAGGGTGATGCAAGCAAAATTCCTATGAGGTATGCGAGGTAAAGAAGGCGAGATTATTTTAAATTTTAAAATGGTGTCCCATGAAAATGTCATGGGACCACCTTTTAATTGCTTTCATAAAATGCAGGGGGCAAGTAAATAGTTTAAGTGGATGGACATGAAGATTTAAATATCTTCATTTTTTTAATTTTAAAATGTTGCACGAGTGAGAATTTTAAAGGGGGACCCACGTGATTTAAATATTGCTTGGTGCAATATTTAAATGGTTTTATTTTAAAGCCAAGTATTTCAAATGCAATATGAAGGTGTGTTCTTAGGGACATGGTTAAAATGTAAAAGCAAATAAACATTTTTTTTACCTAGTGCTAAAATTTAAAAAATGCCTTCAATTTAATTTAAAGGGAAAAGATATTACAGGTGCAAATACAATTTTAATGTAAAAGTGGGATGTGGATAAGGTTTTAAAAAAAACAACCTAGTAAATTGAAAATATGGAGAAGGAGACCTTATGTAGCTAGGTAATAAATTATTAGTAGGGGTCCATTTAGAAAATTTGAAGGCTTTATTGGCTGGCAAAAATGAAGGCTTGTTACAACAAATAAAGAGTAAAAATATGAGAAGTTTTTCACGGGCAAACGGGTATTTTCACATAGTAGGTAAAATTCAAGATTCTCCAAATGGGCATATTTTTTGTTGGAGCGAAACTTGGGCAAAGGCGGATTTGACAAGCAAAGTTTGTTGCAGAGAGTGGGGAGATTCTTTTCAATTTGATAATCAACAGTGAATGGATTTTCCAGATGGCATCTTTGGATCAACTTTAGAGCTGCTCATGTCTTCTATTTATTCTCTTATTTTCTCATTGTAAAGGTTTTTGAGTTTTGATATGGGGCTGCGTAGATAGAGAATTATAAATTTTGAGTTATTTGTTGAGTCTATAAGCTGTAATTTTCTGATTTCACGAGCAAATACAACCAATTTATGCAAATAAAATCATTAAGGTGTTTGCACATTCATGAATATCTTCATATTGTCTCCCTATTTGTACACATTTAATCATATGAATTCAATAATACAAAGTATCTTTGAGTTTGTCATCTCAAATTTCATGAGATTGTTTTGTCCGTTCATTGTTTAATTTCAAAAAATGGTTAAAATTCTTTGAGCAGATGATTGTGATTTTAGGTGTGCAGATTGGATTTGATAAGGAGAATTTGATTGATAATAAGAAAGGGGTTGTTGGTGCAAGACACTAATAGCTCATGCAAAGCATTAACAATTTAAATTCACTAGTTGAAGTCTACTTGCTGATAAATTTATTTTATTTATTTTGACTTTGTGACCCAGAGTTAGGCACTGATCTATTATTCAGCTTGATGCATTTTCAAAAATATTTTATAAATGCAAAATCATTTTAAATCCCTATTGTTCGGTTGAGATTTAATGTTGTGTTATGCCTCTCAATTGTTGAATGAGTGTTGATCTGCTGAGAGTTTAGCCAGGTTTGAAGTTGCCAGTGCTCTCTATGGTTTAATTGAATTGGGAAATATCTTCTATAAAAATCAATGTCAATGTGTATGGTTGAATTAAGTTTTAGGCATTGTGTAGGTTGACCCACCTTGGTCCTGCATAGCCACAAGTGTAGGAGATGTCAGTCTTTGACCGAATCTTGTCAGTTGGCCACTAACTTTGAGACTTCTTAAACATAGAGGTTGGATACCTCTTAGATAGTTTCAAAGCTTAGCTGGAAAAATAAAACACCAATAAAATGGCAACTATGCTGGGGAGAATTTGTGAAAATTATGATTGCAGAATCTAGCCTTAAGTGTCATTGCATAGAGTCAAATGATTTTCCATTCTAAATTTAGTTCAAATACCAAAGGATTTCAAACTTGGAAAGAATTTGTTACAGTGAACCTGAAAATTTCCATGATATGTGGTGCTATGAACTAGTGGAAGGAACTCAAAAAGAAGTTTACATGTGAAAGAGCTTCATAATGTTTGAAGTTCAATCCTCTTTGAAGAGAGGTGGTGAATCTGTTAATAGAACCTGGTGAAATTTTGAAGAAAGTTCCAGATCTAGAAATATTACTAGTTAGGAAGACAATTTGCAGTAGTTGCAATGTTTCGAGGTATTCTTCATTCTTGGTTTTCAAGAAATTCATGTATGAAAACAATATTTGAACATTTTAGAAGAAAATTTGGTTCCCTATTGAGTGATTAGCACTAACAAAGGGAAATGAAAGTAGAATTAAGTTGGCATACTTCTGAACTGTAATTTGCAACCTATGTATTCTATTGGAGAAGTATGTTTGTTTTAAATTTTCCCACTAAGTAGATCTTAGGTGTAGATGCCTTTGAATTATGCATTATGTATTATGATACCCTGAGATCTTGATGAAAGATAGAAGTAGAGAAATGAATGATCAATTGTAGAGATGATATGTAAATTGTGAAAGAGGCATGTTAAAATGCTTCAATATATGCATCCTAGTATGGTTCCTAGTGCAACCATGGTTTGTGATCAGTCCCAGTCAGATTTTCAAATAAGTTTCAGCAATGGAAGGTATAGAGCTATCAATTTCAGTGGCATTAATGGTTACCCAAATGATATTCCAGATAAATTCATAAATAAGTTACCAAGGTTCATTGGTGATAGGTCTGAATTAGCAAATAAGCATCTCTAGGAATTTAGTAATTTGATGGATGATTATGAGATTGACTACGAAGATGTGATCATGATATTATTTGTTCAGTCTCTAAGAGGAGATGCATGGGATTGGTTCTCTTATTTACTAGATTCCTCCATTCATTCATGGGAAGAGTTTAAGGCAGTGTTCATGGAGTAGTTTGGAGAGAGGATTAACCATGTTTTGATAAGGAAAAAGTTCATAACATGGAGAAAGGAAAATATGAGTTAGTTCCATCTTTTAATCTCAGGTTTTCAAAGATCATAAGAGAGATTCCTGAGAACATAAGGCCAAATGATGTTGAATGTTTAGTTGTGTGCTTAGGATAATTTGACAAAAAAATGAGTTATCTGTTGAGGGATAAAGAGCCTACAACCCTACACCAAGCATATTAGATGGCTATAAACATTGAGAACAATTTGAGATACTCAATGATGAAAGGACATAGGGTTGTGAGTGTTTGTCATCCTAACACACCGCATGCAAATAGAATTCATGGACCAGATAATAGAAGTGCTTTTCAAAATAAGGCTGATGTTGCTGCTCTGATTTCTCCATCATCATGTGCAGATCCTAATGAAATCCATGTTGAAAGGTGTAGATCAAAAAATGAAGACTCATATTGTATGGATGAGGATACTAATTGTAATAAGCTTACAATCAACACATGTGCAGATCCTTGTAGTAGTGATGAAGAGGAAGATATAGGGGATGATGACATGATAAATATGAATGAAATATTTTAATATTAAATATCAAGTGATGGAGAAGTAAATGAGATACAAAATGATATACCATGCGCTGTTGTAAGAAACAATTACAATGCATGTGTTTCTGATATTTCATTACAAACCAGTGATTATGATCTTGAAAGTGTGGCCTCAAGTATTCATTCTGAAGATTTTGAAAATGGTTTGTGTAATGATGTTTCTTCTTGTGGCAAAGATCATGGTGACAACTCAATTGTTTTTTTTTCTGATGATTATCAATGCTCTTATAAGGATGATATGGAGGCACTTTCTTCACCTCAAGAATGTAAAGACATGAATGCTCATGAAATCACTTGTCCACAAGTGAATGATCCAATTGACTTTGATTCAAACTTGGAATGTAATTCATGCTTGACATCCATGGAGCATGATAATTTTGTGTGTGATTTTGAATTCAAGGACGAACATATGTGTGTTCAATTTGTTGATCATGAACATAATAATGCTGGGAGTGATGAAGATGTTGATGAAAGTCAAATTGATTGTTCTTTTTTTGATTATGAATACTCCTATAGGTATTATTTAGAGGTACTTTATTCACCTAAAAGGTGCAAGGATATGAATATTGATGAAGTCACTTGTCTCCAAGTGAATGATCAAATTGCACCTAATGCACACTTGGAATGTAATTCGAGTTTGTCATCAATGGAGTGTGTCAATTCTGTGAATGATGAAGACTTTGAACACAAACATATGTGTGTTCAATTTTCTGATCATGAACATAGTAATGCTGAAATTGATAAAGATGTTGATGAACTCATTTCTGTCTTTGTTGTCCATGATTGCTTTTGTGAAGAAAAGTTTGAAAGTTTAGTTACACATTCAACTCATAAGGTTGATCATGTTGATTGCTATTATGCTAGTCATACTAGCTTGAATGAAATAGACTTGGAAATTTTTATATCAGATGAGGATAACATTAGCATGCAAGATGTGGATGACATGATTTTACTCGTAGGTGATCAGATTATGCATTATGATGAAAATTTGAGTAATAGGATGCCACCATTTTTGGGTAATATTTCTATGGAGATTGAAGAGCCTTCTGACCATGATATATTAGATTATGTGGACATAGCAAAAATTTTAGATGTGTGTAATGAACAATCTAAGAATGGGAATGAAGTTGAAAATGTGTCTACTTGCTCTTCTAGTGATTACAGTGATTTTGAGTGCAATGATGACTTGAAGGATTTGGACCTTCATGTTGAGGAGGCTGAGGCTCTTATGAAAAAAAATATATAATGGAAAATCCATTGTTTGATGAGCTTCCATCTTCACTAGAGATGAGAAATGATTACACTTATTGGTGCAGAGATAATACACTCTTTGTTGAGAGTTTCAATGATGCATTTCACACATGGTTAGAATGTGGTCTTGAGCAAGCAAAGGAACACATTGATGAACTTCTCGAGGGCATTTCTTATGACTATTTTATATTTGAAACAGGTGTTGTAGGTAAGTTTGAACATCATGATGCCAGCTACTTGGAGGAGTTTGAAGATTTTCAATTTCCAGTTCAACTGGAAGGTATTTTTATAGAGCATGACAATGAGATGAATAACAAGAAATGTTATTTCCAATATGAACATATTTCATATGATGAATATAACACATATGTGTCATGTGATGATAAAAGCTTGCAGTCTATGATTGATTATACCATGAAGAATGATAGAGATTATACTGGTAGTGGTATGCTCAGAAAAGTTGTGAGAAATGTCAGTGGCATTATTTGTAATCAAGCAAATTTTAGTGATCACCAGATTTTTCTGCTTGTAAGGTCACCTATGTTATTGTGGTATGATAGAGGCAAGCATAGATTGAGGGAGATCAACTCTTTTTACAAAATTATGTTCGACAAAGGTAAATTTTGATTCCCATTTTTCATTTGGTGGCTCGATGTCACCAGATGAAGTTGAAAACAAAGTTGAATAATGGAGCAGTTTGAGAGCATCTGACGGACTCAATACTTGGTCTACTCCCCAGAGATCTAGAATCTTTCTATGCCCACAAGGGGCATACATCCCCACTCGGATCCACTGATGGCACTCTTAAATTTTGTAAATTTGAAGTGCCCATTTCAAAATTTTGCCTCTACATTTTTAGAAGTGCACTTGAAGAATTAGTTTGAGTGGCTCACTTTGGAGGCTTATAATTTGAAGCATGTTGATTTTCTAGTCAAACCCCTTGGTATACATATTCAATTGACATATTTGAGCGTGCATGTCAATTTTTAGCTTCCCATGATTGGTTTTGTTAGGGTTTCAAAAAGAAAAGTTGGAGGGTTTTGCCACTTTTCTGTTGTTTGGAAACTTTCAATTTTGTAGAGTTGCCTCATGTTTGAGCTTGTATTTTGCAGCTGGATGATTGTCAATTCAAAAATAATGTTGTTCTACATTCTCCATACCAAGATGAGCTCACATTTCAGGTTTCAGAGCCTCGTGAGCTGATTTACTATTTTTAATAGATCAAAACCAAATGCAATTTCTTCAGTTTTACATTTGCACTTTCAGAAACCTTTCTAAGAGGCCAACTTTGGGCGTCAATATCTTTTTATTAGTGATGGTTCAAGAAAATTATTTTTTCACATGTGCTCAGGGTACCTAAATAATCTATTGTCTCCAGTGGTAGCTCGCCAGGAGTTGATTTGATATTTTTTCAGAATAACAATTGGGTGACTTTTAGTTGATTCTGAACAGGTTTCAAAAAGTTCAACTGAGCAACTTTACAAATTAATATATTCCACCTCGTGATACATTTTTTCAAGCCATTTGTTGCACTACATTCTTGTGTCAAATGTCTACAAGCCTACAAGTTTTCATTGTTCCAAGAGGTTGTTTACCGAGTTCATCTTTTCACTCCAAGTGCATTCAAGAAGTAGTGTTGAGTCAATTGAGGGTAAAACTTGTTTGAAAACGAAATTTTTTAGCCAGGCCACATGGGGCCTGACATGCTTTGCATTATCATGAACCTGTATTTTTTTGCAGTGTTGCAACCACATCAAGTATGTTGTTCTAAGTTGATTAGTGTGTGGAAGGGTGTACAATTGTAATTTATTTCAAGTGTAAAGTGAAATCCACCTTTCCAATGAGGAGTTTGAAGGTCGTGTCATCAAAGTGGATAAAGATGTTGACCAAGAGATAAAAAGTATGAAGGTGGTATTGCCAAAATAGTGAATGAAAGAATATGCAAAATACCATGAAGAGGTGATAAATACTTGCTTAGTGTCTTTTACAGTAGTGGCAGAATACACATGCAAATGTGGAAGCATTGCATATAAAAGACGTTTTAAGTAGAATTTCAATGAAGTTGTCTACCTATCTTGCAGCACTGCTAGAGAGAGTTCTAGAAAACTTATTGGAAAAGTGTGTATTGTTATTGAACACAATGCTTAATTAAGAGCATTATGAACCATTCAAAGTTGCATAAAGTGGATTAATGAAAATATTCCTTTGGTTAACATTCCATTTAGCAGTATGAAGTTGCAGTCTAATGGAATGCCACAATTCTTGTGGCTCAATAAGTGAATGTGCTTAGAGAAATTTTTTACGATTATGAGACTCTTTGAATGCCATGAAATTACAAGTTGATGGGTGCGGCTGAACATATGAAAGAATGAAATGGAGGGATTCAAAAAAATGATCCAACATATGTTGAATTGGATAAAGAAATGTATTGAACCTATCATTTTGACCAAATTGATTGCTAAGAGGCTGCAATTTTTTTTATGCAAGTGCAATCAGCTTGAGTGAGGCTGGGCATAGTTTGGAGATGGGTATGCATATCCATCAAAGCGTAGACATGGAATTACTTCCCAAGACTCTGGAGGGGCTCTAAGGCTGTTGGATATTATTGGCAGCCATAAAGAAAATACTTATTTTGCAGGCTAGATGATGGAGATCCACCGGGGCACAAAGACAAGACATCTAAAGTGAATAGGGGCATGATTAGTGTCTCCTTGAAGATGTTCTTGTATTCAAATACAGAACAACATTTAAACAAATTTTTTTTGCTAACTATCACAAAGTGAGATGCCAACACTACATAGTATGCATGTCATGGATTTTTTGAAAGGTCTCAGAACCTTCAAGTAAACACCATTGGTAGGTGAGGAGCACGGGAACCACTAGAGTAAATGGACCAAATAGATATGTGAAAAATCATAAACCTTAAAGAAAATTCAACTAGAATGGGTGAAGCTCGTGTAGGTTGAAATGGAGGATTCGTGCCCAACTCATACAGTGAAGGAAATTTATGCATAAATGTATGTGTTGAAAGGCTCTAGAGTTGACAATGGTGTAGGAAATGGGCACCATCAAAAATAAAAAAAGGTAGCACATGCACTAAATGGATGTCTTGATAAAATATTTGGAAACTTTCAAGGGAAACAGGAAATGTAGAATGAATTTTTGAATGTGGTCTCATTGGATGCCATGACTAGGAGATAAAATGGATATGTTGAAAAAGACTAGAAAATTTGCAAGCAAAGCCCAATGAGAAGAAGCCTGTGACCTATAGTATGGGACACTAGCGCTGTAGGATATACACAAAGTGAATGCATTGCAAATGTTTAAGAGACTTTTCAAAAGGCTGGTGCACTAGCAAAGAAGGTGAATCATCATTGTTTGATTGTGGAATTTCTAAGTGAGGATGGCACAGTTCAAGAGGGAGCATTGAAATAGGGTATGGGTATTTGTTGGTGCACAGGGTAGAGGAATCTTGTGAGAGATCTCTGTGCAGCAAGGGGGGTTTGAAGAAAATATTTGGTGGCCCAAGTTTATGAAGGATGGACAGAGGATATGGTGTTGTAAATGGGGCCCCATTGTCCAAGGCTAAGGGTAGTCCTTTTGACATTGCAAAGAAGGGTCTTACACAACATGGAAGCAGAACACAAACCAGTGAAGGGAAGAATTAGGGCATAGAGACGATCGACGACCAAGAGTGTATTAGGCAACATGGAAAGATCTCACGTACCTCACAAGAGGAAGGGTCACGCAAGAAAAATTACTGTGAGGTAAAGAAGGTAAAGAAGGTAAGATTATTTCAAATTATAAAATGGTGTCTCATGAAAATGTCATGGGACCACTGTTGAATGTGTTTTTATGCACTTTACAACACGTAATACGTAGGTGCATTACCTCTCTTGAAAGACAATCTTCCACAATCAAATTGCATAACACTATCCCAAGGTCTCTCAGATGTCAGGTCTTGACAGTGCTTGGAATATTTTAGTTTTTTACATGATTTGTTGGAATCACAAGGTGGCCTCATGTAGTCGAAGCTATACTGGACTGATTCAATGTATGGAGTTCTACGGATCTGGAATTAATATGCTTTGCTGCAGGCTCAGGCAGCAGTCTTAAACTCCATTATTTCATCAGATTTGGCTTTACAATGTGCAACGAACCTTAACACAAGTTGTTTCTAAAAAAGGAAAAAAAAGGAAAGGGTGAGGAAGAAAGATGTTTCCTGGACCTGCAACTATCGATGAATAGTGACCATGCAAGTTCCTGCTGTGGACAGTTTCCTTAAATGGGATTTCACTTAATCAGAATTCTCACAATATCATGAAATTTGTGCTATCTTCTAGGGACTGTAGATGTTCATCATTCATTCATTATGGAAACATAAATAAAGATAAAGTTTAATGAGCAACAATGAAATAAAAGTCCAGACTAACTTTGCACAATCATCTACCTTTAGCAAATGACCAAAAGTATGGACAAGGAAAGCATACACACAGCAACTATCTCCAAAACTAGAAATAACATACTAAATCTACCAAGTCTAATCTAAAGATACTAGAATAGCAAAGTAACTTAAACCAAAGCTATAACTAAAAGGGAGAGGAATCATGAAACATATTGAGAAACCTAGAAATACACCAGAAAATGACTGTATTTGCTATTATAATTTCTACAGCATGCCTTTACAACAACTCAACTCTCTTAAAATGAGAGGAGGAGAGCCCTATTTATAGTTTTTAGAAAACAAAATGAGTGGCCAAGATTCGATTCTATTATGTGGCCAAGATTCATTTTACATTAGGGTTTCACCTACCTCACAATATTTAGCAATTTAAAATACATTTGTTGTCTTTTCCCTATTTCGTTATCTAGTGATAGCACTGTAGCAAATTTGTCTTTTAGCCATTCGCCCTTTGTTGTAGCTATTCCTCAAGGAACTCTTTGTTGATGACTGGATTGCCCTCTCACTTTTTCAATGTGGCATACTCCATGAAACTTAGGACCAGTGACTGAAACTTATCCACCTCTAGGATGTCGGACTTCAAGATTTGGTAACTCCATTCTTGAGAATTGCTGCCAAGCTTCTTCCAGTCTACCTCATAGTTAGCATCATTCTCTTTGAAAGCTTCCGATTGTGTGAAGGCTCGGGCCACAAAACACATGAACTCAGTGGTGATTTTAGTAGATAGCCCATCTTCCATAATCTTCAAGAAGTGGGGCTTGATGTTCTTAGGATTGATCTCGACTGCGGGCACCTCATACCCTGTCATCAGTTTGAGATACTCAGTACACTCCTCCCTGGAATCCCTTGCCCATTCAATGTCTGGCGCTATCCATTCCAAAATCTACTCCAGCCTTCTCTTTCAGTGATTATAGTCTAGCTTCCAGGTATCCACCAGCCAATGATCATCGTCTTTGAAGGCCAAGTCCTTCTCCCAGATATCACTTGGCAACGAGAATGGCCTCAATCTTTGGGTAGGCCGCATCGTACTTCCTTGGGAAATTCTCATAGATCTGCCTTGTGTCCTCGAGAGTTTTTTGAACCTCTAGGAACCTATTTACTGCCCGGGCAGCCAAGTTGATACCCGTGTTCCCTATGTCCAAAACCTATCGGAACCAATTTTTCGTAGTTTTATCCAAGTTACGTCTCTTTTCGAGCTTGTCAATCTGTTCTCTAGACAACAACTGAGGCAGGGCCAATGATGTTGTAGGCTACTCATCTGGAGATGACCACTGCTGAATATAAGTCATTAGATCAGCCACCTGCTCTTTTAGTTCTTCTTTGGAGACCTTATCCTGCTGGATAAGGTGCACCACTGTGGCGACTGACTCCTGGAGATGTTCAACCTTATGTTCCTTTGTGGCCACTCCTAGGTCAATGGTGGAGATGTTGTAAGTTATACCTTGTTCCCCAACCATTGGTGTTGCTATTTATACTGCCTTGATCCCGAGGCATCCATGGTTATCTTTGATCTGACCCTTAGCTTCTTCTCTTTTCTAGTGCTTATTCGTGCTCTGGCCATGATGGCTTCCAGCCTTGCCTTGGGATCCTTCAAGGTGGGAGTCTTTTGTTTGAGTTGTCTTTGCAGCCAATCAGGCATTTGGGGTTTTTCCCTTCATGGTTCACTTTGAGTCTTGCTGTCCTCCTTTTCGAGTTCAACAGTTCTGACAACAAGAGCCTTCTCATTTATTCCTACGTCTTCCTTTCCTTCATCTGAATCTTGTTCGAATTTCTCATGTCTAACGAGGGACTCAATATGTAGCTGCTCCTTGGGTGAATCCTTCTTCTCAGCATCCTCCTCCTCGTTTAAAGTATCCTGATGCTCCTCGAGGCTCTCTGCTTGTTTGTTCTCATGGAGGAAAGTTTCCCTATCATGTTATGGAGTTTGGCCATGTTCCTCAATTGGAGACTCATTACCTTCCATCTCTGGAGCAACAGTCTCCTCTTCCTATGCAAGTCGGTCCTCGGCCTCCTTGTCCTCAATTTACTTGAATTGTTTGCCCCACTTTGCATTGAGCTTAGGGTCATTCGATTCTCAGATTAGTTTAGTATCGAGGTCCTCACTATCCTCACTAGCCTCACTGGAAGACTCATAGGCCACCTCATCAATCTTCCGACGCTCGAACAAGGGATGTTCGTGATATTCAAATTCTTCATACTCTGGTGCCTTCTCAACCTCTAGCTGCTGTCATTCATGCTTGTTTGATATTTGCATGGTCGCTTTCATCTTTGGTGATTCGGTAGAGGGGGATACTATTGGAGCAGAGGCCATAGCCTGAGCTATCGCAGTTTGGACTATTGGATTGGTGAACATCCCTGAAAGCTCAAACGGCACATTCTGCATATACTTTACAAAAGACTCTGGAAGGCTTGGGGTTGGCATTGTGGTAGTGGAAATGGAAGGAAGGGAAGGGGACATGGAGGAAGAGGTCATTGGTGAGGTGGTGGCAGATGATGAATCTATGGGAATAACTTGCAACACTGGAGGAGTAGGAGCAAGGTGGACAGAGATATCTACCGTAGGCGGGGAGGAAGCAAAAGCTAGAATTGGGGCAAGCGGGGTGGCGGCGGTGATTGTAATGGGTGGAGATCCAAATGAGCTAGATCCTTTCCTTACAATCCCAAGGGGTGAACCCTTGGGCGTCACCGTTGTCTCCGTGCCTCTAGTTGTTTTTCTTTTCTTCATAGAGGGCTCTAGTTAGGAAGACTTACGGGCATAGACTTTTGGTTTGGGTAGTTGTTCGCTAGCCTTCTTTATTTTCTTGGTCTTCAGTGATGGTGGGGTCTTAGATGTCTCCCTAGTTGTAGCGGTGGCTTCCCCACCTTTGGAGCCACTTGGTTCACTAAAATGCTCACTTGTAAGCTTGGTGAACATCAGGATGACCCCTTGTTGTTTCAATTGGGCTACCCCCTCATTGATCCATGCCCTTGTTCGGACTTCAACGGGCCTAGTGAGCACACCAATATCATTAAGCTTTGGTGCATTCTAGTTGATAGCGGGCAGTGGTAGGTTGGAAACTACATCGTAACCCGGATCCACCACTATGTCCTCATCCACCTCTAGTTGATCAGGGACCGAACACAAGCTCACCCTTCGTACATGGATGACAGTCATGCACATATAATGCTGCAACCGTACCTCAAGATCATCCTTGCAATTGGCCCAGAAGTCCTCGATGTTGTGTAGGTGGCTGCATTCACATCCCAGGGCCTTTCTAAAATGACCATAGGGATCCATTCATGGCATCGCTGTGTATTGTTCAAAATTATACTCTGCCAGTTCCCTTTCTGAATATCCTACACACTAGGAGGTGTGGATCTTATACATCCCCTGACCAAGGTTCATGGGGTAGGCGGGGCCTGCAAGATGTTTTTCACTCAAGACACTATGAAAGTGTCGTAGCTGCCGAGTCAGTTCCAAGAGAAAGATCTGGTCATTTGGGTACCAGGGTAGCTTGTTTAGTTTATCTGAGAATCCTTCGGCACAGATGTACATGAACCTTGGGAACTGAATGTACCAGAAGGTGTATTTCCTGAGGAGGACCCTGGCACTCTGGGATGTCCTCCTATGAAAATCCCCTCCCACTGATCGAATGACGTGAGCAATGAACGCATCATTCACCCTGTAGTAGTTTCTTTTAAAATTTTGAAAGTACAACTAAGGGTACTTGTCATAAGGCTTGAGCTCTAGCCTCGATGGATCATTGGGCATCATTTTCAACCCCTGATAATGTCGCCGATTGGTGACGGAATATACCCAATAAGAGGTCATGAAGAATTTATTGGTTTTCTTCATGGTGGTAAACTACTTGTGGAAGCAGTCGCTGATTATCTCACCCCAATAGAAGATGGTACCCTTACTTCGGAGAATCTGTTATATGAAATAGAACATCCATTCTTGGAAGAAAACCACACTGGGAAGGCCCATGACTCGGCTGAGCAGAGTTACAAGGTCATGGTAGTCTTCAAAGAAATCACTGCGATAGAGCTCCTGAGGGAGCTTCCCAACACTACCCCATTTGTCCTTCAACCAACACTAGTTAATAAGCCTTTTACACCCCAATGGGTCCTATTCCCACACCTCTTTACATTCTTCCATGGTGGGGACCTCCGTGCTCTCAAAGGTGGGAATGTGGAAGGTCTTTGTTATACCCAATAGAGACATATCTGCAAGGATATTCCCATCATGGTCCACTATGGTTCTAGTATCATATTGGTATGCCTCCACACATGCCATCACCAACTCTAGGGCCACTAGGGCTGACGGGAAACCTACAGCCTTAGCAAGTCCACTGCTCTTTATTAATTTTGCATTTGCTGTTTTTGGGTTCATTTTGACCCTCTACATGAATTCATCAACATCAACTTGTCTGATGTTGGTATCTGAGACATCCCTCCAAAGGGTAGTGATCCTGGATTGAATAGGGGCCCCTTGGAATTTGTATTTCATCAGGTCTCGGTCTTCCTTGCCCCTTGGTGGCTTGGCTATTCCTTTTCCTTTCTTGGAAGCACCGAAAGTCTCTCGACTGAATTCCATAAATCTTGCCCAAAAGACAAGAATTAGTAATGATGAACTTGACAAAATGGCCACCGACAAATCCTTGCATGTCAAGATTAGTTCGGCAATCATAATTCATATTTAATAATCATGGAAGCTAGATACTTCACCATTTAGAGGGTAGTGCAAATAGTCCGGAGTTCCTAGGCTAGAAACGCCTTGGCAGAATGTCATTTGAAAGGGCAAAATGAAAATGGAATTCCCATATGCATTTCCTAAGGTTGGATTTGAAGATTTGAGGTTGGAAATGGAGGAAAACCGAATTCTAGCAAGTGGGTCAAAATCCATTTTGGATTTGGAGGTCATTTCATGCCCCATTTGGGAGTTCGGGCATCATTTGTAGGGAAGCTATCTAAAACGGTGCAAAGGAAATAGAATTCCGGGTGACGGAATTCGGGTCTCGGATTACCGTCGCCGGGAAGCGGCTACGGGTCGGCTGTTTAGGACAGTGAAATGAAAGTAGAAATCCAAAGGAGGAAACCTAAGAGGAAGTTTCCGGAAGCAGTCAAAGGGTTCGGGACAATCGGGCAATGAACGGAGCACCGGGACTCGGAGTCCGGGAAGCCATCCCGAGCTTGCCATTTAGAATGGCATAAGAGAAATGTAATTCCGAGGGGGAATTCTGATGTTCAGAATCTGGATGGAGCTCAGGGGAAAAAATAACCAAGGTTTCGGGTTTCTGCGGATAGCGGACAGCGGACCGGGGTTTAGGAGCCGGGGGGATGTTCGATTGAGGCCTTTTGAGATGGTGAAGACACCACGGAATCTTGGGAAGGGAATTCTGAAAGCTGAAGTTTGATGAGGATTGTCGAGGGTTTCGACTGGGAGATGGAATATTTTACGACCGGGAAGCCGCAAGGTGAAAACAGTTTGAAACGACGAAATAGGCACGGAATTCCGGGAACGGAATTTCGAAAACCAAACTCCGAGGGAAGATTTGAAGAGGTAAGATTGCGATGAGTTTAGATGGACCTCACAGTTTTGGGGTCCGAGGGTTGGGAGGACGCTCGGGCAAGGCCATTTGAAATGGCAGAGACACAATGGAATCCTGGGAAGGGAATTTTGGAGATGGAAATCTGAAAAAAGGGAAAAAAAACCAATTCAAAATTTGAAGAGGGGTACGGATGGCCACGAGTAGACCCAGGCCCAGAAGGCGCCAACGTTGTTCCAAAGAACAGGCGTGGCACGGTGAAGTTCCAGATCAAATTTCGGGGGATTTAAAGATTGATTTTCACATTTTAAAATATTGGTTTTGACCGGAAGGCACGAAAATACTTTATTTCAAACTCATTTTACAACTTTCATGCACAAAAATGCAAAAATTCATGAAATAAAAAGGGAGGGTGTGCAAACGGTGAACCTACCTCGAAATCCCAAAGAACAAACAGTCGGCCACGCGGAAAACGGTTGAAAAGGGAGCTCAGAATGCTAGGCAGAAAACACTTGGTCGCCGAAAGTTCTCCAAACTCATCTATCACTTGCGCAATTGATAATGATGGCCGAAAAATTTGTTTTTGTAGAAAAACTATCATTAATGTGAAATTAAACTCTTCCGTATGGTGGCAGGTTCGGTTGGTGAACTCGAAAATGTAGGGGCGGCAGTAGGTCTGGGGTCCAGGATCTGGAAAGCCATCTCAGGATAGCCGTTTGAAATAGTGAAGACCGACGGGAAACCCGGCAAGGGAAACCCGACAGGGGATACCTGGCAGGGGAAACCTGGCAAGGGAAACCCGGCAAGGGAAACCCAGCAAAGGTAACCCGGCAAAGGCAAAATGGAAGGGGAAACCCAAAAATTTCCACAGAGGCCAAAATTTCGACAAGGAAAAACCTGGGTTAGCCAGAGACTTAAAATATGGCATTGGAAAACGTTCTACCCCCTGCTCTGGGGCACAAAAATGGGTATGCAAAATGAGGTAGAAAAAAAAAGGACGGGAAAACAAAGAGGGAAAGAGGGTCCCCATTCTAAATGGGGTGTGTGTGCAAAAGGCACAACAACCACCTTTTAATTGCTTTCATAAAATGCAGGGGACAGGTAAATAGTTTAAGTGGACCGACATGAAGATTTCAATATCTTCACTTTTTTAATTTTAAAATGTTGCACGAGCGAACATTTTAAAGAGGGACCCACATGATTTAAATATTGCTTGGTGCAATATTTAAATAATTTTATTTTAAAGCCAAGTATTTCAAATGCAATATGAAGGTGAGTTTATAGGGACATGGTTAAAATGTAAAAGCACGAAAACATTTTGTTTACCTAGTGCTAAAATTTAAAAATGACTTCAATTTAATTTAAAGGGCAAAGATATTATAGGTGCAAATAAAATTTTAATGTAAAAGTGGGATGTGGGTAAGGTTTAAAAAAAAACAACCTAGTAAATTGAAAATGTGGAGAAGGAGACCTTATGCAGCTGGGTAATAAATTATTACCAAGGGCCCCTTTATAAAATTTGAAGGCTTTATTGGCTGGGAAAAATAAAGTCTTGCTACAACAAATAAAGAGAAGAAATATGAGAAGTTTTTCACAAGCAAAGAGGTATTTGCACACAACAGGTAAAATTCAAGATTCTCTAAATGGGCATATTTTTTGTTGGAGAGCAACTTGGGCAAAGGTAGATTTGAGAAGAAAAGTTTGTTGCAAAGTGGGGAGATTATTTTCAGTTTGATGATCAATGGTGAATGGATTTTCTAGACGGCATCTCTAGATCAGATTTAGGGCTGCTTTTGTCTTCTATTTCTTCTCTTCTCTTCTCATTGTAAAGGGTTCTAAGTTTTGGTATGGGGCTGGGTAGATAGAGAATTGTAAATTTTGAGTTATTTATTGAGTCTGTAAGCTGTAATTTTCTAATTTCACGAGAAAATACAACCAATTTATGCAAATAAAATCATGAAGGTGTTTGCACATTCATGAATATCTTCATATTGTCTCCCTATTTGTACACATTTAGTCATATGAATTCAATAATACAAAGTATCTTTGAGTTTTTCATCTCAAATTTCATGAGATTGTTTTGTCTGTTCATTGTTCTATTTCAAAGAAATGGTTAAAATGATTTGAGTAGATGATTGTGATTTCAGGTGTGCAGATTGGATTTGATAAGGAGAATTTGATTGATAATAAGAAGGGGATTGTTGGTGCAAGACACTAACAGTTAATCCAAAGCATTAACAATTTAAATCCACTGGTTGAAGTATGTTTGCTGATGAATTCATTTTATATATTTTGACTCTGTGACCCAGAGTTAGGCACTGATCTGTTATTCAACTTGATGCATTTTCAAAAACATTTTGTAAATGCAAAATTATTTTAAATCCCTATTGTTCGGTTGAGGTTTAATGTTGTGTTATGCCTCTCAATTGTTGAATGAGTATTGATATGCTGAGAGTTTAGCCAAGTTTGAAGTTTCCAGTGCTCTCTATGGTTTAATTGAATTGGGAATTATCTTTTATAAAAAGAAATATCAGTGTGTATGGTTGAATTAAGTTTTATAAATTATGTAGGTTGACCCACCTTGGTCTTGTAGAGCCAAAAGTGTAGGATATTTCAGTCTTTGATTGAATCTTTTTAGTTGGCCATTGACATTGAGAATTATTAAACATAGGGGTTGGCTACCTCTTAGAGAGTTTCAAAGCTTAGCTAGAAAAATAAAACACCAACATGGCCATGCAGGCTGTCAAATACATGAGACTATCACCGAGTCTCTTATATAAAGTTGAATCCACATTTGAGCCTTTGTCATCCTTACTTAACTTCAAACCTATGACAATTGGTGTGGGTGTTGATTTGCAATTCAACATATGAAACATTTTCAAAATATGATTTGCATACTTTGTCTAAGAGATGAAAATACCATTTTCATTTTGATTCACTTCAATGCCAAGAAAATAATCCATTAATCCCAAATTAGTCATTTCAAATTCATTCTTCATATCTCCTTTGAATAGATCAATTGATAAATCACCCATGAAAATTAAATCATCAACATACAAACATATAATCAGAATTTCACCTTTTTCATTCATCTTGGTATACAATGTAGGCTCACTATTGCACCTATTGAAGCCATTTTATAAAAGATAACTATCAATTATGTTGTACCAAGCTCTTGGGGCTTGCTTGAGACCATACAACGCTTTCTTCTACTTTTAAACTTTGTCTCCTTGACCCAAAATCTCATACCCAGGTTGTTGTTCCACATAAAATTCTTCTTCAAGATACCCATTTTAAAATGCTGATTTCACATCCATTTGATAGAAAGACCACTTATTTTGTGTTGTAATCGAAATTATCATCCTTATTGTGTCTAGACATGCTACAGGTGCAAAAGTTTCATTATCATCAATTCCAGACTACTATGAATAACCCTTTGCCACTAATCTTGCTTTATGCTTTTGCACATCACCATTTGCATTTAATTTGGTTTTTTAAACCCATTTAACTCCTATTACATCCTTGTATTTTGGAAGACTCACCAACTCCCATGTTTGATTCTTTTCAATTGCATCAATTTCTTCATCCATAAAACATAACCATTTGTCTTCTTTAATTGCATCCTCAAAGTGAATTGGATCATCTATTTGTGAATAAAATGCAAAAAGAGAAATCTGATCAGAATTATTTTCACCTTCATTTTTCTCATAAATGTCTCTTATACTTTTGTTTTTTTGTCTTCTCATGCTTGCCAATGTAGGATTTGATAAATCACTTGAATTTGTTGAATGTGGACTTGATGGTCCAACACCAAAACTTCTTCTTGTAGATGGAATTTGTTGTCCTCTTGTTGTTGTTCTTTCATTTGATGAAGGAGTCACTTGTGGACCACTTGGTTGAGCTTGTATGTGAGTGGAAGAAGTTACATTTGTAGGAATATTTTCTAGTATATAAATTTCACTATCTTCTTGGGGCAGATTGGCTGCAATATTGATTGTCTTTTCCAAACTTCCATCCCATGCTTCATCTTCTACAAATTGCACATCTTTTCTGATTATTAATTTCTTGTTGATTGGATTATATAACTTGTATGCTTTGGATTCATTAGTGTATCCAACAAATATACACTTTTCTCCTTTATTGTCTAACTTCCTTCTTAATTCATCAGGTACATGTGCATATTCCACACAACCAAAAAATCTCATATGTGAAACATTATGTTTTCTTCTAGTCCACGCTTCTTCAGGAACCATATTCATAACACTTTTTGTTGGACGCCTGTTCATTATATATGCTACATATGATATGGCTTCGGCCCAATATTCATTTGGAAAATGTTTGGATTTCAAGATACTTCTAGCCATTTCCATGATTGTTTTGTTTTTCCTTTCAGCTACCCCATTTTGTTGAGGTGTATCTAGTGGTAAATGTTTTATGAATGCCATGATCTTTGCAAAAATTAAAAAATTATTTTGAAATATATTCACCTCCTCTATCCATCCTCAAAGCTTTAATATAATACCCACTTTTCTTTTCAACAAAAGACTTGAATTGACGGAAGAGATTAAACACTTCATTCTTATGCTTTAGAAAGTAAACCCATGTTTTCCTTGAATAATCATCAATAAATGTTAGAAAATAAAAACTACCACCAATTGAGGGTGTTTGCATAGGTCCACATAAATCTGAATGTACAGTTTCTAAAGGGGCTTTTTCTCTAGTTGATTTTCTTGCTGGAAAAGATTCTCTATGTTTCTTTCCTAAAATGCATCTTTCATATACTCTCTCAAGTTTTTCTATTAAAGGTAATCCTATGACCATGATTTTCCTATGAATAAAATTTAAACCACCAAAATTAGGATGCCCAAATCTCAAGTGCCATAGCCAATTTTCATCTTTTATTTCTGCTTGAAAGATAGTTTGCATAATAGTTGTGGTTTTTTTGTGCTTGTGCATAATCTATATTCAAATTTTTTCTCATCTTCAAGGGAAACATTTTGTTATTTTTCATTTTAACCTTAGGAATTAGCTGGTTGCTTGGATATTTGTCTAAAAATGTGCATAGTCCATTCTTGAAAGTTACTCTATATCCTTTTTGAACAAGTTGGCCTATACTCATTAGATTATGTTTTATACGAGACACAAAATACACATCATAAATATACTTTTTCTCGCCCTATTTAGTTAGAATGTTGACATTTCTTTTTCCTTTAACTGACACTTTGTTGTCATTTCCTAGTGTAACATCAGACTTCACATTTTCATCTAAACTTGAAAAAATTTCTATATTTCCTATCATGTGATTGCTACAACTTGATTCTAAAAACCACACATCTTTTTTATTTTCTTGAGCAACATTACATGCCAAAAACATTATGATTTTTTCTAATTTTTGGTCTTGACTTTATTTTGTAAAATTTGTATTTTGTTTACCATAATCATACTATTTCTTTCTACACTCATTCATGTAATGTCCAAAATTTTTATAGTAATGACATTGGATTTGAGACTTCTCATACGTTTGACCTTGAGGCTGATTTTGAGATGAACTTGAGCCTGAGTTTTGGCTGTTTCCTCTTCCACTTGAACTTGAAGGGCTGGTTCTTCCACCTCTATAAAAATTTCTTCCTCTTCCTTTGAAACTTGATCTTCCTCTGCCTCTTCCTTCATTGATTGAAGCTTGTGACTTGAAATCATGCTCCAATGACATGTTTGTTGATCTTCTCATCATGTGTTCATGTGAAATGAGTGATGCATGTAGCTCATAAAAAAAAAACTATGTGAGGTCCTTTGTTTCCTCTATAGTTATAGCAATAGACTCAAATTTTTTGGGCAAACTCCTTAGAATATTTTCAACTACTCTTCTATATTTGGTGTCTGACCATGTGATCTGATTTGATTTACCAATCCAATAATCTAGGTAAAGAATGAATCTACTGATTCATTTTCCTTCATATATAGAGTTTCAAATTCTCTTCTTAGTATTTGTAGCTTTGTTTCTTTAACCTTCTCCATACCTTGATAGGCAGTTTGTAGTATATCCCAAGCTTGTCTGGACCTTTTTGTTGCTTGAATCCTTGGGAAAATGCTCTCATGCACTCGTTCAAGGATGAAGAAAAGAGATTTTGAATCCATTTTTTTGTTATCTCTCAACAAATCTTTCTCTGCTTGAGTCAAAGCATTATATGTTGTTGCATTAGTTGGTTCTAGAAAACCATTCTCTATAAAATCCCATAAATCTTGTGAGAAAAAAAATTCCCTAATGGTGATTGCCCAGTATTTATAATTCTTCCCATTAAGCTATGGGATTTGTGGGTTTCTCAAGCTTGTGCTTGCTACCATTTTTCACTGTGAAAAAATTATCTCCTGCAAAATACCTTAGCTGGTAACCTCTAAGAAATCCCTTTTGCTAAAATGAACCCGGTCTGATAAACCTGCTCTGATACCATGTGAAGGCCAGAGGCAGAGAAGCACTCAAACAAAAATTCTATTCAACTCAAAATACAGAGAGAAAAAAATTAAACCATAAAGATAAACCCAAAAAATATTGATATTGTATTAATTCATTCAAAAGTATTTTCACACACAAAGTTGCTTCTCTTAATTTCACAATCTTTCTTCTGTAGAGCAATTTTCACTACTACTCTCTTATGAGTGCATTCACTCTAATAAAAATTACCCAACAAGCTAAAATAAAACTAACGTAGAAAATCACCAAAAAAGAGAGAATTAAATGTCATTAATTACTATAATAAAAACTCTAAGATATGCCTAGATTTGATCGTCTAAAGTCATAAAACATTTTCATTTTCAAAATAAATGAAAGTCATATTGCCATCCACAAAAGAACACCTCCAAAAATCATTCCAACACACAATTGCCAGCAACAAACGAGAGACCTATGGGACCATGGGGTCACCACACCACCACACGAGACTAGTGAGAGGGTTGCGGTATGGCGGTATACACCACTTCACCGTACAACATAGAGGATGAAGCTGTGGAACTGCAATAGTCATCACATTACTGCACACTGTAGAGAAAATGGATGTGGCATCGCAGGGAAGGCTAGAAAGACACACACATTTGGAATTATTTCCAACACTTTTGTGTCTTAAACAGATGATGTCGTTGGATATAAAATCTAGGGTTTCCAAAATTTCAAACTTGAATTGTCAAATTGTCTTAAATTTGAATATGAAGCGTTAAGTATTTATTATATTCATGGCTGACTTACTAATTGAAAATTATTAGTTAATATCTACGTGCCTTAGGAAGATCAATGTTGCAACTCAAACGAAGATTATATGCAATAACTTACATAATCAATTATAGATTCAAACAATATCGTAAATCTCAAACAACATTCATCACTCATGGTAATTAGAATATCAATCGAATGTAGACTGACTTCGAAAGATATCTATTTTTCTTTAGAATTTTTAGGAAATCTAAACATATTACAATAGAACATCATTCATCACTCATGGTAATTAGAATATCAACGAAATATAGACTGACTTCAAAAGATATAGAAAATTTTGAATTAAAGAACTGTTAAATATAAATATTTATTAATTATTTTAGTGGCAATAAGTAATTGGGAGGACGATTTTAGTTTGATTGGTTAAAGCTCGTGTTGGTCATAATGATGATGTGAAAAAATCTTACCATACACACTGCAATTTATAGAGGCTATTTGATTCCTGCAATCCAAAAAAAGTAACCACTGTAAGACCAATTACTTTAACAAGTAGGGTTTATATAGGAAGTATGCTTTGCAACAGTCTAAAATTTATCTTAATCAAGGAAATAGGTAGGGTTTATTTAGGAAGTATGTTCTACAACAATCTTAAAATTATCTTAATCAAGAGAATGTTATTGTACAATTAATTATGCATTTTATTTCTACAAATTAGTAAATAAAAATGATAATTATATTTATTTCTAATTTATTTTTATATATTACATTTTTAATTTACATTAGTAAATAAAAATGATAATAATTAATCTTAAAATAATAATTAAAAAATTAAGTTCAGGATTAAGTTTATTATTACAATTAAGTTACAATTATAATTATATGGATTTTAAATTTAAGTTAAGCTTAGAGTATAATTAATTGGAATATATTTAATAGTTGTAAAGAACAAATTGAAATTCAATTATTCTATTCAATAATTCTTCTACAATACTAAAAGAACAAGTACTTACTACATGATATTTTTTATTGTTTTCTATTATTTATTATTTTTAATAAATTTGTACACAACCTCCATTCATCAAATGATATATTTTCAATTTAAAAGACTTAATTTCATAATCTTATCAGATTATATCAATGATAATAAATTTTTGTCTTAATAATACAATCTTACATCAAAAAAGACAAAAAAATAAAAAATATGTTTCAAACTATACAAAATTTGGTGCATAAAAGAGTGTTGTTACTCTTTTTCACTCCCTCCAAAAAAAACCAAAGATACACAGTGTTAAATAATGTTTGGCAGATAAACAAAATAAAATTAGGGATTCAAAAATAAGAACACAACACAAAGACATACAAGAAGGAAAGACAAAAAAATTTAACGTGGTTCACCAAATGGCTACATCCATTTTGACCAGGGGATTACTCTCTGTATTTAAATCTAGAATCAAATTCTTATAAAAATATATCTGCAGATCATCTGTATCTACAACAACTCAGAATATATTCTTCTTAATGTTGTTCTTGTAGAAAATACACTCCACACCAAGAATAATCAATCCACAAACTGCATGCCAAAGGCATTACATGCAAGGGTCAATACTAAAATGAGGGAGCTTTTAGAACCATTACACAAAGTAAAGGATTGGGTTGCATTAATAGAGATGTTACACAAACAATCTCCCACTTGTAGTCCAATTTGAGTTGCAAGAATTGCACCGAGATATCCCCCACTCCAAACATTTACATAAACCCCAATGAAGATTTTAGCTTCACCAAAATTCTATTCAAGAATGCTTTGCATGAGCCTCCTTCAAAGCACATTGGATTTAATAACCCCCATGGATTTTAATATTTTCATTTCCTTCCCCACAACTAGAATCAAATCTAGACCTCCACCATAGGCCCAATCCAATAGATGTTTTGTACACCACTAGTACTCTAGAAGGGTCTCCCCTTCCCATGCAAACATAACTAAACTATAATATCCACCACCATATGTATTAGCATCAGGACCGATTCAATAACCATACCCAACACCAATGGGATCCATGTCAACATCAATGACATTACCAACCCCTGTCTCAAACAATGAGTTTTTTGTATTTCTTGTGGAAGCTTTTACACTACCTACAATCAATGTATTTCACTCTGCCTCCACTTCTGCAATCTTCATCAATAAATCATCTCTCTCTTTTTCTTCTTGAAATCCAATTTCCTCAAAGGCCTTATTCTGAGCCTTTCCAAATTCTTCTTGCATTTCAAAATCCTCACCTCCCAAATCCTGTAGGGCCCTTTCCCACACATACCTCATTTGGGTAGTGCTTGTGGAATCAGGATCAACATCACTCATAAGAACTTCAATGGTGAGATCAACAACCAAATAGACAAGAGATTCATCTACTTCCATTGGCACAATTTCATCTAGCTCTATGTCACTGTCCGCAATTGTCACCGCAACTCCCACTTCATTGTGACTCCCTATTTTATTGTGACTCTCTAGAACATCTAATTTGTTGCCTTCTGCAATCTCTAAGACTACTTCCATTGGAAACTAAAATCTAAACTTTTTCCTATAGACAAAGTACCATAACCATTCCATGAACACATTGTGTTTGAATCTTCTACATCCTACTGCAACTTGAAAAAATAAACTTCATTATCAGCAAAATAAAATATTTCTTCTACCTCTTCATCTTCTCCAGACTAAGCCACAACACTTTTTATTTATTGCATTTTCTCCATGCCACTACTAGATTCCATCATGCCAAGAAACTTCTCAATAATAGAATCAATGTCATCATTTAATTCATCCAAAAACATCTGATGAATAGCTCCCACTTCATCATGACTCTCTTCATGGCCATGACACATAGACATGAGAGCTTGAACCCAATCATCCCAGCTGGGACTCTCTTCCATATCTTCTTCATCCATAGCTCTGAAAATTATTCAGCAATCTCCAAGGAACCGCTTCACCATCAAGCGTCTTCACCAAGCTTTGATACCAATTGTTGAATAATGAATGATAGATAAACAAAATAAAATCAGGGATTCAGAAACAAGAACACAACACAAAGACAAACAAGAAGGAAAGACAATATTTTTAACATGGTTCACCAAATGGCTAAATCCACTTTGAGCAAGGGATTACTCTTTGTATTTAAATCCAAAATCAAATTCTCATACAAATATATCTGCAACTCATCTATATCTACAACAACTCACAATATATTCTTCTCACTATTGTTCCTGCAACAAATACACTCCACACCAAGAATAGTCAATCCATGGACTGCATGCCAAAGGCATTACATGCAAAGGTCAATACTAAAATGAGGGAGTTGTCAGAACCACTACACAAAGTAAAGGATTGGGCTGCATTAATAGAGGCGTTACACAACCAGACAAAGTTCCTTGTTCATTGACAACTATAAAACTGTTACCACAATAATAATCCCTTTCTTTTCTTCTTTTTATCTCTTTTCATTACATACAAAACTACCTCTTTTTTTAGTGTATATGCCTAGCAAGAGAAAAAATAAAACATTTAATTCTCGGGTGTGTGAAAATATAGTATATAAGATTATGCAATTAATGTATATGTTAAATCTATCTTGATATAGATAATGTGGAGTCAAGGTGGGATGGGAATTGGAGAAGTTAAATGTCACACATTTGAAATGTCAAGGAATAAATGTGAGAGTTCTAATTACATTCCAAGGAATTAGAATAACATAAAATTATAATAATAAAAATTAAATAATAATAATTAAAAATTAATGTTATTTAAATGTTAAATTAAGCATTAAAATTAAATTATTTGGAATATGTTGATCTGTTTGAAGATAGTGAGATTTTTATAAATTTAAATTTATTAAAAAATCACATCATGGATTGATGAAAAAGATGAATAATGGAGATTAATTTACATAATGTTTGATTCACTTGATTTATTTACTTTATTCCATTTAGGAATGTATATGATTAGTAATCACACTTTGGTGTGCAATGGGTATTTTGAAGAGGTGTGAAATGTCAATTAGAGAAATTTTAAGCCCATTTTTTGCTTAAATTTGTGTATTACATGAGTTCAATTGGTTGGCCATTCAGAAAATTAATGAAAGAAAACCTTTGAATCAAGAAGACAATGAAGGTCTATGAATAGGGAGTGAGGAGAGATAGGGAGAGAGATGGATGAGTAGAAAGAGGGAGAAATTTCTATAAATGGAGGGAGAGAGAGGAATATGGAGGTAGAGATGAATATAGAATGAGAGAGGAAAAGGGAGACAAATAGATAGAGATATAGAGGTAGAGATAGAGGGAGAAATAAAGATAGGGAGGCAGAGGGCAAGAGATAGAGAGGGATAGATAGAGATGAAGAGATAAAGAGGAGGGGGAGGGGGAGGGAGAGGGAGAGATAGAGAGAGATATGGTGAGATACAGTGATATAAATATATAGATATAAGGAGATATAGAGAGAGGGGGAGGGAGAGAGATAAAGAGATAGAAAAGTAGAGAGAAGTAGAGAAAGACAAATATATATGGAGAGGGAGATAAAAATAGGGGGAGATAAAGAGAGAAAGAGGGAGAGATAGATAAATGTGAAGAGAAAGAAATATACATAAAGATATATGGGAATATAAAGTGCGAGAGAGGTTGAGATATAAAGATAGATAGGGGGATAGGGAGAGAGAAAGACAGGGAGAGATGGGAGAGATAGAGGGAGGGAGGGAGAGAAAGGGAGAGAGAGAGGTAGAGGAGGGAGAGAGAGAGATGATGGGGAAGAGTGAGATATATGTAGAGAGGGAGAGAGAATAAGAGGGGGGAGAGAGGGAAAGGGAAAGGGAGAGATATAGATAGAGGGTGATATAGAGAGATAAAGAGATATAGGGAAATAGATAAAGAGATAGGGAGATAGATAGATAGAGAGATATATGTAGAGAAGGATATGGATATAAGAGATAGAGAGATGAGTGAGAGGGAGATTGAACGAGAAATAAAGATAAAGATATATAGTAGAAGGGGTGGAGGGAGAGATAGAGTGAATAAGATAGAGAGAGAAGAAGGGTGATAGAGGGAAATGATATAGATGTATAGGGAGAGAGATAGGGAGATAGATGCAGAGAGATATAGATAGAAAGAGGACTGAGAGAGAGAAAGAGATAGAGGTATAAAGAATGAGATATAGATAGAGATTGGGAAGGAGAGATAGGAAGATAAAGATAGAGGGGCAAGAGTGAGAGAGAAAGAAGGTGATAGAGATAAGTAATAGAAAGAGGTATAGATAGCCAACAAGATTAAGAGATAGAGATAGAGGTAGGGAAGGAGAAAGAGGAAGTGTGTGTATATGAGTGAGATATATGTGGAGAGATATAGAGAGGGATATATATATATATTTATAAATAGATAGAGAGGGAGGGAGAGGGGGTGAGAAATAGAGAGAGGGGAGAGAAGTAGAAAGAAATAGAAAGAGGGAGTCATAAGGAGAGGGAGAGATGGGGATAGAGATAGATATAACTTGGGAAATATATAAGTGGTGTGAGAAATATAGATAAACATATAGAGAGGGAGTGATGGAAGGAGGGAGAAATAGAGATAGAAAGACAAAGATGATGAGAGAGGGGGAGATGGAGAGATAGAAAGATAAATAGATAGGAAGTGATATAAAGAGAGGTAGAGAGGAATATATAGAGGGGGCAAGAGTGAGAGATACAGGAGGTGATAGAGAAAATTAGTAGAGAGGGGGTAGAGCTAGAGAGATAGAGATGGGGTGGGAGGAAAAGAGAGTGTATGTATATAATATTTCTATTTAATAATATGTATCATATTTCATATAGTATGTAATAATAAATATAAATTGAATATATTTTTCAATAAATATAATATATTTTAAAAATTAGTATACATAAGTATTAAACATCTAATATATTTAATATTTTAATCATTTTTAATAAATATAATATATATATATATATATAGATACATATTAAAATAAAAATATATTTAATTAGAAATATATGTAAAAAGTTAAATTATATTTATATTGAGCCGATAGGCTATTTGTGTGAACTTTGGTCAAAATTTTCATTAGCCTTCCCATTTTTTGAATTTTTCGGTGTCGAGGAAAAGGTGGTGGATTGTTTTTTAAAAAGAATTTGGTGCGTCCATAGAGAAGGCCAATGAAATGGAATCAACATTAATTGTTGTAAGGTTTCTGTGTAGTGGTGATGGTTGTAAGTAACATCTTCCCTTTAAAATCCTTGGAAAACAAAGCAAATGTCTGGACAATTTTTGATAAGGCATTGTTGGGTGTCATTCTTTGGGTTTACCTTATTGTTGGAGATAGTTGTGGGTGAGGAGGGAAAGCTTCTCTGAAGGTACAAGTGCAACCATTGGTTATGGAATTTATGTGAAGGTGGTTGGAGGTTATTTTGTGTTTTTTGCATGGGGTGATGGTTGTAAAAGTAATACAAAAGTGTTGGTTGTGATAATTATTTGTCCATTTTTTGTAGATTTTGGAGAAAGAAGGAAGCAGAGAGAAAGCAAGCCAAAAGAGGTGAATTTGAAGCAAGCGTGAAGAGGTGCATATTGAAAAAATTGTTTGTCAAGTATTTCAAAAACAATTTATGTTACTTTCCAAAGGGCATTGTTGATTGTTGTTTTGTAGTTTAGGCTATATTGTTTCATTTATGGTTTCCATGTAGTTGCGATGGGTGGAAGGCAACATCATTTGTTTTTGTGTTGGTTTGTTACTATAAATTCGTGTGTTTTTTGTGGGTTTTTTCATCTGGGTTACTATTGAAACAAATATTGTTTACAATCTCTCTGTAGTTATGGTGGGTGGAAGGAAATTTTTTTGTTTGTGAGTTGATTTTTTACTGTGAATTCATGTTTTTTTTGTGGGGTTTTTCATCTAGGTTGGTGAAACCAATATTGTTTCATTTATGGTTCACGTTTTGTGGTTAAGGTTTTTAATCTATTTTTTGGCGACAGTTGAAACACAATGAAATAGTTAATGTTATACACTTTATGTTCTTTTGCGTAAGTCAGTGTTGATTTTTTTCTCTAGCTTAGTTTATATTGATTCCTTTTCGATAAGGATCTAGATTGAAAAAAGACTATAGTTTGTTGAAAAAAAAACTATTTGATTTGTGGTTCAGCTTTTGCGGTGATGGTTTTGCATGGGTTTGTTACTAGGATTTTTTGTGTAATGCAGGTTTTCCCATCTGGGTGAATGTTGATACCAATATTGTTTGATTTATGGCTTTCGATTTGTGGTGATGGTTGCAACTCTCTAGCTTAGGCTATATTGTTTCATTTATGGCTTCAGTTTTGTGTGTATGGTTGTGTTATGCCTTGCATAATCACCCCATCATTTGCCTTGGTCAAAATGGGTCCCCCTTTATGTTTTTTTCCTTGGTTGTTTTTCAAACAAAGTTTGGAGTCTTCCTTTTCAAACACTTTTTTTTTCTTTGGTTTATTCTATCGGAACCAAAGCCGGAACCGAATCGGGATTTAAAACTTCTTTCAAAGCTTGTTTCGATTCCCATCTTGACAGTCTTCTTTTTCCTTTTTGTCTCTATCAGAGCCAGAGTCGAAGCTGGAGTGGAAGTTAAGTCTGGATTTATTCAAAGTTTCAAAATCAAATCTCATCCTGCCTTCGCCTCCACTTTTTGGACTTTTTGTTTAGACTTAGGTTTTGAGATTAAGGTTTTCTCATTTTGGATTTTATGTTTTTATTTTGTTATTTGTTTTTGTTTCTTCTTTTTCGGTGGAGCCGGACCAGGAACAGGAACCAAGTTGGGAAATTACCCAAGTTTCCAAATCAGTTTTCATTCTGATTCCGCTCCCGCAATTTTTGGGTCATTGACTTTACCTGAAGTCGCACAATAGTAATGTGCCAATTCCCTCTGTAGTTCCAACTCCGCTCTGCCACATTTATGGCAATAATTATAGGAGCTCTGCACGTATGAATCTGTGAGTTTTTACCTTAAATAGGGATTGACTGGTAGTTATCATCATTGTTGAAAAGATCAAAGAGTGAACTGGAGTTGCACTGGAGCATTTGTGTGTGTGAATCGATCGAAAGGGAGTCAATTGCACTTGGATTGCTTTAGGGAACTAACCTATTTAATTGCATTTGAGGTAGGGTTTTTTGTTCTCCTCTTTTGTTTTGTTTCTTGTTTCTTGTGTTTGTTCAATCGTTGGTTTCTTGTGAATTCATGATTCTCTGTGAGTTCATTTGATTCATTTTTCTTTCTCTTTTGTTTGGTTTTCTTGTTTTCATTTTGCTTTTCTAGTTTTGTTTCTTGTTTGTTTTTTTTTTTACACGATCATTTTCACGTTTTAATCATGACTGTATCGTGATGCCCTAGTTTTTAAAATGCATAATTTAATTACTGTTTTTACATTTGTAGGGTTTGGTAAATGATGGTTTTACTTAGGAATCCTATTGCATTTTGAATCTGATTAACTTGGATGGGGTTAAATTCGTGCCCTAATTATTTGAAGTCGAGGGTTTGTGATTTAGGGTTTTGACACATTCTTGTTTTAAAATGATGCCCTAATTATTTTGGTTTCCCCTTAGTCATATGGGGATGGTCTTGTATAGGTTATTTTTAAGCCCCTTTCATGTTAATATGACCTAGTCCCTAAAATCATGATGTCATTTATCATTCGGTTAAAATCTCTTATGACGTCATGGTTATTATAGGCGGAAGTGGGATCAGAATAGATTTAGACTGTGAACCATGTTTTGTAATAAGTATTGATTCCATTTCCATCCTGTCTTTGACTTTGCTTACAATAAGAAGTAGGCTTTCAAAATAATGGTGACCTAGGCGGAGGCGGAAGCGGAACCAAAACTGAATGTAAAATTAGGAAATCTTCATGAAACCAAATCAATTTCCTTTCCGATTCTGATTTTGGTTACCATTCCAATTCCTACTCCGGTCCCGCTTGTGATTACTATAATCTCAATAATGGTTTTGGCTCTAATCCTGATAGTGTTTTTAAAAAGAGACTATTTAGAGTGTTTTTTGCCTGGTTTCACCTCCAGTGTATATATGAAGGGTAAGATTTTAAAGCATATATTGTTATGTTTACTCGAGGATCTAATTTGAGGTTATATTGTAGGAAGCTAAATAATATTAGGAGTATGAGGAGAAGCTTCCCAAAGGAATCAGCCTGCATAAACTTCAAAGGCATCAACTATGCCTAAGAAGATTAAGCCGGATAAGTTTCTGTATACCTTGAGGTATAACCATAGGGGTCTTGTCATCACTGTCAGCAAAGTGGAATCTGATTAGTCTGATGTAACTGACATCAATCTAGGCCCATTCAATTTTGAGAAGTTATACTCAGAAACATTCACTAAGGATGTAATAGGGAGAACTGGAAGAATAGTTGAGTCTAGCTTGGCTCATATCATTGTATTTCCTCTATCCATCCAATGCTCGAAATTGATTATGATAGTAGCAGGAGCTTACAATATGGCCACTAGGAAATGTATGCATTATAATGTGATTATAGATCTAACTTCTCAAATGTTTCAGCACATGTTCAGTGTCCCTTATCCAAATAACCTAGTACAGTTGAATGAGGCAGATGCTATAGGGATATATATCAAACACAAGGAGGCCAACAAGGCTCACTTGAAAAAGAAGTGGTTGAGAACATAGAATAATTCTCTGACCAAGCTCCATGATCAACCAAAGAGGACAAAATTTTATAAGGAAGTATCGAACCTGATAATGATTTTGTCTAGAGCCTTTGGGAAGAGGGATGCATTTCATTTCAAGGAATCAATGTTTCCTTTCATTCAAACAATATTTAATGGAAAGAAACAGTTCGATTGGCCTATGATTGTCTCGAATACCATTCATGATCAGTTAACCAGAATTAGGGAAACCAAGAGATTTTTCATGACTTCTTATGTTGTCTATGTAGGAACTAGAGGAGGCATCTTTCTAGGTTTAAACAGAGTAGGAATATTGGGAGAAGTTGATGGACAAAAGAGAGTATGGGATCATTATGATTAGTTATCCCTACAGGTTTCTGAAACACAATTTAGAAGATTTAATGATGCATTCTTATATGTAATCATTAAACCAACTTAATGGAGATACATGATACAGATTGATCTAGGAAGCTATGGCCTTTATCACAGAATGGGGATGTTGGTATACCCAATACCCCAAGTTCACTTATTTTAGGTTGTCAGGATTTGAGGGTCATCCCCACTTACTTCCAAGGTGTTACAACAACAATATGGTTTTGATGGAGTTTGTCTATCAATCTCTGGGGGTCAATGACCGATTTGGGTTAAAACACAAGCTAGGTTGTCACAAGTTCCCCATGCAATTGGGTGAATACAACTACCCACACCTTGTCGGAGCTAAGGTGGTTTCCAATGAATTGATACATTTAAAGTTGGGTTTGTATACTGCTTGAAAGAAATTTGATCCAAAGAAGAATATGAATGCTTTGTTGGCTTCAGTCTTTGACAAACATTTCAATCTATTAGAGGACTTCTGGAGTGATCTTCAGGATGAATATGACCTCAGGAAGAGGAATTATGAGAGGTTTCCTATTTCACTCATGGTAGAATTCGGGATCAAAGATGATATTCCTCATACATTAGTAGATGATAGAGTTGTGTTGGATCCATCATATGAAGCATTGAACATTGGTACCAAAAGTTTGGATCCAGTAGATTGGAATGGTGAGGAGACCATCAACATCAAGAAAATAGGGAGACCAGTCTTGGATAGGAGTATCCACTGGGCTATTTTAAGAACCAAAACTCCTAGGGGTCTAGCTCCTAAGAAAGGAAAGGAATATGAGAGAATCTAGAGGAAATTTCCTTCCAAGGAGCCTTTGGAGTTCTTCCCTCTGGATATTGAAGAGATTGAGCATGAAGCCCCTACTCAAAATTTACCTTGAGTACAAGAGGAGGATGCCCAAATAGGATTTGTGGTTTCAAAACCAACAATAGGTGAGTCATCTACTGAAGTCCCTCTTACGGAGAAACCAGATGGAGGGATTCCTAAAGGAACTCTTCATGGTGTAGCTGAAGCATTAAAGGGAAAAGAAGTAGAGTTGGAGATCCATGATGTTGAAACGGACTCTGATGAGACCATATCAAAGAAAGATGCACAAGAAAAGATGCCTCTAGAGAAGGAAACTAAACATATTTTAACTAAGGAAGGTCAATGGGCACTGTTTCAAGAAGCAATGAAGGGAGAGAGAATCCCTGGTGGCCAAATTGATGCTTGTTGAGGAAGCTTATAAGAAGAAAGAGGAAGTAGAATGTATGCAAAAAGAGAAAGATGTTGAGGAGTTGGCCAAGTAGCTGCAAAAGGAAAAGGAAGAATCGGATAGACTTAAGGCATTGGAAGAAGAGAGAAACCAGATACTTTAGGAGAAGAGGTTAGAAGAGGAAAAAAATAAAAAGGAAGAAGAAGACAAGAGGATACAAGAAAAAAAGGACATGGAGGAAGCTGAAAAGCTTGCACAGACAAGTGTAGAGCAAGAACAACAAGAGGTACAAGAGGTTGATTCTCAACCTAAGGTTAATGTGCAACAACCCTCTACTACTGTTTCTTCTTCTTCAACTATAATGACTGTTACTCCAAGTGCTCCCACTTGGTTGAAGCTTGATCTTCAAAAGAGATCAGTAACACTCTCACAACCTCTCAATTCGGATGATATGATGAAAGAGATTGAAGAGGAAAGACCCAAAAAGAAGGCTAAAATCTTGCATTCCACTAGACTCACTGAAGGAGGAGAGGTTGTTGTTGAATGTGCAATATCGATGGTCGACAAGGATATAGGGGATATGCAACTAATTGATTACTAGTTGGGAATGGTTAACTTGGGGAGACCCACAAGAGATCAACAAATGAACTTGATAGATGTGGTAGCATCATCCACCAAATCAAGAATGATGAAGGATAAACAAAAAAAGAATGAGCTTAAGGCTCAATTGGATCAACTACACACTTTCTTGAAGAATGTTTCTGCACCAAGGTTACAACAAAGTACCACCATTGAGACACCAATTTTTCTTAGCAAGAGAGAGGTGGATGATTTGGTGTAGATAAGGAGTAAGGCTGAGATGATGGATAGATGGACCGATAGGCTCAATCAAGAGATAGGTGAGGTGTTGGGAAGAATTTTTGAGATTCACAAGATGACAGTGGAGTTAATAGAAGAGATGAATCAGTATGCTAAAGTATTGGGAGAACAAGAGGAGGAGTACAAAGGATATATCCAAAAGCTGAAAGAGGTTGATAAATTGCTGAAATCCACTCTTCTGGAGCAGTCAATACTTGAAGAGGACAACAAAGATTTCTTGGAAAATACCTCCAACACAATTTGATTTAGATCTAACTTTTTGTATAAACATAAGAATGAAGTTCAAGATTATAGCAAGGATCTAAATGAACAGTTGGATGAGCTAGAAGTGGTTGTTGCTATTATAGTAAATGTTGATATACCGGTAAAGGAAGGTCTGCCTTTAAGTTAGTTAAAAGAGAAATGGGATGATAGATGTAAGGAGTTTGTGCAAAAGGGAGATGATGGAGAGGATCTTCTATTGGATCAGTTGATGGATATTAAAGAAGAGGTAAGGGCTGCTAGAAGGGAGTTGACAAAGTTAAAAGACATGAGAGAATTTTCTGCTGCTGAATTAAAGAGGATCAAGTTCAAAGAGAGTTGGGTTGATGGGCTAGATTCATATATGCTTCAGCAAGTCTTCTCTAGTTATGATGAGTACACTTCAGAGAAAACTCTGTATGCATAACTGATAGTTCTATGGGTGCATGGCTTTCTTTTCTCTTCTCTTTTCTTCTCTCTAGTTTACTAGATGATCAATGTGGGAACTAGAGATCAAATTGATCTGAGTTTCCAAGAAAATCTAAGTTCCTAAAAAGGTGGATCTCGACTTTAGATAGGAAGAACTTCATATTTTTGTACATCTATATATATATAGGTAGGGTACCATATTGTAAAGGTCGGCTGATGAGAATAAGATTAGCCACCTAATAGTAGCAGATATAATTTTTCATAGTTTTTATAGACATACTTTGTTATTTTATTTACAGTTGAATACAAATAAAGGTTTTTATGCAATATGGTGTTGGAGTTGAGTTTTTGGATAAGGTTAATGAATTATAGTCTATTTGTATGCCAGTGATTGTGCTAGAGTATAAGTGTTTCTTATATGATGAAATCCATTAGAAGAAACTAGTTTTAAGGATTATTTCATTAGATTATTTGTGGATTGATTTTATTGAAAGTCTGTTGATCTATGATTTTGGCAAAAAATGAGAGTTGTTCTTTTGGAATCTTTAAAATATTTATGATGTATGATTGTGATGTTAAATTAAGCACCTTAGATGCATGCAATAGTATTGATTGTTCTGTAAATTGCATCATGCTATGGTTTTCTTGATCTATTGGAAGAAAATTCATTGTTGAAGATATATGTCCAGATATTAGATAAGTTTTATTCATGTTTCACTGATGTACACCCTGATCTATCTTATTATTTTATTTAAAAACCCCTTTTCGTTTAGAACAACGCGATGAATCAGTCATTGCTTGCATTCCTTATTACCAACAAATGCCCCTTGAATATTACAGTTGCATGGACCACTTCAGTGACACCAAACAATTGAGAACCAACTACTAGGACCTTGGGAGTTAGGCTACTATGTGTTGTCTTTCTTTTTCAGGAGAAATAGAGTAGAGATATTTTGTTTAACGTTGTTTGTGTCATTTTCACCATCAACAGGTTGGAAAATAGTTAATCTCATGTGTTTTTTTTTAATTTTTTCAGTTGGGTTGTTGTTCAAACCAATATTGATTTATTTTTGGTTCATGTTTTGTGGTGATGGTTTTGAATCGGTCTATTGTTGTGAGCTTTTGTGTTTTGTGGGTTTTCAATCTAGGTCACTATTGAAAGAAATATTTTTTGGGGATGGTTCCAACGCAATGAAATAGTTAATGTTATATAGTTTGCATTGTTTTCCTAAGGTAGTGTTGATTGTTGTTCTCTATCTTAGGGTATATTGTTTCCTTTTCGATAAGGTTCTATTGAAAAAAGACTATATAGTTTGTTGAAACCAAGATTTTTTGATTTATGGTTCAACTTTTGAGATGATGCTTTTGCATGGGTTTGTTATTGCAAATTTTAGTGTTTTATGGTTTTTCTCATCTGGGTGACTATTGATACCAATATTGTTTCATTTATGGCTTTCATTTTGTGGCGATGGTTGCAATGCGATAAAATAGTTAATGATATGCACATCATGTTGTTTTGCATAAGGCATTTTTCAGTGTTGTTGTCTACCTTGGGCTATATTGTTTCATTTATGGCTTCTATTTAGTGTGAATGTTTGGAATGCAGTAAAATAGTCAATTTTATGGACTTTATGTTGTTTTCCATGGGGAATTGTTGACCCCAATTTTAAAGCCTTTTGGCTCCCATATTTTGTTCGGGAAAAAGGTGGCAAATTATTTTTTGATTTTTTAATTGAAAGTGTTTGGCGTACCGATAGGGAAGGTCAGCGAAATGGCATAAGTATTAATTGTTTTATGGTTTTTGTGTAGTTGCAATGGTTGTAAGTAATATCTACCTTTTAAATATTTGGAAAACATAGGAAATGTCTGCTCAATTTTTGAAATCCATTGGTTTATGGCTATATTGTTTGATTTTTGATAAGGCCCTGTTGAAAAAATAATTCCCTAGGATGTTGTTCAAACCATTATTGTTTCATTTAAGGTGTTAGTGTGTATTTTTCTATATTCATTACATACATGTAGCTTTTATCTAAATATGGATATGTCAAATTTTAAATATCAATATAGCTATTTTCTTCCTACTCTGATATCTACACAATTGGTTTTCACTATTCTTAATGTTTATATGTCATTGTTGAGTGTTGTTCTGTAGATTTGGCTATATCATTTTGGATTTGAACCATAGTATAGTAGTATATGTGATAGAATTTATGTTGCTATCCATAAGGCATTGTTGAATGTTGGTTTGTGGCTTTGGAAATATTCTTTCCTTCTTGATAGGGTTCTCTTGGAAAAAAGAATTTCCTAGGTCGTTGTTCATCCCATTATTGTTCTATTTATGGTGTGAGTGTGTATGTTTTCACATACATTTTCTACATCTATCTTTAAGGTTACACATTTATCTATATATAGATATGTCATGTTTTTTATATAAATATGGTTGTTTAGTTCTTATGTGGTTGGATTTCCACATAGTGTTATATTTGTACAATTGGTGTTCACTATTTGAATGTTTATATGTATGTGTGGCCATGTATGTGTGTATATAGTCATTTCTAATAACGTGTTGTTCAATAAATAATTTTCTATGTTGTTGAAACGATTATTGTTTCATTTAAAGCTTTCATTTTGTGGTTATTCTTGCAACACTATATAGTTTATGTTGTTCTCCATAAGGCATTGTTGACCATTGTTCTCTAGCTTTGGCTATATTGCTTCATGTTTTTTACATGCAATTAAATAGTGCATGTTATATATTTTATGTTGTTAAAATAGTCAATGTTATTGAATTTATGTTGCTTTCCATAGGGCATTGTTGACCCTAGTTTTTAAGCCTTCCAGCTCCTAGATTCCGATTGAGAAAAAGGTGGTGGATCTTTTTTTTATTTTAAAATTGAAAGTGTTTATCACATCGCTAGTGAAGGCTAGCAAAATGTCATCAGTATTAACTGTTGTATGGTTTTTGTGTAGTTTCAATGGTTGTAATTAACAACTAACTTTTAAAGCTTTCAAAAATATAGTGTCTGTCTGTGCAATTTTTGAAAGGCATTGGTTTATGGCTATATTGTTTCCTTTTAAATAAGGTCGTATTGAAAAAACGAATTCCCTAGGATGTTGTTGAAACCATTATTGTTTCATTTAAGGTGTCAGTGTGTATGTCTCTATATTCATTATGTAAATGTATCTTTGAGGTGATGCATTTATATATATATGGATATGTCCAATTTTTAATTTCAATATAGCTATTTGCTTCTTCTCTCGTTTGATTTACATGTACTCTGATATCTGCATAATTGGTATTTTCTATTCTCAATGTCTATATGCCATTATTGAGTGTTGTTATCTAGCTTTGGCTATATTGTTTCGTATTTGAACCGCAATACAGTAGTATGTCATAGAATTTTTGTTGTTATCAATAAGGAATTGTTGAATGTTGGTCTACAACTTTGGCAATATTCTTTCCTTCCCGATACGACTCTCTTGGAATGAAAAATTTCCTAGGTCACTATTCATGCCATTATTGTTCTATTTATGGTGTGAGTTTGTATGTTTGCATATGCATTTTTAACATGTATCTTTGAGGATACACATATATCTGTATACAGATATGTCAAGTTTTTAATATCCATATGGTTGTTTGGTTTGTGTGTGGTTGGATTGCCACATAGTGTTATATCTACACAATTGGTATTCTCTATATCTTTCCTTCCTGATAGGGCTCTCTTGGAAGAAATAATTCCGTAGGTCATTGTTTAGGCCATTATTGTTCTATTTACAATGTGAGTGTGTATGTTTGCATATGCATTTTCGACATGTATATTTGAGGTTACATGTTTATCTGTATATAGATATGTTAAGTTTTTAATAGCAATATGGTTGTTTGGTTCTTGTGTGGTTGGATTTCCACATAGTGTTATATCTACACAATTGGTGTTTACTATTTGAATGTTTATATGTATGTGTGGGCATGTATCTGTGTATAAGGTCATTTATGATAGGGTGTTGTTCAATATAGAATCTTATATGTTGTTGTTGAAACAATTATTGTTTCATTTAAAGAGTGTATCTTTTTTTATTACACATTATAAGTTGGTTTCGGTTTGTGGTAAGCTATATTGTTTGATTTTTGATAAGGAACTGTTGATTTTTTCAAATTTTGATAAGTTGTTGAGAAAACACTATATAGTTCGTAAAAATAAATATTGTTTCATTTATGGTTCGTGTTTTGTGTCCCAAGTATATATGGCTATTGTATACATGTAATTTTGAGTATATATGGATGTTGTCTACATGTAATTTCACATACATAGATATCTACACATAGGAAAAAAAAAATGAAAGCCTACAACAAATGCCAAAACCCAAAGAACATATAAAAAATCACAGTGCCAAACCTAATCAAAACCATCACCACAAAAGGCGAACCATAAATGAAATAATATTGGTTTCAACAAACAATATAGCCTTTTGTAGACTACAATCAACAATGTGTATATATGTGCATCTAACTTTAGATATATATATGTATATATGTATATTGGTGTAGATTTTACTTTGTAGCTGCATATATATGTATTGCATGTGTTGGATGCATATGTAGGAAATTGTTGCTTCAAAATATATAAACACAAAAAGTATGTGTTACTTTTGTTGCGCTTCATTTATCTTTTGTTGTGTGCAGATATGTATGAATGTGAAATTAGATGTAGAGGACACTCATATATATTGCAAGAGATGTTTATTGTTTGGGGAAACTGAAGTTAAATACACCTTGTTAGTTATGATTTCTTTCAGCCTCAAAAAGGAATTAGAATGGTAGGTTGTATAGTGAGTGCAATAAGGAACATTGATTTAACCATTGGTCAAAGTGGTGTGTGATGTATGTGCTATTTTGTGGTAGGAATGCATACATTGTCTATGTTTTCCACCAACGTATTCAATGGTGATATCAATGTTTATTATTGTACTTAATATATAGGTTGTCATAGATATGTGTGTTGGTTGCATCTAGTTTTTCAAATATACATATCTACACATGAGGAAAATTATATGGCACAAAACAAAAGAAAGAAAGACAAAATGAATTGTATAACATTAACTATTTTATTGCATTGCAACCATCATCACACAATGGAGGCCATAAATAAAACAACATTGGTTGCAATAGTGGCCCAGATGGAAAAACCCATAGAACACAAAAATTCACAATAACAAACCTTTAGAAGAGCTTGTTGTTTTAGCTTTCAGCTCTGATAGTAGGCAAAGCCACAAAACAATGCCAACAATGCCTCACTATAAATTGTGTAGGCTTCCACTATCTTCCCTAGGATTTAAAATGGCAGGTGTTATTACAACCATCACACCTAGATGAAAACCATACAACAATTAATTTTGATGCCACAATAGCGAGCTTTTGTGCAACCATTTCCACTACATGGAAGGCATATAACAATCAATGTTGATGCCATAATGGCGATCTCCTGTGAAGGTGCAAGCTCAATCAACCATTGTTAAGCTTATGTGAAGGTGGCTGGAGGTTATTTTAGTTTTTTTTCATGGGGTGATGGTTGCAAAATCAATACATGGAAGCCATAAATCAAACAATATTCGTATTAGCAAATAATATAGTATTTTTTGAACAACTTGTTGAAAATTGAAACAATGTAGCCTTTTCAACAACATCTTGTCAAAAATGAAATGATGCACCCTACACTACAATGCAACAATCAAGAATGCCTTATGGAAATCAACATAAATTGTATAGTGTTCACTATTTTTCTATGTTGCAACCATAGCAACAAAACAAAAGGCATAAATCAGAAATTATTTCCCCCACCAACACCTTATCGATAATGTACCAATATAGCCAAGGCTAGAGAACAATGAACAACAATGGATTTTCAAAAATGACAAAAAGTGTATAAGATTAACTATTTCATTGTGTTGTAGCAATTGCACCACAAAAAACAGATACATACATATTTGCACCTAGGGAATAATAGACTATAGTTTAAATTTTATATGAAAGAGTGATGTCATAATTGATTGCAGTGATGGATAGTACTTTTGTTTTTTTATGTTTCACTTGATTTCTCCTATCTATAGATATGTATGTATACCATACTAGATGCAAAAAATATTGATACATACTGAGACATCCTTGGAATGATAATCTATATTTTAAGTATTGTATGGAACATTGATGCCCCCATTGATCACAGTGATGGATAATGTATTTCCTCTATGTATAGATATGTATGTATGTCATAGTGGATGCAAACATTATTGATACATACAGATTCCTATGTTTACTTTGTTGGGACATTCTTGGAATGATAAGGTGTATTTTAGTTGTTTTATCAAACATTGATGTCACCATTGATCACATTGATGGACAATGTATGTTCTAGGTTGGTTGTTTTGAAAGAAAAAAGGTTGTTTTCAAAACTATTTACAAAGAGTTTTGTAAATGTGTCTTTTTTATATTGTTTATTTTCAGTCATATTGTTAATGTCTCCACAAAAAAATTGAAATATTAAAAATTTGAAATAAAAAAATGGGAATGGAGCTCGTCAACCTTTGTTCGTTTAATTGAATCTACGACCCTTGTGTTGTTGTTGCAATAGATCTCATGGTCAGCCGCCGATGTTGCAATTTTGACATTTTTAAAGAGAAAGCACAACAATGTAGGTGGACTCTAGCTCTCCCCAAGATGCTGCATAACACTCAGGTGCCAATCACGTAAGTCTACTACTTGATTACTTTTTGCTGCTGAAAATTGTATTGGCTCTTTGCCATGTGTATCAAACGAACTGTGTAAATGATTTGATTGCATTGGCAACACTTGAAGTATATAGTCTAACTTATTTATATTTGAGGTGTTTATGTGTCCTTCACCTTTTTATTTTCTAGCCATTTGGGAATAGCCTATGTGTACCTATTTATGTGTCTTCCATTTTATTGGAGTTGAATATAACTTCATTTTTTGTTATTATATTTCCTATGTGACGTTCAATGATAATTGTCGTCTATGTTTTGCACAATAATTTTGTGATTTAGCTTGAATGTACCTGCACACATATATATCTAGATTTATAGTTGTTGATAGACATATAATTATATTTAAATTTATACATATATATATATATATATTCGTACATGTATTGTGAAGTATAGGTGGGCATAACTATGTATGTTGTGCAGCTCAAGCTACAAATCTGCACTCAACAATGCCTTATTGAAAATAACATAAAGTATTGAATTATTGTGCTAGTTTTTGAATGCAACCCATTCTTGCAACCACCGCCAAAATATGCAATTTGTAGATGAAGCAATTTTTCCATCACAAGTTGTGCCAAGTGATGTTTATTTCATTTTCTTAGGCAGCAAACATATGCATCTAGATTTAAATTTATCTATATTTGTTCTTGCACCTATTGATAGGTCATTGTTTGAAAAAATAAATCTAGGTTCTTGTTGAAACCATCATTGTTTCATTTAAGGATTTTTTTTTTGTTGTGATGGTTGAAACACTATACAGTTTACGTTGTTTTCTAAAAGGCATTGTTAAACCATAAATGAAATAATATGTTGAGAGCTATTTTAAAAGAACCAACAATGTGTACATATGTGCATCTAACATCATATATATATATATATATCAGTGCACCTTTGTTTTGGAGTTGCATATATATGTATTACGTGGGTTGGATGCATATGTAGGAATTTTTTACTTGGAAAATAATAAACACAAAAAGTGTGTGTTTCATTTCTCTTTTTCTCTTTGTAGATATGTGTGTATGTGAAATTAAAGATGTATGCAACATTGATATATACTACTCGCCATGTTTATTGTTTGGGGAATCTGAAATTAAATGCACCTTTTCACTTATTATTTCTTTCAGCCTCACAAAAGGGGTTGTTAGAATGATAGGTTGTATAGTAGGTGTAATAAGGCACATTGATTTCACCTTTGATTAGAGTGGTGGATGCTATATGTTCTTGCTCAGGGGTTTGGTGAGAGCTGATGAGGCTCCATTACCTAATATGGTAGGGTGGAGAGCAGGCCTCATTTTTTTGTGTTCCATTTTATATTTTTTTATGTGCAGATATGTGTGTTTTTGACATTTGATGTGGACAAAATTCATATGTTTGAAGTCCACCTATGGATATATATGTGTGTTGTCTACATATAACTTTAGATGCATATATATTTGTATGTATATTCTTCTCTAAGCATATATGTAGAGTATTTTATTGCTTTCCACCCATTACCACTACATGGATATCATAAATGAAATAATATTTTTTTAGCTATTCAACAACAATCAACGATGTGTATATATGTCTAGTTAACTTTGGAAACATATATATTGATGTAGATTTTGTTTTTCAACTCCAAATATATGTATTGCATGTGTTGGATGTATATGTAGGAATTTGTTGCTTGGAAATATATACACACAAAAAATTATGTGTCTCTTTTGTAGTGTTTCATTCCTCTTTTCTCATGCATAGATATGTGTGTATGTGAAATTAGATGTAGACAACATTCATGTATACTGCTCGTTGTGTTTATTGTTTTGCAAAGATAGTACATAGACAACATTTATATATGCTCCTCAACATGTTTATTGTTTTGGAAAGATAGTTGTTATTTGTTTCATCCTCAGAGAAGCATTTGTACAATAATAGCTTTTATATTAAGTGTAATTAGGAAGATTAGTTTCACTATCCATCATAGTGGTGGAAAATGTTTTTTCTTTCTCGGGCGGTTTGGTGAGAGCCTATGGGACTCTATGGCTCAATAAGATAGGGTGGAGAGAAGGCTTATTTTTTTCTTGCTCATTTTAGTTTCCCTATGTGCAAATATATATGTTTGTGAAATTAGAGACGGAAAAAATTCATCCCTACGTGTAGATATGTATCTATGTGAAATTAAATGCAAACAACATTCATATATAGTCCTTACTATGCTTATTATATTCATAAGATAATAATAGTTTTTATTTGATCTATGTCTTTTTTCCACTGGGAATGGTTGGAAAGTGGTAAAATAGTCCATGTTCTTCACAATAAATTGTTGTTGGTTGTTTATGTATGGTTTTAATGATAGTTTTTATTTGTCTAGGCTTTAGTAATGATTTGCTCAATGTTTCATGTAACACTTAATATATAGCCTTGCATTGTAACATAGCCTTATTGAGGTTTAGATAGATAACAACTATGCTTCAAGAAAAATATGGACTATTTTATTACTTTGCAAACATTGCACCACAAAGGAACCATACAACAATTAATGTTGGTGCCAACTAGTGTTTAATTTTGTTGGTCTTCTCTACTGACATGCCAAACACTTTTAATTTAAAATTCAAGAAACATCTACCACCTTCTTCTTAACTGAAATGCTAATTCCAGAAGACTCAAAAAACCAGGAAGGCTGACAAAAATTCCAACCAAAGTTCACACAATAGGGGAAACCATACACCTGGAGGTTACCATAAATCTGCCCATTGATGCCTATAGTTTTAATATTTTTCTATTGGTTGAGTGTAGATTATATTTCTCCTACATGTAAATTCCTTTAGTTAGTTTAATGGTGGCATCAATCTTCCATATGACAATGAAAATACAACTTATTGTTCCAACAATGTAACAACTGAATAAACATAAGGATCACCGTGTATGAATGTTGTTTGCATCTATTATGACATATATACATATCTTTACATGGGGAAAATATATCGTCCATCACTCCAATCAATGGTGGCATCAAACAAAAAAAATCATAGTAACAAACCTATGCAAAAATATAGTCTTCTCTCAACATTACCTTGTCGAAAATGAAACAATATTTCCTTCTCAACACTCTCTTATTCAAAATAAAATAGTATACCCTAAGCTAGAGAAAAATAATCAATAATTCACAAACCCCATGTAAAACCATAGCCACAAAACTCCAACCATAAACAAAACATTATTTCTTATAAGAAACAATATAGGCTTTTCCCAATAGTGCCTTATCAATAATTGAAACAGTATAGCCTTTTCAACAACACTCTATCGAAAATGACACAATATACCCCAAGCTAGACAACAACAATCAACAAAACTTGCATGACGTTAACAATTTTATTTTTTTGCAAACATAGCCACAAAATAGAAGCCATAAAGAGAAACCCACAAAAAATTGTAGTAAGCAAGCCATGCAAAAATATACTCTTTCCTCAACAAAACCTTTTCAAAAATTCAAACAATATAGCCTTTTCAATAACACCTTTTCAAAAATGAAACAATATAGCCTAATAGGGATCACTATGTATGAATGTGGTTTGCATTTGCTATGACATGCATACATATATGTACATAGGTAAAATATATTTTCCATCACTCCAATCAATGGTGGCATCAAACAAAAAAATCATAGTAACAAACCTATGCAAAAATATAGTCTTTTCTCAACAGTACCTTGTCGAAAATGAAACAATATTGCCTTCTCAACACTCTCTTATTGAAAATCAAAAAATATACCCTAGGCTAGAGAACAACAATCAACAATGCACAAATCCCATGCAAAACCATAGCCATAAAACCCATGTAGAGCAATAACCACAAAAATCCAACCATAAACAAAAAATTATTGCTTATAAGAAACAATATAGGCTTTTCCCAACAATGCCTTATTGATAATTGAAAAATTATAGCCTTTTCAACATCACTCTATCTAAAATGAGACAATATACCCCAAGCTAGACAACAACAATCGACAAAAATTGCATGAAGTTAACAAATTTATTATGTTGCAAACATGGCCAGAAAATGGAAGCCATAAAGAGAAACCCACAAAATATTGTAGTAATCAAGCCATGCAAAAATATACTCTTTTCTCAATAGAACCTTTTCAAAAATTCAAATAATATAGCCTTTTCAACAAAACCTTTTCAAAAATGAAACAATATAGTCTAATTTAGAGAACAATAATAAAAAATGCCTAATGGAATCAAACAAGAATTGTATAACATTAACTATTTTACTCTATTGCACCCATAACCACAAAACGGAAGCCATAAATCAAACAATATTGGTTTCAACAACAATCTAGATGGAGAAACCCATAAAACATAAAGATTCATAGTAACATACCCATACAAAACCATAGCCACAAAACATGAACCATAAATGAAACAATTTTTGTTTTTACAAACAATATAGTATTTTCTCAACATCACCTTATCAAAATTAGAAACAACCAACAATGCCTTATTATAGATTAGACAACATATCCTACCACAAATCATGAATGCCAATTGAAAAAATGTCACTAATGGTTTTCCCAATATGCACCTCTTTCTGGTTCCTTCAAACACACCTCTCCCCACTAGCTTTCTACATGTTGCTTTGTTTCTCAAATCCTTGAAAAACCTGCAAAATGTTAACAATTTTATTTTGTTGCAAACATAGCCACAAAATGGAATCCAAACTGGGAAACCCACAAAAATTCACAGTAATAAATCCATGCAGAAATATACTCTTTCCTCAACAAAACCTTCTCGAAAATTGAAACAATATAGCCTTGTTTGTATCTGTTATAACATACATAGATATCTGTACATATGGCACATAAATTTTCCATCACTTTGATCTATGGTGCCATTATCAAGACTTTTGTATTGATTTTCGAGTCATTGGCCCATGTAGAAAATAGAAAATATCCTCCAACCACCTTCATAGGAACTCCACAATGGATGGTCAGACTTGCACCTTCACATAAGCTCACCCTCTTGGCATCAACATTAACTATTGTATGGTATCCATGTAGTGGTTATGGTTGTGCCAACACCCACCATTTAAAATGTGAGAAGAGGTGGTGAAAGTCTTTGCAATTTTCAATAAGGCATTGCTGGGTGTTCTTCTGTGGGTTTACCTACTATCAAAGTTGTGAGCCAGGATTGCGAGCTTCTTTGAAGGTTGAAGTTCGATTGCCCTTCCCAACACATGTATCAATATGTATCTATATCTATAAATTTCCATTCATATATATATGTATATTGTCTAAATCTAATGCCATGCACATACATTTCTACTTGTACTTTTTTAGTTTGTATATTTCCAAACAAAAAATTCGTACATATGCATCTAATACATGGTGTTGGATTGTATTTGTTGTCATATTTTTAACTATACCTTTTTAGTTATTATTTATTTCAGCCTCAAAAAGTACTTGTTGGAATGGTAGGTTCTATATTAAGTGTGATAAGAAATATTGGTTTCACAATTGATCAAAGTGGTGGAAAATGTATATTCTTTCTTGGGGGTTTGGTGAGAGCCCATGGGGCTCCATGATCCAATATGGTAGGGTGGAGATCAGGCCTTGTTTTGTTGTGTTTCTTTTCATATTTTTTGTTTTTTGTTTACCTTCACTGTGGTCTTTACATTGGTGTTTGTAAGAACCTTATTGTCTTCATTGTAATATGGATATGTATATGTATTTGTATATATGAATGTGCACTCAAAAGAAAGAAAATAAAACAGATGCCCAGTCAACAAAAAATATAAAAAATATCCAAAGTCACAATTACACATGGCTCTTTGGCATTCAAGGAAGTACAATAATTATCTTTGGAGGGTCTTCTATGGCAACAAAAATTGTAGGAAGATCTGATAGCAACAACTTGCACTCAAATTCAAAGTTAATTCTTGCAACTTTGACTATTGTTGTTTTAAGCCTTGTTTCTAAATTATAGGTTCGAGTTTCAATAAGAAGAGTGAAAAAACATATATGAATATTTTCTACATCTAACTCCATGTACATACATTTCTACATGTTCCTTTTTAGTGTGTATATTTCACAACATAAATTGTACAACATTAACTATCTAGCTACGTTGCAACCATGACCACTAAATGCAAGCCACAAATGAATAAAAAAAAATTGTTATTACAACCATCACTAGCACATGAAAACCATACAAAACATAATGTAGATTAAAACAAACATTTAATTTCACTGGCCTTCTCTATCCATGCGGTGAAAAATCTACCGACCTATTCCCAATGCGCACCATATGCCTCTACAAACTTTTTAGTTATTGTTTCTTTCAGCCTCAAAAAAGGAGTTGTTGGAATGATAGGCTATATATTAAGTGTGGTAATAAATATTGGTTTCACCATTGATTAAAGTGGTGGACAATGTATGTTCTTGCTCAGGGTTTGGTCAGAGCCCACAGGGCTCCATGACCAAATATGGTAGGGTGGAGAGTAGGCCTTATTTTTTTGTGTTTCATTTCATATTTTTTGTTTGTTGTTTAGTTGCACTATGCTTATTTATGTTGGTGTTTGCAAGAACTTTATTATCTTCATCACAATATATGCATATGCATATGTATATGTATACATGCATGTACAATATAAAAAGTGTAGTTTTTTTAGATGGAGGCTCCAATGAAGGAAAGCATGATGCATAACCATAAACAACATCAGTGTTACACTCTCCTTTAAAGAGTGCATTGTACCTTCCATTCATTGGAGTCTCCATTAAAAATGAATTAGATATGCATAGATACATTTACATATACATATGCATATATGTATGTTTTGTTATTCTCCATAAGGTATTGTTGAAAAAAGAATTGGTGTGTGTACAGGTCTTTTATTTTTATTTTTTCCCCACATGGTTTTATATTTCCAAATAGAAAATACCTGCATATGCATCCAATGCATAATGTTAGTTGTGAAAACTTGGCTATTATTCCTTTTAGCCTCATAAAATGTTTTGTTAGAATGATAGGTTCTATATTGATTGTGATAAGCAACTTTGGTTTTTCCATTCATCATAGTGATGGAAAATGTGTGTTCTTTCTTGGGGGTTTGGTGAGAGCCCATGTGGCTCCATGACCCAATATGGTAGGGTGGAGAGCACATCTTATTTTGTTGTCTTTCATTTTATATTTGCTATTTGTTATTTAGTTGCACTGTGAGTCTTTAAATTGGTGTTTGCAAGCACATTTTTGTCTTCATCATAATATATGTATATGTATATGTATATGTATATATGTATCTTCAATCACAAATGTGAAGTTTTTTTATGGAGGCTAGAATGAAGGAAGGGATGTTGCACAACCATAGGTAGCAGTAATGTTACAATCTTCTTTAAAAAGTGCATCATACCTTTCATTCATTACAGTCTCCATCGAAACTACATTGCATATGCATAGATACATTTGAAAATACATTTGCATATATCTATTCTTTTGTTGTTGTTGATAAGTCACTATTGGAAAAAGTTTTTGTATGTGTATTTTTTCTATATATATATATATTTTTCCCAACCATGGTTTTATATTTCCAAGAAACAAATCCCTACATATGCATCCAATGTATGATGTTGATTGTGACGTCTTGTCTATTATTCCTTATAGGGCCAAAAAATAACTATTAGAATATAAGGTTCTATATTGGGCATAATAAGCAACATTGGTTTCACCATTGATCATACTGGTGGACAATGTATGTTCCTACTCGATGGTTTGGTGAGAGTTGATGGGGATCCATGACCCAATATGATAGAGTGGAGAGCAATTGTTCCTTTCTTTTGTTTCACTTTATATTACCTATTTGTTCATTGGTTGGATTGTTTCTCTTTAAGTTAGAGTTTTCAAGCACTTTTTCATCTTCATTGTGATGTATGTATATGTATTGTTTTCTATACGGAATTATTGATTCTTGCTATCTACCTTTGGTTGTTTCATTTCATATTGAATTAGCTTCACCTTTGTATTTATACCATTTCCCTTTAAGTTGGTGCCTACAATAATTTTACTATTTTCCTCATATTATAATTGTAGGGTCCTCAGCCTTGTTTGAGTTCCAACCCTGTAGCAAGTGTGGACTATAAAAAGGTAGAAAAATGCCAAAGAAACCAACTTTATTATGTGAGCCATCGAGACCAGATTTGTGCAAGTTGTCAAGAAAAATACTTGCAGTAAAGAGGCACTATAGATCGACCTAGTTTGGACCCTCATGTCTAGAAAAGCACACCACAATTGCAGCTAGGTTCACTGGTAGATCCTGCTACCTAATATAGCTCCACACCCCCCATGCCTTTCCAACTTCCACACAATAATTGCAGTGACGGTTCCTCCATAATAGGTGGTTTTAGACCTCAACAACCTCTTCCCAAGCATCCCTTTCCATCCACATCATCATCCGCCCACCACTCAAGCAACATGTTTGGTGATTCTTTTTGCACTGCAATGCAATCCTTCCATAAGTGCATTGATGCTTTGTTTGACTTGAAAATTTGTAGTATTTGCAAGGAAAGCTACGCTAACATGAGAGTGTGAGCATCGAGCACATGGACCATATTTTTGTGTTGTTCTTCTGAAAAGGGATTCCATAGATTTAGTTTAGTGAACAAGATGGATCCAGGCCCATAGCCTCCTATCCTTGCAAAACTTACTCAAGTTGAAGAAATGCTTATAGCTAGAGTTGCTCCAGTTTTGCAAGTGACCCATGCTAGAGGAGGCCAATAAAAGTATAGTGGTCATACCATAAGCTTCCCTCAAGACATCACGGCCATTGCAACTTTGTTACCACATCATCTACATGATCTTGAAGTAGTGATTGTGTGAAGAACCGACATTCAAGGGACGAACTATGATTTATGTTGAAAAAAATAATGCCATGGATGCATTAATATACAAAATTGAGAATGAACCATACTACTGTGATGTTGCAATAGATTGTGATGCTTTAAATTTGTTTCCTGCTATAAGTACTAACATCTTTGATCTTATGCACACAATGAAAGAACCAGTATATAACATAACTGAACTAATGACAACTACAGAAAGTGTTGTTGATGAGGAAGATGAGCTTGAGGCCTCATCATAATTTATTCCATTGATGCCCAACCCTCCTTGGGAATTTCAAGAAATCAGAGATTCCTTTCAGATTAAAGACATTAGAGAAAATACTTTGCCTTGGCCTGAGATAAATTCTAGTCCTATTAATGAATATAATACATAAGGGTTATTAAGCATGGATTTTCCAATCTTGTTCCCCACTAGCACAACAATGCCCCTACAATCGAGAAGCACACAAATTCACTTACATGAATATGCATTGTACTTGATGAGATATTATGACAATAGATTTGGGAGGCATGTCAGATTTAGATATTACCTTTATAATTTGATAATGAGACATCAAATCAAACAATGAGCTTCAGTTTTTATGACAAACAAACTTGGAGGAAAGGATCCCAAAGTCTATTTTTGCTTTGTGACAATTGCTTCAAGATGCAGTAGACACCTAGATAGTGAACCAGCTTGTTTTCTTTGGTGCATATTTGTGATGAACACACTTGTATTGGGGAAGGTTCTATCAAGATCTTGTGGTAATGATCCACCAACTTGGTACACCAACTCTCTTCTTCACTTTGAGCTCTGTAGACATAAAATGGATTGATTTACATAAGGTGATTGATCCTCATTCCTAGATGCATATGTCGTAATCCTGAAGAAACTTCACAAACAATGTGGTGCAAAACCTGCACATAACAGCCTTGTACATGCACTTATGGTTCACCATTTTCCATGAAGAGGTTATTGAGAGGCTTTTCCAGACAAAGGACTATTTGTATATGTATTAGTGGCAACACCATGGATCAACACATATCCACAGTTTCTTGTGGCTTCCAGGTGCCCCAAATATGGACATGTTTGATTGGTCCAACCCACATGAGCTTCAATAGGAAAATAAATTCTTTGATCACACTGAATGGTGGATTATGAATAGCTATTGAACATAGCGCAGAGGCATGTACCAAGTGTACTCAATACACTTTCCTTAAGAAAAAATGCCATCAATTACAATTTTGCTACAAAGCTCTGTGGAATATACAACCATCATCAACATTGGTGATTGATAGTGAATTGAACAAATCTTATAAGATAGCAAGAAATGATGAGTGTGTTAATATCCACAACCCTAAGATGCTTGAAATTCGGAAAGCAAACGATGATTGCCAACTAGTCTTGTCTAGATAAATTTTCTTGAACTACATTTCCAAATATGCATCAAAGTCTAAAAAAAATCTGAAAGCTATATTGATATCTTGCAAAGGCTTAAAAATACAAACTCCTTTGGAGATAAAATTTTGCTTGCCTATCAAAAATTCATGATGAACTTGGTTGTAGATCGTGACATTGGTGCACAAGAAACATTCCATATACTCCAAAAGTCTCCCCTTGTCATCTCAAGCTGACATTTTCTGTATCTAAATGTCAGTAGGAAAACATTCCATCGTTTAAGAAAAGTTGATAATGGTGGTGAGCTTGCAAGTGGCTATATTCATTGTTACATGCAAAGACTAGTTGAAATGGAGACAATATCCCTTATCCAATCTAGACAACTATATACATATCAAAAAAATTGCAAAGGTCCAGCCTAGCATCCTTGACCACGACTTGCTATCATCATTCTTTACCCACTATTCAAGACTGCCCCCCCTGGGAAAAGTGATACCTTTGAAAAAATTTAATGGTCAAAATTGCTACTATACAAGCCTTTCAAAAATTTTGAGGCAAACATAGGCCTCATGAAAGAAAGCATAATACAAAATTAGAGGCTATTTTTGGCTATGACCCTTGGCATGTCAATATAGTTTTTGCTCCCCCCATCAATTTAGAGGAAGGCCACAATGATACTGATAGTGCACAGTCTCTACCTCCAATAGATGAATATGAATGGGAGTTTCTTTCTTGGCTTGGTGCTAAAAACAATGTTTTCTTTGACCAGTTGCAACTATTGGGTAGATGGGACTTTGATCTACATCATAACTTGGACACACACCATGTTTTAGAAATTTTGTATAGCATTGTTGAATTGTTCATTTCAACAAGTAAGTCGCATATAGCTAAAGACACGTTTTACTCATTCATAGCACCTACACTTTGTCATTAGCTATGTTACACCCTGACTTTTAAGTTACTGTGTAATAGTATTGCATAGGGCCGAAATATTGTAATCTAAACTCAATGCTTGAATAAAATATGCACTTTTTTGTCAAATATGAGTATTGTTACATCTAATGGTTGTCTCATTTAAATGTATTTTAATTGATGTCATTCGTAGTGTAATTATGCTCATTAAGTTATAGAATTGTTAATATTCTAACTTGTGAAATGTTGCATCTAACTGTTATATTGTGCGCATTTGAATTTCATGGATGTATGCTAGTGGATGCAAGTATAGGTACCATTCCTCCAGGTAGAGGGGAAATATCACTTGGGAGAGGAGCTTGGTCAGTTAACCGGTAATGTGAACTATTTGAGTATACACACACTTCACCTTAAGAGTGAGTATCTAAGTTAGTTGAATTAGATAAGTCATCCATAGTCATAGACTGGCATTAGGAGTCGTGTCTTCTTCTATACTTTTTAAGTGATGTTTATCTGTTAACTGCCTCATGGTATTAAGTTCATTACAATGGATCGTATTTGAATGCAAGTAATTAGGTAGGATATATATATACATATATATTATATAAAGATACATGTATATCGAAATATATATGGACATATGTATACGTATGTATATGTATATACACCACCTATTACATATAAGATATTATAATATTATTTTATTATTTCCTGTTAATATATATGCATATTAATATTATATAATAAATATATAAATATTAGAGTTAAAAATAATTAACATAAATATATATATATTACTTAATGTAATAACATATATATATAAATTTAATATATTATATGTATAAAATATTAATAAATTAATATATATATTATTTAATAAATGAAGATCATTGTTTATTCGTTCCTCATCATATATTTGGAAATCAAATGTTGCCAAGTATAATGGAAATTGACTTTACCTATTTCATCATGGAATAAATTCGAAAATAAGTAAAGGCTTCTCTAATGTTTAAAAGGAAATATTTGATGCATAACTATGGACTTAATAAAGTCAATTTTGAAAATATTTAAGATTTTTCTCATGAAATGAAAATCGTGGAAGAAACTGAACGGCACAACTGTGTAAGAGTGCTTCATCAGGGACAATGAATCAACAGGGGAAACGTATCTCATAAGAGTGTTGTTGTTGGAAACTAGAACAAGACTTTTTCCTAGCAAGGTGAATCACCTTCTTGTTGGTGCCATGTTTTAGGAATTACCTGTAAGTGGCGAATTTTGTTGAATAGTTGAAAAATTCTGGTTTTACTGTCAATAATGCAAGTTGAATCATTATCAAAATTGTTGAGTGAGGGCTTGGAAACCTGCCAAGTGCCTTTGAATAAGTTTGGTTGAGTGTGTTGTTAGTTTACATGCATTCCCATAAGGAAATGTGTTGCATTTCTGAAGTCTATATAAAGGCTTTCAATTGTTGTGAATAATCACTAGCTAATACCAATTCACACTTATTCATTATGTTTCTTGAGCAACCTCTTTGTCATCCTATGTGTCCTTATTCATACCATTGTTGTGAGAAGTAATTTGTTGTTGAAGCCATTACTATGAGAAGTGAATTTTTGTATAAAGCATTATTTTGAGAAAAATCATCATTGTTGTAGAAACCATTATTCTAAGAAGAATCATCATAGCTGTGAGTAGCCTATTCTGAGAAGAATCATCATTTACTATGTGAGATCCAATTCTGGGAAGAGTATTTTTATGTGTAAAAGAATAGAGAAGCTATGTATTCAAGATTCCTGCAAGAAGAGTCCATCATCACCTATGGAAAGCTTATTCCAAGCATGATTATCTCATTTTCATTTCTTCTTGATTTTTAAGAAATCATGCTAAATCATTGAAGTATGATTTTGCTTTTATAAATTTGAACTTGTGAAGACATTTTAGGCAAACGAAATATGATACTTTTGAATGATGCTTGCATTTGACTGTCCAGAGGTTGCATGAAGTAAATAAGGTATAGGATATGCATGACTATTTAAAAGAACATTTATATGTCTTGAAAGGTAGACAATTAATTTAGTATTATTACTTATTTGTATGATCTCTATATATGGAGAATATGATTGTATTAGTTACTAATCCTAGGACGGAAATGAAGGCATTAAGTCAATTAACAAACCACAACTTAAGTTAATAGGTTAACTTAGACAACTTGAGGTACTCCTAGGATGAAGATGTCCAATAAAGGAAGAGAAATTATAATTACTTTTTATGTTGTTTCATTTCTATTAGTTTAGTATGATGTATGATGTCTGGGGTACAACTTACCCAGTGAAGGAAAAAGACCTACGTGTAGTGTAAGATAGTCCTAAGTCAAATCAACCCTGAATAGTGTATATGATAGATGACCTTCATTCGAAGTACTGAATGAGAACACTTGGTCCAAATTAGTGAAATGTATGACATCCACTTAGATGTGAGATAGTTAAGACTACACTGTCAATTCATCATGATCCTTAAAAAAAGCTAGTTCAAGATTGTGAAATAGCAAGTTCTAGTTTTGTAGGACACACCAATATGCTCAGTCGGTAAACAATATCAGTTACCCTACCAATATCTTCGTTGAAAGTAGGGCCATCTATCAAATGATAGATGTGCAAGGGACTGCATTATAAGTCCGTGGTTGGTGGAAAAGTGCCTGAGTGATATTTCTTCTCCTTACCAGGCTACTGAGACACCGAGATTTGGAAGGTGGATTCCTAGACATTCTTACCACTATTAGTTCAAAAACTCAATCGAGCTATGTATGTGCATGTATGTATATTTTCTCTGATGTTCATTCAAAAAATTAAAGTTTAGTCATATGAAATATGTTTTCTTGTTTAAATTAAAGGAAAATATTTCATTTTATTAGTTAGCATGAATCTTATTTGTTGTTTATGAAAATAAAATAAATTTTTAAATACTTTCTTATATGCATGTTATCTATGTTTTAAGTTGTAGTTTAAAAAAAATAAAAGTGTGTAGAACTGGGTCATTACATGTGGTATCAAAGCTACCAGGTTTTGCACTGAAACCTATGAGCTCATTACGCAACAATGCACAAACCTTATCAGAAGATAAAGGTTGAAAAGTTCTTGTGCCACAATGGTAAGAGAAAAGAACTTAGAGAAGTGAACAGGAAGATCAGAACCTTAGTAACTTGTGTAAATTGGGACTAGTTAAGAATTATCCCTGGAATCAAAATTCCTAAACCAACAACTTATGACAACACCTAGGATGGCAGAAGATTATGCAATCAGGTTATGTAGGAAGGTTAGGAAGAATGACCAGTATACACCTTATCCTGCAGTATAGTTTTATGAATCTAAGGAAAAGAGAGAGGAATGTCAAAATTAGGACATCAGAATGACAAAGGGAATTATCAGATGAGTAACCACTATAACCCGGAAAAAGATAAGAGTAAGAAGCTGCACGAAATGTAGCAAGGTAATGTCTAGTATGCTAGGAAATGAAGACCATATGTCATCATAGGTAGGACATGTAAACTCTCTTGCAATTCTAGAAGGAAAATGGTAGAGCATAAGACAGATCAATATGTATATGTTAGTAGAACTAACATAATGTTCTAGTGAACAAACTCATTAAGAAATCAACATTTTTTGAAAATTTGACTTATAGGATTTTAGTCCTAAAATAATATATTGTGACCAAGTAGTTGCTTTGTAATCATGAAAGGTTATTTCAGTTTAGCAAATAATGATAGGGTTATGTAAACCATGATCATACTATGAAAAATTATGTGGAGCAAATGTGCAATATATTATTATAGTCAATAAGCGAAAATGGTAAACAAAAACTTGCATGAAAATCTTGTGAATGTATGCTTATATGATTTACCAAAAGATAGTTAAAAGTTTAATTAAGCTAACTTGTATTAAAAATTCAGGTTTAAGTCAATCTTTTAAATCATGGTGAAAGTGTATGAGAGGATGAGAAATAATCCTGGTACAATTCATGAAGAGGAATAAGGAACCACTGGTGTAGAAGCAATACTCAACTTGATTTTGGTAAGGTTAACCAGTTTGGAAAATGAAAGAGATAAACACAGATTGGAGAAGGAAATAACCATCAACAACACAAAAGGAGAAATTTTGTCTCATAGATGTGGTGAAAACCACAATCATAAGGAAAGGTCACCAACCAACTATGTTGAAAGGAATAGGAAGATAGTGTCCACAAAGCTATCTCATGACATGAAGAAGATAATATCGCCAAAGTTTGATGGCAGTGCAGGAGGTGATGAAGCCGAAGTATGGCTAGTCCAAATGGAGAAGTACTTTGAAATAAGGGACTATGATGAGGTAACTAAGGCAGCATGGGGAGCATTGCAATTATCAGGTGAAGCCTCTAATTGGTGGATGAACAAAAAGTTGGAACTTGACGTAAGTTCTTGGAAGTTGACTTGGGGAGACTTCATTGAGATTTTCCACAAACAATAATTTCCACAACTTTATTATGACCAAAAACTCTCTGACTTTCAAGAATTAAGGCAAGGGACCATGTCAGTCAATGAGTACTAGGAGAATTTTACTCGACTTCTTTGATATGTCCCCATCTATCATAAAGATGAATGATTCTGGATCAGGAAATTCATCTTAGGACTTAACAAAAATATTGGAGGTGAAGTCAATATGCATGGTCTGACCACAATGGACCTTGTGTATGAAAAAGACATTAGGCAGGAACAAAAACTTAAGGTAGATGCCGACTAGAATGAAAATGAAGAGCAAAAGGACATTGAAGTTTCCATCAAGGATGCCCCTAAAAAGGAAGAATTTGCACAAGATGTAGCAAGGAGAAAGGGGAAAAGATCTTGTTATAATGGAAAAAATTTCAAGAGAGATTGGAAAAGAGATAACTCAAGATATGATGACACTAGTAGGACTAGTGAAGGTGCTAATAAAACTGGGGAAACCATGGAGAAAAAAGGACCAAGAGTAGGATGTTTTATATGTAAAGGTAATAACTATGCAAGTGAATGCCCTAACAAAACTTCTAGTTCTCAGCAATTTAACAATGTATTACCTACCCAGAAGGCCATGTTTCAGCAAAGGGGACACATTGCTGAGGATGAAAAACAAGCTAATTTCCATATTACACCAAACAAAGCACTACGTAAGGGATCTTGGAGTAGTAACTCACAAGGCCGTCATAGTGCTAGAAACGTGTAAAGATTCTCTTACAAAATAGAGATGTCTCATAGTACAAAGTCGAGTGGGATTAGTACTCAAACAACTCAACAACTTAGGAGGATTATGAGGAAATTCAGCAGAAGTTTCAAGACATTCTCAAAGTTTTTGAGAATGATGAATAAAGTAGATTTAGTTTTATGTTTTGAATAATAACCTTAGGTCATCAAGGACAATGAATCATAAGGGGGGGAGTGTGTTACACCCCAAATTGTAATCTACTATGTAATAGTATTACATAGGGCCAAAAGATTGTAATATGAACTCAATGCTTGAATAAAATGTGCACTTTGTTGTCAAATCTGAGTATTGTTACATCTAATGGTTGTCTCATTTTAATGTATTTCAATTATTCTTGGTGTAACTATGCTCATTAAGTTGTAGAATTTTTAATATTATAACTTGTGAAATGTTGTATCTATATTGTTATATTGTGAGCATTTGACTTCTATGGACGTATGTTAGTGGATGCAGGTATAGGTACCATTCCTCTAGGCAGAGGGGAAATATCACTTGGGAGAGGAGCTTGGTCAATTAACCGGTAATGTGAACTATCTGAGTATACACAAACTTCACCTTAAGAGTGCGTATCTGACTCAGTTGAATTAGATAAGTCATCCATAGTCATAGACTGGCATTAGGATTCACGTCTTCTTTTATAGTTTTTAAGTGATGTTTATCTGTTAACTGCTTCATGCTATTAAGTTCATTACAATGGATCATATCTGAATGCAAGTAATTAGGCAGGGTATATATATATATATATATATACATATATATTATATACACATACATGTATATAAAAATATATATGGACATATGTATATGTATGTATATGTATATACACCACCTATTACATATAAGATATTATAATATTATTTTATTATTGCCTGTTAATATATATGCATATTAATATTATATAATAAATAAATAAATATTAAAGTTAAAAATAATTAACATAAATATATATATATATATTACTTAATGTAATAACATATATATATATATATATTATTATATAAATTATTATAACTTTAATATATTATATATATAATATTAATAAATTAATATATATATTATTTAATAAATGAAGATCATTGTTTATTCGTTCCTCATCATATATTTGGAAATCGAATGTTGCCAAGTATAATGGAAATCAACTTTACCTATTTCATCATGGAATAAATTCGAAAATAAGTAAAGGCTTCTCTAATGTTTAAAAGGAAATATTCGATGCATAACTATGGACTTAATAAAGTCAATTTTGAAAATATTTAAGATTTTTCTCATGAAATGAAAATCGTGGAAGAAACTGAACCGCACAACTGTGTAAGAGTGCTTCATCAGGGACAATGAATCAATAGGGGAAACGTATCTCATAAGAGTGTTGTTGTTGGAAACTAGAACAAGACTTTTTCCTAGCAAGGTGAATCACCTTCTTGTTGGTGCCATGTTTTAGGAATTACCTATAAGTGGCGAATTCTGTTGAACATTTGAAAAATTCTGGTTTTACTGTCAATAATGCAAGTTGAATCATTATCAAAATTGTTGAGTGAGGGCTTGGAAACCCGCCAAGTGCCTTTGAATAAGTATGGTTGAGTGTGTTGTTAGTTTACATGCATTCCCGTAAGGAAATGCATTGCATTTCTTAAGTCTATATAAAGGCTTTCAATTGCTGTGAATAATCACTAGCTCATACCAATTCACACTTATTCATTATGTTTCTTGAGAAACCTCTTTGTCACCCTATGCATCCTTATTCATATCATTGTTGTGAGAAGTAATTTTCTGTTGAAGCCATTACTATGAGAAGTGAATTGTTGTATAAAGCATTATTCTGAGAAAAATCATCATTGTTATAGAAACCATTATTTTGAGAAGAATCATCATAGCTATGAGTAGCCATATTCTAAGAAGAATCATCATTTATTATGTGAGAGCCAATTATGGGAAGAGTATTTTTCTATGTAAAAGAATAGAGAAGATCTGTATTCTGGATTGCTACAAGAAGAGTCCATCATCACCTGTGGAAAGCTGATTCCAGGCATGATTATCTTATTCTCATTTCTTCTTAATTTTTAAGAAATCATGCTAAATCATTGAATTAATATTCTTCTTTTATAACTTTGAAGTGAAAACATTTTGGGAAAACAAAATATGATACTATTGTATGATGCTTGCATTTGACTGTCCAAAGGTTGCATGAAGTAAATAAGGCATAGGTGATGCATGAATGTTTAAAAGAACATTTATATGTCTTGAAACGTAGACAATGCATTTAGTATTATTGCTTATTTGTATGATCTCTATATATGGAGAATATGATTGTATTAATTACTAATCCTAGGATGGAAATGAAGGCATTAAGTCAAGTAACCAACCATAGCTTAAGTTAATAGGTTAACTTAGATAGCTTGAGGTACTCCTAGGATGAAGATGTCTAATAAAGGAAGGGAATTTATGATTACTTTTTATGTTGTTTCATTTCTAGTAGTTTAGTATGATTTAGGATGTTTGGGGTATGGATTACCCAGTGAAGGACAAAGACATACACATAGTGTAAGATAGCCCTAAGTCAAATCAACCCTAAATAGTGTATATGATAGATGACCTTCATTTGAAGTACTAGATGAGAACACTTTGGCCAAAGTAGTGAAATGTATGACATCCAGTTAGATGTGAGATAGTTGAAACCACACTGTCAGTTCATCGTGATCCTTAAAACAAGCTAGTTCGGGATTGTGAAATAGCAAGTTCTAGTTTTGTAGGACACACCACTATGCTCAGTCAGTAAACAATATCGGTTACCCTACCAATCTATTCGTTTAAGGGAGGGCCATCGATCGAACGATAGATGTGCTGGGGACCACATTATAAGTCTATGGTTGGTGGAAAAGAACTCGAGTGATGTTTCTCCTCCTTACCAAGCTATTGAGACACCAAGATTTGAAAGGCGGATTCCTAGACCTTCTTACCACTATTAGTTCAAAAGCTCAATCGAGCTATGTATGTGCATGTATGTATATTTTCTCTGATGTTCATTTGAAAAAGTAAAGTTTAGTCATATGAAATATGTTGTCTTTTTTAAATGAAAGGAAAATATTTCATTTTATTAGTTAGCATGAATCTTGTTTGTTGCTAATGAAAAGAAAATAAATGTTTAAATACTTTCTTATATGCATGTTATCTATGTTTTAAGTTTTATTTTAAGAAGTTTTCTTTTTATGTAGAAATGGGTCATTACAAGTTATCTCCTAGGAAAAAACTTGCTCTTAATATCATTGAACAACACCATCTTGGCCCATATTCATCGTTCCCATTGCGTATGATCATTCAAGGAACTTCTAGTATAGGTAAATCATTTGTTATAGACAAGATTTGAAGAGAACTAAATACATCACCAAATCAGAGAATGAATCCTTTGTTTTATTTTGCGCCAACGATGGTAGTTGTTTACAATTTTCATGCCTCCACAGTGCATACAACTCTCCAGATACCAATTAGAGATATGAATCCATTAAAAGGATAGGCATTGACCATATTTCAAGAGGAGCTCAAACATATTAAATACATCTTAATTGATGAAATGAGCTTCCTAGGGCCCAAGTTGTTTCTTAAAATAGATAGCCGATTGTGACAAGAATTCTCTGCTAAACATATGTAGCCATTTGGTGGTGTCTAGATATTATACTCATGGGTGACCTGGCACAATTGCTTCCTATTTTAGACAAGCCTATATACGCTTCTCAGTCCATAGCATTGGATCTTTGGCATACTTTTAATATTATTTCCATGCTTGATATTGTCTTCCACCAGCATGGACAATCTGATACACAACAACAGATTCATACATTTCTTTTGAATATTAGAAATTTTTAGGCATCCCAGTCTAACTAGAAAACTCTTATGAATCGAACGAATTTCATGCTTTCAGCTAAGCAAAACCATTAGTTTGATGAATCTATCGACTTATTCCCAACAAATAGGTTGGTTTCCTTGCACAATAAAAAAATTATCCAGCAATTAAATTTTCCCATTGCAATTAGTGTTGCTGAAAGTTCTTAGCAAAACACACTTGATTATGGCAATGATGAACAACTTCAAGTAGAACTCTTACTTGTAATTGGCCAATAAGTAATGTTGACAAAAAATCTTTGGGTGCCAACTGGCTTGGTTAATGGATCATTGGGTTTAGTGAAGGCTATCATATATGTTGGGGGTGATAAACCACCTCAACTGCTTGAATATGTTGTTGTCCACTTCCCAGACTACATTGGCACAATATGGGATTAAGACAATCCAAGAGCCATCCACATTCCCTTGATCACATGAGGTAGTCGAAGGTAGCTCCCCTTGACAATGGCTTGGGCATTAACAATACATAAATCTTAAGGCTTGACATTGGAAATAGCTAGAATAGATATTGGAACTAAAGAAAGGAAAGGACTAACATTCACAACTCTCTCTCACGTTAAATCAGTAATAGGAATACACATAGATCCATGTTTCTCTTTTGACAGATACTCTAGGATGTATTCCAATAAATACAATGCACTTTGAATCAAGGAAGAGAATCACCTTCAACCATTATTTGCATTCCCATAATGATGATATGTTTCTATTCTTGAAGGTAACTATACCACTTCTCCTTTTCCTTTTCATTTCAATGCATTTAGAATTCTCACTATTCCTAATTTTCCTTCCTCCTCATTCCCTCCATAATGCAGTTGCAATCACTTCAACCAAGATATCCAGGGTTTTACTTCTACAATGATTATTAAGACAAGATGCTATTGAATTCTTGTCCTACATTTCCCCTTGCCTCCAACAACAAACGTAGATTCCTTCTTGTTTCTAGCTTCACTCAATATTATTTATATTTAATTTTTCTCTCAAAACCTTCCTCCCCTTTGATCAATAATGCCATTTCTAGATCGATCTCCTTTAAACCATTTGTGTCTAATTATATCAGATTCTAACAAACTTAGCTTGCAAACATTTTTAGTTGTAACTATAGATCTTGACAATTTTTATTAGTTTCATGCTCACAACTTTTCCATGTTGTCCAAGTTGCAACTATAATACCCCTCTGTTTTGTATTTTGTATAAACATTATTGGTTCCTATTTATGCTTTAGTATTGTGGTGTACTATGACATTGTACTTGGTTATAGTTTATCTCTATGTTATCATGATGTATCTTGACTTGATGATCCTACCTTTTGATGTGAATTATTATAGCATATATGGAATTATCATAAGTGGTTATTTAGTTTATGATGTTTTATGCTTTGATTTTATTGATATGTTAGATGAGTCAGTTAGAATGATTGTATTGGTGAAGAGGATGGCATCGTATCACTCACTTGTGAGCGCCCTGCGATTCTGTGATCTCCTCTTCACGGTGTATTTTAATTATGACATGTTTGTATATATGGATATGCTTTTTGATGCAAGTTGACATGTACAGGACAACGACTCCACCTAGTTTCACAGGTTTGAGCGTGTCCATTGCCCAATGGCAATTGATTGGGAGATAGTAGCTAGGATTCTGTGTCAGGTCGTCACCCTAGTCTTAGTGAGTCGTCTGGTGTTAGTCAGGTTGAGTTGTCTTATTTAAGTCTTCTGGCTTTAAATTTCAAGTTTATGTGCAACTAAATAAAATGATAAAATTTATGCTCTAATAGCTAAATTGGTAATTACCTTGTTTGATTATGATGCAATGTAATTTATTGTATTGTTAATTTAATCTAATTAATAAATAATTTAATAGTGGATAAAATTTTTGTTATTAATTGATTAAATTTTAATGTTGTAATAGTTAAATTTCTCATTTTGGGAATTTTATGCATATTTGGGCAAAATTGAAAATTAAAGGGAAATGAATTGCAAAGTCAAAGTTGAAAAAATTCTAAAATTCTAAATTCTAAAATTCAAAAATTCAAAAATAGATATTTTCCATTTTGAATTTATGAGGGTTGTTGAATTTTTAGGGTAAAATCCTTAAGGTTGGAATTGGATTCTCAATTTTGGATCTTGAGTGTTTGCATGAAAATTGAAAATTTGTGAGAGGTAAATTGGGCAATTTTGTGGGTTTTTGGATTGGAGTGGCAAAATTGTGAAGAATTGGATTTGGTAGCAAGAGGAAAGGTTGAGCATCATCTGGTCTTCTTCAAACTCAAGTTTTATCAGGTTCTTGTATTTTGCTTTATTGATTTTAGCAATTTAAATTTTAAATGTGTGGATGTTTGACAATCTGGTTGCATAATGTTTTCAATAATCTAGTTGTGAATTGAAATGGGAAAACCCATATGGAAAATTGTGTTAATTGTGAAAAATACCTTCTTTAAAAAAAATAATTTCTCCAAAAAATCAATGGAGTTCTTGAGATTTAAATTGATCTTTTGAAAATTTTGTTTCCCCTTCTCAATTAATTTTTGTAATGGATGTTTTAGATGTATATACACATATAGTTTCAAAATATATATATGTATACCTATTATTGATTTTGGGGTGACGTTTTACCTCTAGTTTTCATGTGGTTTATTAAGAAAATAAAATTTATTTTGAAAAAGAGAGGTCTGGTTTTTATGTTCTTTTTTCTCAAAAAAAAAAAAAAATACACAGGAAAAATAAATAAATAAAAGAACAAATGAACTTTTTCTTGAAAAAAAAATTGAAATCTGGTTTTTTTTTTGAAAACTACGAAATTTTACACAAAAAATAAAATATAAATAAATAAATAAATGAAAAAATTACAAGGGAGGTGCAGGGGGCTCGACCCCCACTGCACCCCATGGGAGGCGGGTGAGGGGAGCCGCGCCCTATGCACACCCCACCCACGCCTTACACATCCACCACAGCCACCCAGTATGGACAACTGTGTTTACACACAGTTGCCCCATTAATGGGGTCGGTTGTGTGTAAACACAGCCGCCCATGGAGGCGCGGCCAGGGGAGGGGCGTGCCCCCATAAAGGTAGGGTTATGTGCTTTTTTGTTTTTGTTTTTAAATTTTATTTTTTTAAAATTTCATTTTTATTGTTATTAATATTTAATAACATATATTTTTATAATATTAAATATTAATATGTAAATATTATATTTATTATTATAATATATATGTTATTATAATATTAATATAATATAATGTATAATTATTGTTTATAATATTATAAAATTAATATTTAAATATTAAAATATTAATATTTATAATATTATAATAATAATAATAAGGTATAGGTTATTGTAATCTTATGGTTTTGAATGGATTAATTAAATCGAAGAATTTATTTTATGTTTGTTATTGTTTCACCTTCTTGGAATGTATGTGTTAATTTAATGTTTAAATATTTGTCGTAGTTTTATTCATGTTATGTTGAGGTTCTACATAACCTTTGTCTCGTATCCTTAGAGGTTGTTGTCATTAAATTAATTAACTTATTATTTATCCTTTAAAAAAAAATTAAGAAAATATTTCGTTTAAGTAGTTAATTACAACTTCCTCTAGGGTTGTGTGGCGGGGCGTTACAGCAACCGCATTCCATTGATATACAAGGTAAGGCTATATCTCCTTTATTCCATCTCTTCTTTCACAATTACATCTGAAATTATTTGTCACAAATGCTACAACTGTATATATTTAAAAAAAAGGATAACACTAATTTTAGTTGAACAAAATTGTCAGGTACCTGAAGAGAATTATATGCAAGTTGTAATTGTACACATTTTGTCTCCTACTCTTTGTAGAAGGTATGCTCGCATCTTGTTTATATGACCTCTTCTATTGAAAATACATTAGATATTATTTGTTATGAACTATAGAGTTGTTTATATTTCTTGTTTTAGATATTACCTACCACTACACATGTTCGTTGCATTGAACTTCAAATTTTCCTTGTCTAACTATATTTGACTGAAACCATTTTAGATTGCAAATGTTCTTAATTGTACATACACATTTCCATAATACTAAATAGCTTTACATAGAAGGTTTGTCACCAAAAATTGTATACCCTTGAAGAAAATGACAATTTCGTGCCCATTTTGGTCCTACTTTAGCTACCCTTTCATCAATAATCATCCTAAAACACCATTTATAGGCCCCTAAGGTTCGTTATTTTTTACTTTGAGGCCTATTTTACCTAAGGAATTATGAAAGCCCCAAAAAATAACATCAAGATTATCCAAATATCACTAATCCCACTTCAAAACCCCTTGGTGGGACTAGGTCACCCAAGTTGGCGACCTAGTCCTTTTTAGGGATTTTTGCATTTTTAAACGAGAAAATATCTATCTTGCTAAAATTTCCCTATGGGTGTTGGCCTCTTAGGTCAAAATTACCAACAATTAGGCATTGTTTCCTATAAATACATATTTTTAGGTCATTTTCCAAGCTCTCTTGGTCATTTTTCACAAGAAACTTCAAGAATCAATTACAAAACATCTTCCTCAAGAAGTTTCATCTCTCTTCCACAACAAAGTTGAAGCTTTTGGATAGTAAACTAGGGATTTTTTAGGTCTTCAAGCTCACTTCCCATTCAACATCTCACATTTCCAAAGGATAAACATGGATTCCTATAGAGAGTCATGGAGAAATCTAGGCTGAGGAGGTACAACTAGCCACCAAATCACACCTTAAGACTATTTTCAAAGTGACTCCATCTTCCATTTTTCAACCTATCTTCATATTTGAGGTTTGCATCCCATTTTCATTCCTTTCAAATTCATTTGTAATGGTACAGGGTTTCTTGGATTGAAGTCTTGCATCATTAAAATCTCTTGCATGCATCTTATTCTAGCTCAATAGAATAGGGTTTTGTCTTATTTCAGGTTTTCCTAGTTCTAGACACACTTAGGGCTAGGGTTTATGCTAATTTTCTATCTCTTTACAAGTTTAAATAGAAACTAGGGGTTTGACCAAGGAAACCGCACATTAGAAACCAAAATATACTCTATTTTGTGGGTGATTTTGTAGGTCTGAGTCTGGATCTTAGTGGAGAAGCAGAGTGCAGGCCGTAGACCTCAGTATCCACTTCGAGTTTTCTAGAAAAGTTGAAAGGGACTAGGTCGCCAATAGTAGCGACCTAGTCCCACTAGAGGTTTTTGTCAAAGATTTGTATATATTTGGGCACCCAATTGGCTGAAACGAAATATGGAGCAGTTTGTCGGAGAAGGGACTAGGTCACCCAACTTGGCGTAAGTGTCCCAGTGGGCATAAAACTAGATTTTCCAAATTTTCAAAGGCTTTTTCAATCTATACCTCGGCCCTCTTCAGTTTCAAGGTGCACTTGTTTGATTTTATTAAGTTATCTTGCTTCATATAGTCCTTATTTTATCCTTGTTGCATTACGTCATGTGTTTTAAAACAACATAGGTATTCTTAGTTTAGGTGCACAATAGTTAGATTTACTTATCAGATTTAAACATTTAACATATTTCACATAAGAATTCTAATCACATTTGAATTCCTGACAATTGAATGAATCACAAGATTTATGCTCCCACAAAGGGATATCCTCTTCCTTCTAGGTGAAAACCCTAGAAACTTGTAGGGGACCCATCCCTTTACTCTCTTAAAAGCATAAATTTTGCGGTTCATAAGGTAAGGCTATATGTCCTTTATTCCATCTTTTATTTCACAACTACATCTTAAATTGTTTGTCATAAACAATACAACTAGATATTTTTTTCAAAATGCAAAAGACTGATTGCAACTAAATAAAATTTCCAAGTTAATGTTAATGATATGTCCACAATCCATAATGCTTAATATTTTTTGTTACTAGATATTTGATTATGTTTTTGTTTGTGGTTGGACAAACTCACACACAATCAAATATCCAGAAACAACATATATTAAGAAAAAATTCTCAAGTGTCGAAGCTTTGGTTTCACGATTGATCATAGTGGTGGGTAATGTATGTTATTGCTCAGAGGTTTGGTGATAGCCCATGCAACTGCATGACCCAATATGGTAGGGTGGAGAGTAGGCCTTCTTTTCTTCTATTCATGCTACATCTCATTGCACCCACAAGGTATGCCTACATCTTATATTTTTAATGCTTTTTATTGCACATGCATTACATATTATTTTTTATAAATTATAGAACTCTATATTTTCTCTACTTTACATATTTTCTACCAATGACACATATTCATTACACTAAAATTCACATTCGCTTTTAGTTTTTGTAGACCATACTTGAAAGAAACAAATTCTATTTCACATAAGATAGTAATGTCTTAGTGAATGATATTTTATCTTAGCTTATATTCATAGGTACTATGGATCTTTTCATAGCATTTGATCTTCTATGAGGTCAACCTCTCCATAGGTTTAGTTTCCAAATTGCATTATGGCCATTTTGAAGAAGTAATGTTTTGTAAATGAATTTTGACAATGATTAGAAATTTAAAAAAAAAAATATAGTTTCAAATTTTTGTATCAATGTTCAACAAAATTTTGTCAATGCAATTATCTCTTTATTCTTAAGGTTCTGCATGACTTATGCAAATACACCTATTTGACATTTCAATTATACTCTAAGCTTTCACATAATTGTATTAGCTATTTGAGATAATATATTGTCCATTCCTATGATCAATGGTGACATCAATGTTGCATATAACACTTAGAATACAGTTTTTGCATGGCTTTGCTACTGTGAATTTTTTCTCTTTTGTGGGTTTTCCCATCTAGCTCACTGTTGAAACCAATATTATTTGATTTATGTCTTTTGTTTTATGGTTATGGTTGCAATGCAGTAAAATAGTTAATGTTATAAAATTTATCTTAATATATTGTTGCATTTTCAATTTGGTGCTATTAAACACTATAATTTTCCATTGGTTTGTTATTGTCAACTTTATTGTTCTTGTTCTCTGAATATTGTTACTGAAACCAATATTCTTTCATTTATGACTTATATTTTCTAGCTCTGCTTGCAATTCAATAAAATAGCTAGTGTTATATAGTTCATGTTTCTTTTTATAAGGCATTGCTAATTCTTATTCTCTACATTAGCCTATATTGTTCCATTTTTGAAAATGTGCTCTTGAAAGGGTTGTATTGTTGCAATCTTCTATAATGTGTTGTCCAAAAAATATTGTGTTGTTTCTTACAACTAGTACTGCTACATGTTGTTTCAATGAGCTATAGCATACACACACATCTTCACATGCTCTCTCTCAGATTGCATTCCTACCATTTGTGCTTCCCTTCGCCTATCGACTCATCGTTGCATGTCACTACACACAACTGTTAGTTAATAATGTATTAGTGTATATAAATATTAAATACATAATATCTAAATATTATAATATTATGTTAAAAATAGTTAAATATATAAAATATAATTTTATTTCATAATATTAAATTAAGAATATTCTAGAGAATTATATTTATAACTTAAAATAAAAACAAATGCCATAAGAAAATGACAAAAAATATTTTGAAAAATAATAAAAATTATTAATTAAAAAATAAATATAAATAAATATTGAACTTATAATATATTTCATATTTTAAATAATAATATATGTAAAAAGTTATATGATATTTATATTTAATAACTTATATTGTATATAAATATTAAGCATACAATATCTAAATATTATAATATTATACTTAAAATATTTAAATATATAAAATATAATTTTATTTCATAATATTAAATTAAGAATATTCTTAAAATATATATTTTATAATCTAAAATGAAAAAGTACGATAATTTTTTTTTTTAAAACAATAGAAAATATAAATTATAACAACTTATATTATAGGATAATTTATTTACTTTATTCCATTTAGGCATGTATATGATAAATCAAAGTAATATAGAAATTTACATGAACAAAAGTTCATAAATTAAGAAATAGCATGTGGGAATTAATCAATTATTTTTATAATTAACTAATTGTGTGCGCATGAAGTTATTTATGGAATGCGTGAGAGGATAATAATTGATTAATTATATGCGTGTAGGATTAGTAGTGAATGAATTAATAATAAACTATTAATTAATTGAGAAGATAATGATGCAGGAGCATCCAGTGGTGTAAGGGAAATCTTGCATCACCCAAAATTTCCTTTCACGCATAACCTTTTTGTTGATGTTTTTACATTTCTGGATACCCTTTTCGTCAAAGAAGAGTTTCCAACTTTCAGAACTGTTTTTTTGCTTTTTCTGCTCAATTGCTATTTTATCAGGTTTGAATTTGAAGGCATGAGATGACAAAAATTTATGGGAAGCTTCAGGACAGAAAGATAAGCACTTTGGCAAAAGAATCAAATCAAGATCATTCACAGTTCAGAATTTATTCAAGTTTCAATTTCTGCTTTTTACCTTATGAAATCTTCAGAGCTAATTTTGAGGTACTTAGAGGCTCCGGATGGGCCTAAAAAATTGGTAGAATACTAAAGTGGTTAGCCTTTAGGCACCACTTTCCGGCACTTGATCTTCACAAGAGCTTTCTAAAAAGGTATTATGATTGAAAATCCGATAGTTAGATCTTAAGTTAGGGCTTCCGAAAGTTGGTGCATAAATTGAATGTTGTTTTTGGCTCCAAGCAAAGAAACGGGCTATTTATGGGCGAGTTACTATTTCTTTTGGGTAGTTTTTGGGGAAAGAAGATTGTATACTGCGAAAAGGGGAATTTCTGTAATTTGCATGTAATGCAAAACATGAGGATTTGAGATCCTCTGCATGTAAGAAGTTCATCATTCTGAATATAATAAGATTCTCTAATTTGTGTGTGTATTTTCTGTGTCTCGAGTTTGAACCCTCATCAGATAAAGTCAAGGATAAAGATGAAAATTGAAATGAATTCATTTATAAATTATTAATTACTTGAGAGGATAATAGTAGGGGTTAATTAAACAAATCCATTACGATATATTTTTTTAAATATATTCTTTTTATGAATAAAATTGGAATAGCCATAATATAATATATTTATATTAAAAAAGAAGGATTGCATTGTACCTTGAAGGATGAAAACACCATCAACCAACATGAACAAATGAGACACAAGCTCAATCATACAAAAAATATAGGATATCAAAGTTCCCTAAGACACAAAAAGAACCCAATAAAACAAGACACAAATTAACCTTCTCGACTATTCTATTAGAACATGCCCCATCAGACATAGGGAAAATTGAGGGGGATTGAGGATGCATGCTTTCTTTGATAGGATTAACCAAGATGAAAAGATATTTACATAGCATAAGTGATTTGATAAAGTTACACAGAAAACCTTTTTCAAGGATTGCATCCTATTGAGGGAATCCGATAGAGTATTACATATAAGATAATTTCATAGGATGGAAAGAGTAGTAGAAGTCACAATAAAGGAGGCAAGAGAAGAAAAATAAAAAAATTACCAATTTTAGTTGAGCTAACATCGAACCTAGAGCAGTCAAGAGTAGAATCTAAGAAAGAGATTGAAAAATAATAGTTGTATATATGTATTTTCCAATAGTTGACCATCTATTTATCTAAGAGGATATCCATAGAATTAGAGAGTAAATTCCATTCCACTGTAGAGAACAAAGAATTCTATTTTTTTATCCAGTCTCTATCCATCATAGTTCTTGGCATCATCCACTAGTAGACAAGGAATGGAAAAAACTCATCCTAATTTATCCCTGTCATAAGCATGGCAATCAAACCATTCCCAAATACACTTAATAAGTGAAATATGTACCAAATATCACCCATTTCACATAATACATGACACACATAGTAGTGAGACACAAGTGAAAAATGAGACAAATTAATAAACCTCCAAAAGTTCACCATTGATGATGATCTTATTTCAAGGCATGCAAATTATTTTAAAAATATACTCATATTAGCAAAGGCACTACCAAATTAAAAAAAATTAGCAACCAAACATGTGAATGAGAGTGATTTATAGTTATTTTCACACATAAGGATCCTAGAATAGCCAAGTATTCACCAACACTACCTTGCTAAAAAATGGAGTACAACAACTTGCACACCATCAAAGCATATGTTAGTATTAAAATATTGATCATGAATGCGATCAGGTGAGAGATGGAATTGGTCCTAGCAATATGTGCAACAAAGACAAGTGAGAAACCCAATAAAATACTTCTCTTGAATGTTGATATTATCCTTATACATCGAGATTGTCAAAGTGCCACATAAGAAGACACTACAAGGGAATTGAGGAACAATGAACATGTGTTGAAAACACCAAAATAGGGTGACCTCATAAATAAATTTTAAATGGAAACCATCATCAAGAATTACTTCCAAACTAATATTACACCCCACCCTTGATTTCCAAAATTACTTTTTACTTTATGGTAATTGCAATGATGAAATATGAGACTATAACATCTCGAAAGTTAAATGCTATGATGAATTTATCCAATGTGATGTTCCTACATTTAAATTAATTATTGATGGATATGTAACAAAATAATTATGATGTCATGTGATGTGATGTTCTTACATTCAAATAAATTACTGATGAATATGCAATGATATAATTTTGAGGTATATATATCAATGGCTAACTACTTCTTTGTTCTTAAGTAAAAATTGCAAGACAAATTCACATGCCCTCCAGAAGGAGAGGGAGAGTATCACCGGGGAGAAGGATGAAATTTAAGAGCTCATAATTCTAGGGCTTATAGTTGCTAACAATTTCTTTTGATTCTGTTTTCACCTTTTGGATTAGAGTATTAGATACTATTGTTTCAATATAATTCTAGGGTTTCCAATTGCATCTTGGGTAAGTTTAACCTTATTGTCATATATCCTTGCTATCTCCATGATTGATTTAATTTCTAATCTATTGAGTTATGTGCTATGCATCTTATATATAATACGCAAATATATGCATGTATATACATCAATGTATGTATGTATATGCTTATATAATATATATTTATATGTTAAATTATATATTTGTATAAGAATAAATATTTAATTATACTAAAAAAAAAGATAATACATTCATGTGCATATATATGCATATATGTTGCATATTATATGTGAAGATTATAAATAATTGTTAAGTAGCAATATCATGCTTATAAAAGCATGATAACTAGTAAATGATATTTTTTGGTGTCGATATGGGAAATGTTGGTTAATGCCAATATAGTGGTGTAGTATATTTAAATCACCACCCTTGTGTTTTTCCACTATATAATGGCATAAATTTTTAGTTGATAGGCTATATGTTTGAAAAAAAATTCGAGGATTTTGTCAACCCGGTCGTGAATAGGATTTTTGGGCATCAAAAAATTCTCGGTCGACGATGAGTTCCTTGGGGTTGTTTATGATGATGTGGAGTTTTCTAAATACATGGGTTGGCGGTGGTGGAGTTGGTTGCCTCAATCACAAAAGCAAAATGTAAGTGTTTTCTCACGTGAGGGTTAATGGATTGTGGTGTTCTTGTATGATGGCATGAGACGAATTAAATGCAATATTCAATGTTGCAATGTGGGAAAGTATACTTTGAAATGTGAAAGAAAATATGTTGATTAAGTTGCATTATCAAAAGAGCCATTGTGGTGTTAGTTTTATATCAAACTATTCTAAAAAATCATCGCCTTTGGCTCTGTGGTTAGTTTGATAGAAGACTATTCTAAAAATCATCGCCTTCGGCTTTGTTTTATAGCAGATTGGAGGGTTTTAAAACTGTTGTTCTCCAGAATCTATAAGTCATTTTACATGGGTATTTTTCATAAATGATTAATTTATTGTTCATGTATTCTTTTTATATGTTTGTATCTTTGGTGTTATACCCATTTTGGAGACTTCAAAGAGATTATGGCTTTGTATGGATGAAGAAATTGCAAATAAATGTTCTTTCTTTCAACAAAAAATATGGTTAGGTTTAATAATTTTTTGCCCTTCATTTATTGTTTGTAGTTATCTTTGTGCATATTTGGCATTATACTCATTACCATTGGAGTAATTGCAGTTAAATCTTATTTATTTCATCAAAAAATATGGTTAGGGTTAGTAATTTTTTTTTCCTTCGTTTATTGTTTGTAGTTATCTCTGTGCATCTTCGACAAAATACCCATTAACACAAGAGAAATTGCAGATTAACATAGGAGTAATTTATATATATATATATATATATATATATATATGCAGAGGGTTAGTATGAAAGCATAAAGATATTCAAGATAAAATTAGTGTAGTGGCTATTAAGTGTTATTCTAATAGATATTTTACCATTTCTCTATTTGTCTATAATATTTAGTGCCAAGTAATGTAGCTCAAATTTTCAATTAAGTATGTGGCATGATACCCATTTTGTACAGGTTATTGCTACCCATTGGCTTTACAATTTCTATTTAATGTGGGTTTGATGCCAAAGAATGTAGCTCAAATTTTGAATTGACAAGCGAACTCTTACATAGATTGCTTGTCTTGTATCAATATATTTAATGTGGGTTTGTGATCATTTGTCATTTACTTTTGATTCTTAAATTTTTTTCTAATAGCTCATTTACAATTTTTCTATTTTGTTTACAATATTTAGTACCAAATAATGTAGCTTGAATTTTGAATTGACAAGCCAACTGTTACATATATTTCTTGTGTTGTATCAATATGTTTTATGATATTATTTTTTCCAATTCTGCAAAGGAAACTATTCATTAGCATAGTTTCCCTCTTCTATTCTCCATATTTTAGTAAAATTGGTCATCAAATTGACAAGCTAGTTGTTACATAAACTGCCAACTATTACATAGTGAACAATTTTCTTTGCAGAACCATTCTTCTTCTGCATATCAGGGAACCTAACTCCACCACTGCCAACCCACATAATTAGCAAGCTCCACCACTTTCATAAAAAACCTCAGGTAGTTTTTTGTAGGGAGCTTCAAGCAGATGAGAAAAAAAAAATATAATGAAACATATTGATACAAGATTCAAACTATGCTCTTTGGTAATAAATATTGAGTATAAATAAAGAAATTGCATAAGAGGTGTTAGAATAACAATTATTTTCTACCAAATATTATTGACAAAAATGGAAATTATATTGAATTCCCTAAAACATAGACATATACATATACACAGATATATATGTATTGAACTCCCTATTTTGTATTTAAAAATATACATATAGGCAGAAATATATATCTATATATATAGACCAAGACCACTGTGGCTCATTTGACAATGCAAAAACAATTTATATATACACATTTATATCTAAAAAGATGTGTATGCTATCTTTATTTTTATTTATGTAGACTTTGATTTTAAAAGAGTTAAAAATAACATATATAAGTATTATTTAGCTTTTGAGAAAATCGCTACAATATAGCCATAGCATTCAATGATATAGCATTGAGATGTTGTTAATAACAGAGCATTTAATGGTGTAGTATGTGTAACATGTTCATAAAAAAGTTGTAAAATTGTTTGTACTTTTCTAGTGCAATGTGCCTATCGAAACTAAATACATTGAAAAACACCAAAAATAGTGCACAGAGCTATAGTTCAAGCCAACAACAATGTAATTTTTTGAGGTTGCAAACATTGAATATTATGTTTTCTTTCTCCCACCATCTTCATTGCCATTGTCCAACACCGTGAGCAACCATTTACCATTCTTCTTTTGTGTTCGAAGTTAGCCAAGAGCCCCTTGTTGCATATATATGCATGTCAATGACTCCATAGCTAGGAATAAATATAGTATACACATCTATTTAGATATAGCAGTGTATATATAAATAGATATATACATGTGTACATGTGTACATATGGATATATATATCTGGTTATATGTGTGTTTTTTAAATGTCCAGACAAAGGGGAAATTCAATCCATATATGTACTTAATCATTTGTATTCTTATTGTTGTATATCCTATTGTTTGGATAAGAAAGGACAAAGGGACTAGCTCACAACATATACAAATATCTACATATAGGTATATGTAGAAATATAGTAAAAACTATATGCATACATATATAAGCAACCTCAAAGATAAACATATATATATATAGGGATTTATACATTTGCATTTATCATTTTTATTCTTGTTGTTGTATCTCTCATTGTTTTGACAGTATTAAAAATCGAATGGTTATACCAATTTTATTTTAATCAAATTAGTAAAATGGTTGACAAATTATCAATATTTCTAAGTTGTCTACTAGTTGTCGTTGGATGTTGTAATACATTAATCTCTTATTTTTATTGTTAAATAGATCTCTCAATCAGTCAACTCATATTGCAACATTTTCTCCTTGTAAAAGTTCCCACAACTATGTCTATGGAATCAGGATTTTCGGATGGCTCTCCAGAGTCCCCTAAGATTGTTTTGTTGACATCCCCCACAAGTTCCACTACAAAGTCTAGCTTTGAGGGTGCTAACCGCCAGCCTTCAGATCCTGATTCCGTATTTATATTTCCTTTTTCTTATACCTATTGCAGATTTGTTTTTATTGTTTCCTTCCACTTTTGTATTCAACCTGAACATTCCCTTTCAATTCCTTTAATTTTATGATTCTCAAATACATAATCGCACACCACTTACCCTTTCTTATTTATGTTTCTAGTTTTCTTGGATTTTATGTGTATACACACATGGCTAACCCTGGTAAAGCATATAGATGTGGAAGTAGATACACATTGATCTTTTCCAACACATAAAAACATCCCTTTGTAGCCTTTTTTTTCCTTACTCCTTTTATCCATTTGGTGTGATCAAGTACATTTTCCTCGATTGAAATTTTCTTTGTAGGCTACAAAGAAACAACCAACTTTGACTTCATAGCATTATACAACATTGCAATTAGATGTTGTTAATAAGAAAGCATTTAACAGTGCAATATGTGGAACATGTTCATAGAAAAGATTTAAAATTATCTATACTCTGCCACTACAATCTATTTATCATAACTAAAAACATTGAAAAATACCAAAAATAGTCCATAGAACTATTTCAAACAATCAGTTGTCATATATGCACATCTTTGGCTAGTGTTATGTTGATCAAACCCAAAAAATACTCAAAAATAACCCAATAGAATTGAACTATAGTATTCAACGGTATAGAATTTATATGTTAATAACAAAGCATTTTATCATGTCGTATGTGCAACATGTTCATAGTAAAGTTGAAAAATTGTTTGCACTGTCCCAGTACAATGTGTCTATTGAAAATAAATACATTGAAAAACACCCAAAATAGTGCACAAAACTATGGTAAGAGCTTCAAAGCACATGATCATAATTTAAGGAAACCATTCAACAATATCCTTCCTATTGTGTTGGTAATTATAATGAAACAATGAATGTATTAGTTTATGTATGCAACAGTTAGATCATATGTTTGTGTGTGTGTATGTGTGTATGTATATATATATATATATATATATATAGTGCAAAAAACTATGGTAAGAGCTTTGAAGCACTTGTTCATAATTTAAGGAAACCATTCAATAGTATCCTTCCTATTATATTGGTAATTACAATGAAATAGTGAATGTATTAGTTTATGTATGTATGTATGTATGTATGTATGTATACACATACATATATATATGTTTGTATGTATAAGTATATATATATGTATGTATATACATAAACAAGATGTGTGCACCACCTTTGATTTCATCTACATATGCATCAATTTCTAGAAGCTACAACTATATATTTAGAATACCACATGTGTTTGGATGTCATATACACAAACAAAAAACCAACCAAAATTTTGAAAGGCGGTCTTGTAGATTAACATTTTTGTGTGCATGTTTGCATGGTGAATTTAAAACAAATTGTATTGCTAAGAATAGAGAACCCAACAAATAATAACAAAAATGTCTTCCATGTCTAAAGTTGAGAAGCATGCAAAGCAAATGAATAACTTCAATGTTGCACTTGATTCCAACTACAATTATTTGATACTAAATATTATAGACAAATTGGGAAATTGTAAGAGAGTGAACCACAAATTTTAGGGGAAAGATTGCTCTCTTACACTTCTAGGGTTTTCACCTAAAAGGAGAGAAGTATTTCTACCAAAAACTTAGAGGGTTCATTCAAGACTAAGGCTAATATGATTGAAATGTATCTAAATAGGTCTTAAATTCAAAGAACTGATAAAAAGGGGTTCACCACCAACTATAAATTTGGAAAACATAGAATGCTTGAAAATGCAATGTGATATACAAACATAACTTAATGACCTAGAAATACAAACTAAAGTAAATAGAGAGATATGAAATAGAAGCTGTGCACTTGGAAATTTATTTTAGACTGGAATAGAGACTAGAAATGATGTCGATTCTAGAATTTTGTCCTACTAGGATACTTACGCCATTCTGGGCGACCTAGTCCCAGACCTAGAAAATTGCACTGGAGCCTGTTTTAGCCAAATGGGCATCCAAATCTACAAAAAATTCTGAAAAACATGTGCAGTGGTACTAAGTCACCATTGATGGCGAATTAGTTAAATTTGGCTTTTCTAAAAATTTGAAAGTGGAAATGGAAGCTCTTGGTCAGCACTTGCTCCTCCTCTAGGTATTTGGTTCTGAAATTGTCAAATTCAGCCTATAAGTTTCTTCTTGTGGATATTTTTATCTATCCAACAAGTAGGTGACTTCAACAAGATTTCAATCTATTATTCAATGATTTCCAAACCTTCAAGGTACCTAAATTTTCAAACACACAAGGGAAGAGAGAGAAATATTGGGCGTTAGGGCATGTGGTTTTACCATGGTCAAACCTCTTTTAGGTAATCAAAGCAGAATGAAGAAATAAGATGAAGTATGAACATGAAATGAAGGGATTAGAAACTTTCCATGTTGATTGATCTTGAATTTCTGCAACAATGGATGAAGAATCTTCCCTTGAATGCTTCTTGATGACTTAGAATGCTCAAAACCCTAGCTTACTTGAGAAGAATTATGAATGAAGAATTAAGAGAGAAGAGAAGAATGTAGAGATCCTAAAATGAATGAAAAACCTCATATTTATACACAATTATTCCCTAATTCTCAAAGATACCTCATCATAGGCTGACCTTAGGTCTTAGAGAATAAAAACCCAATTAGAATTGGCTATGGCTGCCAAGATCTTTGGACCAAGTGGAAAGAACAAAAAAGAGAGAATATGATGTGACAAGAATAAACTATATTCTCATTAATATGATTCTATGATGTGAGATGATTTGATATGATTGTTTACAATGAGAGACATCTTGGTTATATAGCCAATGTGAGTACATAGAAGGGCATAAGATTATGAAAAGTGTTGTAATCTTCTGACATGAGACAACTGTGAAAAGCTATGACTCCACCTAAAATGGAAAAGTGATAATGTGTTAATCACCACAAATGGTGCATCACCCACAAAAGTTGGAGAGGTAATCACATAATATGTCCATGAAAGGTGGAAGTGATAAAGTCCACCAAAGGTGTAAAAGCTCCAACTACCTCCTATGTGGTCCCTAAGTAAACTTAACTAAGGTGTAATCATGACCTAGGACAAGGTAAAACACATTTAATTACACCAACACCCCCCCTTAAGTGCAACTTAGGGATAATGTAGACAAAAGAAAACAATGCAAGATGGGTCCTGACAACGAGGCCATGTTAGGTACCCATGTACAAATGAAATGCAATCTTTCATAAATGGAGAAAAGGAGGAAACCCAATGGGACAAAACTCCTCCCCAAAAGAGAGATGAAATACAATAATGATATCCATCAAAAATCCAATCAATCTCCATCCACACAAAGGATGAAAAGAGAAACCATTCAACCCCCCATAATGAGATAACTTGTTGCAAGAGAGGCACTAGAAGAACATTGTGGAGTAACATTGGAATCCCCAATTTGGCAAGCAAGGAAACATACTTTTGTTTTCTACTGAAACCATATCTGAGTCACTGATTGACTCAAGGTGGAATCATGATAAAGCAACAATAGACTCAATGCCAAAGAACACTAGAAAAATTGCAAACTGGCACATCTCTAGAATCTATGAAGCAACAATTGATTGAGAAAACGATCTGGAACTGAAATGAAATGCAAAGAAAATGCAAACCTAGTGCACACAAAAAAAGAAATAGTGCATGCACTGATGAATGTTCACATCCGCCTCCATGATGAAAAATAGCCTCAAATTTGTGTAGATGACAAAATTTGGAAAAATGGTTTGTACTACTATGAAATGCTTGAAACTAGCTTTTCGTCGATATCTCGTTTGCCAAAAATGGACACCGTGGTCAAAAGTTATGAATTTTTCAAAAAAACTGAATTTAGTCTAGAGGAAAACAAGTTTTCTGGCAAAAACATTTACTTCTGATTTGATTTCTGCAAAATCTACTCACTGTTTGTAAACAAAAATAGAAACCCAGAAATATTTTGATGCTAAAAATAAAACCGAGAAATCTTTTTTTGATCAAACAAGCAAAATATGAAAAATTGAAAAAAAAAATTAACCTTCAATCAGGAGAAAAATGATGCTTGACACTTTTTGGACAATGATTTCCTCTAGATCTATGCAAGATTTGCAAAATCTAGAAGTTACCCAGTTTAAATTTGAACCCTGGCTACAAAACCCATAAATCTTCTTTCTTGGAAATGAGTGAAAGCTGAATTTTTGAAGCAAAAATATCACAGCTCCAATAAAAAATGGCTTGCAACAAACCCTTGTTTGCCAAAAATGCAAATGGTGACCAAATTGAGTGAAATAAAAGCCAAATTTGACTTTCTTGAACCTCTTAGACGCAATGGTGAGATCAAATTTACACCAGCAAGCTCTGATATGAACCTGCAATAAAGAGCCAAAAATGGAACCTCCCCAAATCTAGTATCTCTCTTCAGAAAAAGACTCTCCAATGACACCCAATCCACTCTGATACCATGTTAGAATTGGCTATGGCTGCCAAGATCTTTGGACCAAATGGAAAATACCAAAAATGAGAATATGATGTGACAAGAATAAACTATATTCTCATCAATATGATTCAATGATATGAGATGATTTGATATGATTGTTTACAATGAGACCTCTTGGCTATATAGCCTAGGTGAGTACATAGAAGGGTATAATATTATGACAAGTGTCGTAATCTTATGACATGAGACAAATGTGAAAAAATATCACTCCACCTAAAGTGGAAAAATCATAATGTGATAATCACCACAAATGGTTGATCACCCACAAAAGGTGGAGAGGTATTCATAGGATATGTCCACGAAAGGTGGAAGTGATAAAGTAATAACATGATAGGTCCACAAAAGGTGGAAAAGCTCCAACTACCTCCTATGTGGTCCCTAAGTAAAATTAACTAAGGTGTAATCATGACCTAGGACAAGGTACACCACCTTTAATTACACCAACAAATCCACCAAAATTTTGAAATAATTCTAATCTTTGAGCCAAATGGGACTAAGTTGTCCCAATTGGTGAATTGGTCTCACTTAGGCAATTTAAGTGGTTGTCAAGGATTAATATGTATTAAAATATGTTTATCGGGTTTATTCTCAAAAAGACACTTAAATAAGGCCTGTAAGGGTAAAATGGGGCCATTTAAGGCATAAGAATGGTGTAATTATTGATGACAAGCCTAGGAAAGTGTGAGAGTTTGTTACAAATCCTTACAACACTTTTAAATAAGGCTTGATATGTGATAAAAATATATTATTTAAGTGAAATATAATGAAAGGGTCCTAGAAAAGTGTGAAAATGGTTTACAACACTTTTACAAGACATCATAAGGTTTTTATTGATTCACAAGGGTCCAAGACCTAATTTGAATGTGTTGACCACATTACAACATTAAATCTAGGCAAAACTAGGCCAAAATCCACAAGAAAGACTCAAATGAGCGTAAAAATGTCTAAGGATACATTTTTTTGCAACATATTTACCCACCACTTTAGTGAGAGGATGAACTTGCTTCAAACTCACACCAAAGTAGACATTCAAGAGTGGGTCAATCGTACCAATGCGGATGGTCTAGGATAACAAAGATGAAGGAGGCGATCAAGCATCCAAGATTCAAGATCCTAATTCAAGCGACATAAGAACAAAAGGACATGCACAGGTGAATGATTTGTAGCAAAACAAGATACGTGATCATGTAATGGAAAAAAATAAAAGGGAAGAGAAAGAATAAGAAAAGTTAAAAAGGTGGATCAAGCTTCAACCATTTATCCACCACGTTGTGGATTAGATCTAGGTTGTTTGTCCAAAAATCCAATACTAACTTTGAGGCGATGGAACTCTTGGCTATCTATCGGGTGAGAAGTCCAAAAATCTAAGAAACATACAGTCATGATTGGTATGTAATCACACACACATAGGTGGCTATGACGAAAGTCATGTTGTTGGTTGTGCTTCCTGCTCAAACCATACCAAAGTTATACCTCCTGATAACATTAATAAGGCACCACAAAAGAAAAATGATATGTGTAAATGATTTTTGAAATGTAAAAATGGTGTAAGGAATGTTCAAAGGGATTTTTCTTAGTTCATGCAAGGTCTCATCTTAGGGCACATCATGTTTAATGTCTCCAAAAGAGGAAAAGTGCAAATGGTCTCATCTTGTTTCTAAGAGAGGACAACTGCAATGTCTCATCCTGAGCAACATTGTACCTAATGTTTTCAAGAGAGGAAATCCCAAGAAAAAGAAAATCGCATAATGAAATGTGAGTGTCGATGTATGCCCCCACTTTAATGTGGTTTCTAACACCAATACTATGAGAAATTTCTTTAAAGTAGAAGACACGAGAGTTGGTTCATAAATCCCTATGCCAAGTCATATGTTTCTAATAAGATACATCATGAAAATTTAGTATTTCACATGCGAGTCAACTTAAGACATTTCATCCACATCCCAAGCTTTCTCTTATATGTTCATGAAAGGTTAACAACTAGCCAAAAGATACAACAAAAAGTGACATACGAGGGTCCAAGGCTACCTAACCCCTTGCCCCTACTTAATGCAAGACAAGAGTGAGATGAAATGATTAATGAGATGCATGGTAGAGTGAAAATTAGTATCAATTAGAGGAATTAGGTGCATCCACATAAGGGAGATCACCAAGCTCATTAAGATGTTGTATTTTTCTACTCAAAGCCTTGCATGCATTATTAGAATGACTGTGAAATCTATGATAGATGCAAAAGGAATTCTTGTGATAAAATTTATTTTGAGTTCATGGAGGAAGAGATATCAAGTGATCTTGGAGGAGTATCGACAAGATACCCTCCTGATCAAAGGTAGAAGGTGTTCCTCTATTATGTGACAAAGATGTGCCTTTCTTAGTACAAGATGTCATACCTACATAAGGCTCTATAGATTGTGAGATTTTGTACTCTTCATTAGAGGAGTGTGTAAAAATAAAATCATTAGTGTTTTGCAAGATGACATTGAAATTAGGTGAAGATTTCTTTGTTTGTTTCATATTTTGCAAAGGAGAAATGCCACTAGTGTATATCAGTTTAGGATGCACTAGTGTTAAGGTTGGTTTAGAGGAAGTGTTTGTGATGGTGTGGATGTTGAGTGAAGGATTGGTGATTTCTATCAAAGGACAATAACCAAGACCATGAGTTGTTGTTTTCATGTTAGGCTCTATAGGGTTGTGGATACCTTGTTCATTAGCACCACATCCTTTTCCACTCTAACCAAGTTGTTTGATAAGCTCATAAACTTTTCCATAAATCTTTTTCATTACTTTTGGATTGGGTGTTTGTTGGTTGTGTTGTTCTGCAAAGTTTGCTATGTAATTTGCTTCTTTTTCTAAAGTGGTTGAGGTGGATGTTGTTGAAGGGTCTTCTAAGTATTGTGTTGAAAAGACTACTTTTCCCTATTTAGAGTATTTGTGTATGATCTTATATTCTCCCATTAAATTTGGTTTGAAATTCAACAATCCCAAATCATCAATTGATATCATTGTGTAGGGTTTAGGACATGTAGATGTTTTTTGTTCTTGCATGGGTTTGATTTGTGTGTTTGGTGTGAATGTGTTCAAGGGATTGGCTCTATTTTTCTCATGTTGTAAGACACTATACAACTCAGGATCAGCATCAAGTGTGTACACTTGGTTGTTGTAGATGTACTTCATTTTATGATTAAGAGTGGAAGGCACCCCATTCATTGCATGAATCCATGATATGTCTAAGAGAAGATTACATGAGAGTGCATGAGGCATAACATGGATCGGTGTGTCTAATTTGGCCATTCCAATTGTAATAGGAAAAGCGATCACACCCAGCGGTTTCTTTTTGATGTTTTCAAATCCCTTAATAGATAAAGAATCAGATTGAATGTTTTATCTATCAATGACAAGTCTATCCAGAAATCTCATACTACATACATTAATGACAAATCTATTATCTACAAGATTTCTCTTGATACCTTTTCATGTGTATTGAGATATTACCATGAAAGTTTTTTTTTTCTGCACTTCCAAAGGAGGGAGCTCACTTTGGTGAAAAACAATATCAAAATTTATTCCTTGAGTCATGGCTGCTATGTCATTTGGTTGCACAGTAGAAGGGACGAGAACTTGTTGTAAGGTTGTTTGGAGCATGGTGTGATAGCTAGGTGAATTCTAAATTAAATCCCATAGGGATATCTTTACAGGATTATTCCTAAGTTGTTCAACAAGATCACACTCCCTAATGTGTGAATTTAATTGAGGATCACAAGGCAATATGGCTTTGGGAAAAGGTAATGGCATCGAGGTTGGTTATGGTGGGTGCAAATTGTTTCTAGTGGGATACATATGAGAAATGGTATTATGACTCGGTTATTGTGAAACATTGTTCTTGTTGGAAAAACAAGGATAAACAACTGAGAGGGGGGGGTGGGGTGAATCAGTTGCTATAGAATTTAAAATTATTTAACCTTTAACAACCTTTAATCTCAGATCTAATAATTAATAGTGAAAGCACGAATCAACAAAAACATTAGAAATAAATGAACACCAAGATTTTATATGTGGAAACCCTATTAGGGGAAAAAATGTTACCAATATTTTGCTACAACTCAAATGGCGGAGCTGATTTAAATGATGTTATATTTTAAAAGTGAAATGAAGTTATTTCTGAATATGCTTGAGTGTTGTTGCACACTTTGTTTTAGTTCATTAAGTTGCAGTCATGCTTTGAAAAGAGGAATCAGAGTTTCAGAACTTTCTATTCAATGCTTTATAGTCAAATGAAGTACAGGACCAAGCATTAAACAATGAATCCTTTCAAATGCTTTCACTTATTTCATAAAGTGATTCATATTTACAACATTTCATTTGATTGCAAGAATACAAATGCTAGTACAAATTTGCATTGAGATGCATTTTTTCTTTTCCAAATGAAAAGCAAAAAGAATGAAATCAATTATCCACACAAGTCATGGATGTGACTGTTACAGTGCATCATAAACAACACACTACACTATGGAAGATGCATAAAAGGAAAAATCACACAAGTACAAACATAATCATAATTGCCTAATTGGTTGATGATCGATGCAGAAGTGGTGCACCCTTTGTCTTCTTCGAGCTTCATTGACCTGTAAGAAGGAAGAGAGGGATGTAAAAGGCTCCGATTATGAATATACCTATATGAACCATCAACAATAATGTATTATGATACTGATCATGCATTGAAACAATCAAGGAAAGTGCAGAGATATTAGCTAAAGGAGAAACATACACACAAACATGATATATTGTTTTTATGCTAACACTGTTTGTTTCCTTGTGTAGGTATAGGAAAAGCCATGTAGCTATTTATCTTCGAAGACCAAGCATGTGGGAAAAAATGGGCTCCCACAAGGTTAGGGCCTGGCATGTTTCCCTTATATGTTACAAGAGGGTCGGGATAGTAATTGCAATCATCATAGTCACCAAGAAAGGAAGTGCAACTGAGAGGGTAAAGCAAGTTATCCATCAAGCCATTAAACCAACTATGCATTCATAAAATATCATGTAATTGCTTTCTGAAAGCTACAGGTGAACAATGGGTTTAATCTGCTCAATCGGATCAACATATAGAAGTGAAAATTGCAAAAGAATACTAATTAGATAGCTTATTTTAGTAAAATTTATCAATCTATCATGCTTTTGAGCTGCTATTTTGAACATTGTTTTGTTGTCTTTTAAGACTGATCACTTTGTAGTGTTGTTTCATATTTTCTATTTTGGAACAACAATGTCCTATCTTTTAAAAATGATAGTGAACAATGCAAGTTATGGAGCTTATGTCAAGAACATGTAAATTCATGAAGAGTTTGTTGCCAGAATAAATAAGAGCATAAAAATGCATGGAGATATGTGAAGAGTCTTAGGTTTCCATTAGAATAATGAGAGGCTACAATGATTTAAGTTACCCACATGGTTATTTTCTATGGAGCAGCAAGATATGTTATCAAAATGTTATACACCAAGTTGGGGTTTTGTCAGAAAGCAAGATTTTATACAATGCTCTCATGTTCGAGCTCAAATATAACAGAAATGTAGGTTAAAACATAGTTTTCTTCAAAATTTTGAAAATACCCACATTGGGGTTTCATTTAAAATGCATAATTCAAATAAAAAATACTCTCATACAGATTTTGATAAGAAACAGATTTTATTGATAAATACCCACATGGGGTTTTCAATAGGAATGCATATTTACCATCTTTTTTAGTTACCCATATGGGGTTTTTTTAAATTTAGCAAAAATTGGTGTAGCTTCCAGAATACCCACATGGGTTTCTACATTCTAAATCAGAATCAAAACACAGTATGCTTGGAGTTCGCATTTCTTCATTATGGAGAGTCATCAGTTAACAAATGTCATGTTGCGGCCTGTTAAGGAGATAATACCCAGATTTTCATTAAGATAAGCTGCAGCTTAAGCAAACATGGCATGGCCAGTCAATAGGCCTGCATTTGTTCTAAATGATAGTAACTTTTCTTTAAAGAAAAATTAGTAAAACTCGTGGGTTTAAGTTTGAGAGAGAGAAGTGAACAAAACAATGAGCAAGGAAGAGCTTACCATGGTGTTTGTTGTTTGAGAACCCACAGGTTGCACCCAGCTCATTTGGAGCTCACAAAGCTTGGGTCGAGCCCTCTCATGGCACCCACGGTGGAGATAGCATAGCACAGTGAAAATAATGCAAGAGGAAAATCAAAAAATAATGGAGGATAGGTTGTGGCCTTCAGAGGCTTTTCTTGCTTTCAAAAAACAATGGAGAAAGCCTTATGTTAAGAAAATCAACTTACCATGTAGTCCCATAACAAAGTTGACCATAATGGAGGAGAGATTAGAGGTTCCAAAGCTTCCCAAGCTACAAGGTCAAGCATAGACATGGCGGTGGCTCTTGCAGAAGGTTTTCTTTCAAAAGATACAAAGTGAAATGATGCAAAATTTAGGGCATTGATGGAGTTTTGTTCTTTAGGGTTTACCCCAACCCTATTTCGATTTAGATGATATTTCTCCTTAGTTTCATGCATGATATTTTCCTAAGTCGAATTATATCATGGGGGTCGATCCAAGGTGTTTAGGTCACCCTTATGCATCGATACCTAAGGCATTCTAATACATGCCTAATTTTCCTAGACCCTTAAGTGTATTGTTTCAATTATTGATTTTTTTAGAAATCAATCAATTAGGATATTGAGGGAATAGTATGCCTTAGGATTAGGGTTAGTACCTAGGATTATTAGTATTTATTTTAATTGTTTTTGGAGAAAAAAATTAAAATATGTACAGAGGGGATTATAATTTTATGATTTTTTATAGAAAAATCAAAGCTTGTAAAGGAGATATAAGGTGTTATATGCAAAAGATTTTTTTTTTAAATATTTAATTATGAAATGGAATAATTGTAAAACTGCATCATGTAAAGTAGAAGTAAAGTAATGCTTTATAAATTGCTTTGTTTTCTTGCTATTTTTAGTAGTTAAGGTTGACTTTTCTTCTTGGTCGGAATTGGGTTTTCAGAAGGAGAGATAAGGTGTTTTTCTTGCTTTAAAAGCAATTTTTTTCTTTTTTTAGAGGCTTGATAGTTGATGCATGCAAAAAGTGTGACTTTCCACTTTTATGCTGACTTGTTGCACAGTTTTTGGGACCTTTTCCTTGAGATTTTTTCAAGAGCTCAGATTAGGGTTTGAAACATATATCTTGAGAGAAAACTTAAGGTTTTCCAGTTCAGTCTGTTTTGGCTATTACATATTTTTGAGCTGAAACTGTTTTGTACTCAGTTGGATTATTTTTGGCATACTCCTATAGTGAATAAAAAAAGTAGCATCCCTACCTATCATTTTTTTTGTCCATTTACAGTCCAATTGATGTTATTCTTGTGATTTTCATTTTAAGAAATCCTTGTTATGTCCTAGGTTGTAGTTTGATACAAAAAAGTGAAAAAATATAGGTGACATGTTGTGTTTTGAATAGACCTTCATGCGAAGTACTTATGTAAGAAATTTCTCTTGAGAGGTTGTGAAGTTTTGTTGGTTTTTGAGCACTGTTTGTGAGGAAAATCTAGAATAGTCAGTATTTCATCATCCAATATTAAAAGGTATTTCAAAATCATAAGTTTTAAATTTTGTTTTTCTCTCTATCCCTTTTCCAAGAAGGTTTTAGGATAGGATCATTATACGGAGAACCAACTTGCTCTGGAGGTTATCTTTCCTTATAGACCACCCATGTCTAGAAAGAGTTTCAATGTTGCAACATATAGTTTGATTTTTGCAAAATCTGATGAGGTGCATATCTAATTGCTAACAAAAACCATGGTGGATGTTAGTCCACAAGGTTATACCTTGTTTGAACTATAATGAAAAATGAATAAGGAATGCACATGCATTCAGGAACACTACCTAGAGCTCACCACTCAAAGGGAAGGCTCACTACCTTACATAAAACAATCAGATTAAATCCATCTAATGAGGTTGAACTGAGAAGTTGGCTTCTATGAAAGCTTGATGACAATTCTAATTAGGCACATAGACACTTCTTCACACTTCTCTCAATCTTCTTCATACTCTGCTCTAAAATTGAATGATTTGATCTTTATTCGCACATACACATTACTTACATTCACCGAGCATACCTTGCACACTTCAAAATGAAGAAAAAAAATCTCTTATATATCTGCTACATGAATTTACATCAACAACTTTGTCGGCCACAAACAGATAATAAATGAATTACAATCTGTCGGCCCAATTCATGAACAAATATCAATGTGCACCAACCTAAGTTGGTCACATCATAAAGAAGACCTAAATCAACATCCTCGAACATGACAAAGAATGAGAAATTAATCCATGAGGATCTGCAACATGCTACCACCATCATGTTAGCCAAGAACATGAGAAACTCGAACACACAAAGGAAAATATTTGATCATGAGAAAACCGATCAATGTGAACATACCACAATGATAGAGCATGATTAGAAACATCACTAAACATTACAATAACATACGCAACAACTCAATTTACCATAATTGGATTCTCTTCTTCTAGAAACACCCGCTATAGTAACAAAATAACTATAGGAACTCAGAAACTCATAACTTTCTCCAATCATGATGCATACCAGTGAAACTTCTGAACAACATACTAGATAGGCTCAACAACAAACCTTTTAATGAATGACTTATGATTAACAACTTATGGAACTTTCCACCATTCTAATCATCACAACTTCATAAACTGCCTGTAACATATTCATTCTAATTTTCTCAATATCCTTGACATATACGACCTTCAGAATCATCAATTCTAATAGTTTTGACATTAATGACAACCACATATCAGCAATACAACCAAAAAATCCAACTGTTCTTAGGTGGATAAAGGATGAGTTGAGGTTTCTTGGAGTTGGAGGTTTTTTTGAAAGTGGGTAAAGGATGAGTTGAGGTTGAATAATATTAATGTCCCTTAGTGAAGGAGAGTCTAATGTTTCTGCATCATCTTCTTCTAAGGAGACTATATCATTAGTGTTATTGTTATTCTTTTCTTGCACCATGGTATCCTCCCTATGAGGAGATTTTTTAGGAGAACTACAAGGCAACTGTTCTTGACATGCAAGGCTTGGTTCTTCCAAATTAACTTCATCGCAAGTAAGGGAGTTATCAATGGTGGAATTTTCTTGCTTAGAAAGAGTGGGGATGTTAGAAGAAGGATCTATTTGATTGTCCTAGTTTTTGAAGGTCTCATTTGCTTGTTCCATATTATCTACCCTAGTAGGAGAGTTGGTAATATGGTCACCACCAGCTTCATCACAAGTAGGGGAGGTATTAAGAGAAGGACCACTATGATTTTCAAATAGATTGTCCCAAATGGTAGGAGAATTAGGGAAGGGAGGGTCAAGATTCTCATGACTTGTAATAAGTATATCTTCTAACACCAACCTATCTTCTTTGCATCGAGTAGGGATATTAGAAAGACAATTTGGATTATTATGGCTAGGGATCGACTAGGTAGGGTGATGTTTAGAAATGTGTTTATGATCTCATCATCTTGTTTTCTAATGTCTTTCAAAGGAAGAAGATGAGAGGGACAATCAAGACCCTCAATACTTGTATCTTCTTTTGAACCAAGATACCTTCATCACCAATAGGAGAGGTATTGGGAGAAAAACAAGAATGAATGTTATGATTGTCTACACTTGCATCCTCTTTTGTTATGACATTATTACAAATTTGGTAGGTACTAGGAGGGTATGCAACATGCTTATCAAATGTTTTACTTTCCTATCCTATATTATGTCCATGAAAAATAGAATCATACAAGCCACTTGATATACTAAATGCTTGAAAAAAACACATGCTAACATGAGAAAATAAATAAAGTGCAATGCAATGAGGTAATTGTCTAATTACATTCAATGCAACAACTTGAAGAGGAAATTTTGTAAATGAAAATTTGAAATCAATGCATGAAATGAGATAATTTAAACTAGATCTAATGAAATGCATATTACAAACACTCAACCAACTGATAAAAAAAGGTAACGGTAGCAAACAAAAGCTTAAAAATTGGGTTTTCAGTGCTATGAAAGGAATTTTCAGGGGTGAAAAGGGACTAAGTTGCCCACAATTTTTATGTGTTATGTGTTGCAGGAAGCAGATCTAAGATTCAAATGCAAAATTTTGATAATTTTGAATGAAATGCAATGCAAAAATCCAAGCTATATGAGATTTTCACCAATGCAAAATTTGAAACCCTAGAATGCAACTTAACTAATGCAAAAAGGCCACGTAATGTTAATGTAATAAAAACTAGGGATGATAAAGAACTCCAAATTAGACAAGAAAGTGTTCAAAAAGAAAGTTCACCAAAATGAACCACAAATTTTAGGGCAAAGATTGCTCTCTTACACTTCTAGGGTTTTCACCTCAAATGAGAGAGGTCTTTCTACAAAAAACTTGGAGGGTTCATTCAAGACTAAGGATAATATGATTGAAATGTATCTAAATAGAAGGTCCTAAGTAAAAATAACTGATAAAAATGGGTTCACCACCAAGTATAAACTTGGAAAATATAGAATTCTTGAAAATGCAATGTGATATGCAAACATAACTAAATGACCTAGAAATGGAAACTAAACTAAACAAAGAGTTGTGAAATAGAAGGTGTGCACCTCAAAATGTATTATAGACTAGAATGGAGACTAAAAGTCCTACTAATTTTGGAATTTTGACCTACTCAGACACTTATGCCATTCTAGGCGACCTAGTCCAAGATTTGGAAAACTGCACCAAAGCTCGTTTCAACCAAATGGGTATCCAAATATACAAAAAAATATAAAAAACATTTGCAATGGGACTAATTCTCCATTGATAATGACTTAGTCCACTTTATCTTTTCTAAAAATCTGAAAGTGGAAAAGAAAGCTCTCGGTCTGCACTTTCTACTCCTCCAAGTATCCAGATTTGAAACTATCAAATTCAACCTATAAGTGTCTTCTAGTGGATATTTCAACCTATCCAACAAGGAGATGAATTCACTAAGCTTTCAATATATTCGTCAATGATTTCCAAACCTTCAAGGTACCTAAATTTGCAAACACATAAGAAAAGAGAGAAATTTTGGATGTTAGGGCATGGGGGTTTGCCTTGGTCAAACCCCTTTTAGTTAATCAAAACAAAATGAATAAATAAGATGAAGGATGAACATGAAATGAAGGGACTAGAAACTTTCCATGATGATTGATCTTTAATTTCTACAACAATGGATGAAGCATCTTCCCTTGAATGCTTCTTGATGACTTAGAATGCTCAAAACCATAGCTTGCTTGAGAAAAACAATGAATGAAGAATGAAGAGAGAAGAGAATAATGTAGAGAGACAAAAATGAATGGAAAACCTCAAATTTATACACAATTATGACCTAATTCTCAAAGATACCTCATCACAAGCCGACCTTAGGTCTTAGACAATAAAAACCTGCCATAATTTTGAAATAATTTTGATTTTTGAGCCAAATCGGACTAAGTCGCCCCAAGTGGCGACTTGGTCCCACTTAGGAAATTTAACCAAGTGTCAAGGATTAATATGTATTAAATTATGTTTATCAGGTTTATTCTCAAAAAGACACCTAAGTAAGGCCTGCAAGGGTAAAATGGGGACATTTAAGGCATAAGAATGGTGTAATTATTGATGAAAAATCTAGAAAACTATGAGAGTTTATTCAAAGTCCTTACAAAACTTTGAAATAAGGCTTTATATGTGATAAAAAGAGATAATTTAAGTGAAATATAATGAAAGGGTTATGTTGATGTGTGTTTTAGCACTTCTCAACATAGGTAATGCATAGGTGCATCACCTATCTTGAAAAGAAATCTCCAACAACAAGTTGCTGAAAATTACCCCAAGGTCTCTTGGGTGTTAAGTCATGACAATGCTTGGAATATATCAGTTTTTTTAATGTGATATTGCTAGAAAACATAGGGCAGACTTAGGTAAGTTAAGCTAGATAAGAATTGGTCCTTTCAATGGAATTCTTAAGATAGGAAATTACTACATAATTGTTGTAGGTTCAAACAATAGTTTAAAACTCCTATTTCAACATTAGATTTGGCTTTACAATGTGCAATGAACCTTGTTCAAAGTCACTATTAAAAAAAAGGAAAAGGGAGCAAGGAGGAGAAGAAGTTACTAGACCTTAAACTAGAAATGAACAGTGATAATGGAGGACCCTACAGTGGATAGCCTTCCCAAAATAAAGTTCCACTTAACCAAATCAAATTACAGTCTCATGAAACTTGTGCAATAATCTAAGGTCTACATATTTTCAACCTTTCATTCACCATAAATCATGAACAAGATATAGAATTTAAGTGCAACATTCATATAATGTTCAGACTAGCTTTACACTATAGTTTATCATTAATAAACAACAAAAAGCATGAACAAGGAAGGGAATCAACACAACATAATTATTCAAAACCAATGAACAACATTAACTAATCTAATAAAGAACATAAGAATACATGAAACAACAAAGCTAATCTACTTAATTCAATAACTATGAGAAGAAGAATCATGCAACATGAAGTTGGAACTCAAGAATCCACCAAATCAATGAATTTCTATGAACATTCCAGTAGCATGTTTTTACAACTCAACTCTCTCTTGAAAATGAGAGGAAACCCCCTATTTATAGTTTTCAAAAATCAAAATGAATGGCCAAGATTTGATCTTATTCTGAGGCCAAGATTCACTACAAATTGGGGTTTCACCTACCCCCAAATATATGGCAATATAGAATACATCCTTTGTCTTTTAGCCTATTTTGTCTTCTTGTGGGCAAACACTATAGCTATTTTGTCTTCTTGCTGATTCCCTTTTGTTATAGCTATACTGTGAGGAATTCATCATCTATGACAGGATTTTCGGCCTCCTTTTATGATGTGGCATATTCCACAAATTTGTTGATCAATACCTGGAGCTTATCCCACTCCATTATATTAGATTGAAGATTCTAGAATGATAATTTCTTTGACTGGTCTATCATTTGTTCTCAATTCTTTAGGCACTTGGGTGTTGATCTGGCCATTTTTTGTGATTGGATAGAGGCATTAGTGACAAATTCCATGAAATTTGTTGTTACCATATTCCTTGTCCCTTTCTCCACCTTTTCATGGAAATATGACTTCATTTTCCCTGCATCAAGCTTGAGGGTCATCATCTCGTAGTTTTTCTTCAGCTTGAGATAAACCTCTACATCAGCCCTGTGTTCCTTGGCCCATTCTAAATCGAGCTCCACCTCATGGAGCACTTTCTCCAATACTTATATTTTATGGTCCAAGCTCATTTTCCATGTTTCAACAAGCCATTGATCAGCCTTTTCTAGACCTAGTTCCTTTTCCCATAATTTTTTTGGTATCTTGAGGATGACTTGAAGCTTGGTATAGCTCTGTGAAGCGATGGTAGGTCTTTTCGGCATCCTCCAATTATTTTTGTGAATCTCAAAACTTGTTTATTGTCCTGGTGGGGTTACCAATGCCCATATCTCCATTGAGTGTTACACACCGGAACCAATCCTCAGTGGCCTTATACCAATTCTTACTTTTCTCTAACTTTTCCATATTGTATTTTCATAGCAGTAGTGATGGGGCAGATGATGTCATTGGTAGTTCCTCTATAGAATCCATTGTTGTATATAGGCAATAAGATCTACCACCTGTGCTTTTAATTCCTCCTTGGAGGATTGATCTTTGATCATTTGATGGACGATTGTAGCCACATAATCCTAGAGTTGATCAATCTTCTCCTCTCTCGTAGTTGTACCTAGATCAATAGTGGAAACATTGTAGCTTACCTTTTCTTCTATGTCTATCATGGGGTTCACAATTTGAACCATTCATAATCTCAATGCATCCATTGTGATATGTCATCTAACCTTTGGCTTCCTTTTTTTCTTATCTCCCACTTGAGCTCACACCAGGATTGCCTCTAGTCTTGCCTTGGGATCCATGAATGTGGGAGTCTTCTTCCGTATTTTTTTCTCCAGCCACTCAGGCATCTACGATCCTTTCTTTGGTGATTCATGACCACCTTCTTCTCTTTGAATGTGTTGGATCTCCTTTTCTTCATGCTATGAGACTTCCTTTTCTATTTTGTCTTCATCTAAATCATTTGAATCATTGATGAATATGGACTTTTCTTGTTCCCTAGGGCTATCTTCCCCTTCAAGTACATTTTCTTCTTTTTCATGCATGGTCTTTGTATGATGTTTTGCCTTAGGTATTTTCCTTGTTTCAGCCTCGTCTTGAGTCCTATATTCTTCTCTAGTTCCACCTTCCTTATTTTCATGCTTCTCCCTCTCATGAGGTACTTCTTATTAGTGGCCAGGACTTTCATCTTTCTCCTTTGATGGAGGCTCAGTAGACATCTTTGTGCCCTTATCCACTTCCTTCTTTCCTTTGGAAGACTATCCCTATGTTTCCTCTTTGACATTTTTGAGTTACTTAGGAAACTCTTTTTTGATCTATGGGTCAGAGGATTCTATTACATAATTTTCACCATTGTCCTCGACATATTCTTCTTTCGAGGATTGTGCCTTCTCCTCCTCTTCATATACCACTTCATCAATGACTAGGTGTTGTTATTTTGGATGTGCATGGTAGTCATCTTTGAAGGGATCCTCAGGTTCATCATACTTTTCCTTTTCAATTGTCTCCCTTTCTTGCATTTCCAACTCTTATGATATTTGCGTTGTTGCCTCCATTTTGGTGGGGAGAATGGAAATAGCTTGAGCTAGGGAAACCTACACTATAGGGTTCGTGAACATCCCAAAAATCTCCAAAGGAATATTTTGCATGTACTTGGAAAAGGCCTTTGGGAGAGTGAGAGTGGGAATAGTTTTGGTCAAGGCTAAGGGCACCATAGACAAGGGTGATAGTGAGGAAAAGGAAAGTGGAGAAGTGGTAGCGAAGGAAGAATCCCTTACCATGATGGGCATTGTGGGTGAGGTGGAAGCAAGGTGAACTAAGATGTCCACCGCAAGCAGGGAAGAGATGATCAATTCTTGACACATGAGGGGAGGAGTGATAGTAGCTAAAATGGTGGTAGTGCTAAGGATAGAGGCAACCGGTGGTGATTTTGGTGGCTCAGTCTCTCCTTCATCTTCTCCCTCATGTATTGGGTCCTACTGAATAGTTGGCATCTCAAAGAATTCATCGAATTTCTTTTCTTTCTTCAAGGTCTCAACCTCTTATGGCTTCCTCAAGTATACATTGTGCTTAGGTTGGAGCTTTGGAACTTCCTTTATTTTCTTTTACCTAGTTACAGGAGGAGACTTGGGTGCTTCTTCAACTGTGGTTGTGGTCCCACTATTTGTCTCACTTTCAAGCTCATCCTCGAGCTCCCCATAGGTCAACTAGGCCCCTTGAAGTTTTGGTTGAGAAACTTGTGCATCATTTTATTGTCTAGTTTTGTTCTTGATGGGCTTTGTCTAGGTATCAAGGTCATCAAGCTTCACCTCATCCCAGTCTATGGCCAAAAATGGTAGGCTGGTGACAATGTCAAACCTTGGATCTATAACTATGTTTTCATCTTTAACTACTTGATCCAATATTGGGAATAGTTTGATTGTCTTTGAAAAGTAAGCCATCATATGGATGTAATGTCACATGCGTACCTCTTTATCACCCTGGTAGTTGGCCCAAAAGTCTTCAACATGGTGCAAGTGGGTGCATTCCCTTCCCACAAATTTCTTGACTTTTCTGTGTGGGTCCATTCTTGACCAAGGAGTATACTAACTCAAATTGTGCTCAACGAGTTCCTTCTCAGAATATTCAGCACTTTGGGAAGTGGGGATAACATACATTCCCTGCCTAAATGTGAGGGGATAAGGCACTACTACCCAGTGCTTTCCTGCAAGGAGAGTGTGCGTGGGTTGGAGTTTCTTTGAAACCTCCAATAATATCATCTAGTCATTTGGATATCAAGGTAGCTTGTAAGGTTTGTCACTAAAGCCCTCATTTCAGATGTAGGTGAACTTGGGAAATTGGATGACTAAGAATATAAACCACTCGATGAAGGAATGGGCATTGTGAGTGAATCTTCTTTTGAAGTCACCTCTGAGAAGTCTGATGATTTATCTAATGAATGCATCATTCACCCAACAATAGTCTCTTTTAAAGTTTCTATATTGGAGCTACGAGAACTTGTCATATACTTTCAATTCCCTCCCCATAATGGTGTTTTATGCTATAAAGAGACCACTGTATTTTGTGGCATCAGCCAGCAGATAGACCAAATAAGACGTCATTTAAAATTGATGGGACTTCTTTACCACAAGGAATTGATCGTGCAGATTCTTACTGATCGTCCAAGCCTAGTCGAATTTAGTAGTGCCCCAGATGATCTCTTCGATGAAGTAAAACATCCAGTCAAATAAGTAAGGAAAGGTTGAGAGGCCCATGAACTTGCTCAACAAGGTTACCAAATCATGCTAATCCTCATAGAAATCACTCCTAAACAACTCCTAGGGAACCTTGTTCGCACTCGGGTGAACCCACAAAAGTGGTTTAATATTCGAATGAGGAAGGAAAACTTCCAAAAAATGCCCCCACTCAAAAAAAATCATTTTGAGGGGTTTGAAAGAACTCAAGGTTCGAGAGAACCCAAAAGGGGTTCATTCGAACCAAGGTTTGATCGGACCCCTTTGAATGTGGAAACATGTGTTTTCCATTATGGAAAGGGGTTCGCACGAACCCCGCTTTTCCCACCTTCCCACCCTCTCTCACAAGAAACTTCCAAATTTTTTCCCTTTGAAGCATGGGTTGAGGATGAAAATGGAGGAGACTTCACAGACCCAGCTAGAAGATGGTAGTCCTTGGAATGAGCTATCCAATGAATATAATTTTAATATGTTTTGGTTTTATTATGTATGTTTTTTTTTAGTTTTATTAAACATATGTTTTTCACCGAAAATTAAGCTCTTTGTTTTGTACATCTGGAAAAATAGAAAATTATCAAAATAATTTTTTTTTAAATATGTTTGTGTTGATTATTGATGTCCTTGATCCATTAAAAAAAAAAAATTGAATTTCCATACATACATAAAAACATTATGTTGTATACAGTCCGCCTATGTCTGAATTGCAATTGGTTTGACTTTGAAACTTGATTAAGGAAAAAATATTCAATAAAAAACTATGAGACCAAATCAAAGTGCTAGATATCATAGTTATAAATCTAAATTCAAAAAAATTAGAATTTTATCCTTCATACAAAAAAGTTATGTTGTATTTGGTGAGAGTCACTTTTTAAAAATGTTGTTTTCTAAAAAAATAAAAAAAACCGGTTTTCGTGGGAGATGGACAAAGAAGTGCAATCAGATTCCAAAATTTTTGAAAAAAAATATTTTTAAAATCTACAGACAAAATTTGATGAGACTCTAGTTTGGATCATCTTCAAATTCCTCATGGTTTAGCTGCTATAGGTGCCCGAATGTGAAGATTTAGTTAAAAATAATAATTCCAATGTTGAGTTTGGCCAAAAATTGTAAACCACTATTGTGGGATCACCCACTCCCCCTTTTTTCCTTTAACAAGTGTTAGTTAATCAGCTTCTTTCATTTCAAGGAGTCCACCTTCCACATATTGTCTGCATATTCTATTGTGGCTTGCTCCGCAGGTTCATGGGTAGGGATACAAAATGTCTAAGCCATAGACTTTGCAGAGAGATATGCCAATACCCTACCATCCCAATCTACAATTCTCCTGGTTTTCTCTTGATAAGCCTCCCTACATGCCATTACTATTTTAGGGGCCACTAGAGTTGGCAGTAAGCCAGATACTTTAGCCAACCCACTTTTCCTTATTCTTATGGAATTCTCTATTGTAGGGTTGACTCTAACCCTCTACCTGAATTCATCAATGTTAGTGTGGCCTAAGTTTGTGTCTAAAATATTTCTCCATTCTATGGTGACTCTAGAAGTTACCTCCACCCCATGAAACTAAAACTTCATTTGATCCTTATCTTCTTACCCTCTTGGGGCCTTAGCTTCTTTCTTTCCCTTTTCTTGCTCTGTGGATGCCCTCGATGATCTTGTAGCGAGTTCAATAAATCTTGTAGACATAGATGTAGTAAGAATATTAATACACTAAATGGGGGGGAGTGTTAGTGAAATCCTGCAAAATAGTCATTAGATCAAATAATTCATTCTTTAAAGATCATAAAATCTCCTAAAAATCATCCTTTGCCTTTTTTTCAGAGGACATTGGATCATGCGGGCCCAGGGGTGTGGGTTTCCTTGGGTTGGCGATTGTTTTGAGGTTCACCATTAGGAAATGGCACTAGCAAGGTGAAATCATGCAAAAGAATTCTACAAGGTGGGACCCATAGGCACGAAGGACAACCACTCAAGGTTTCATCTAAGGTTCAGGGTTTCAACAATAATGTGGGCTGAAGACTATTGAAGGTAGTTGGATGAAGGATTCTTTCAAACAATGAAGATGGGGTGGCAGCCCGCAGGTGGCAATCCACACCCTTGAAACCGCAAGAGCCATCAATGTCTTATCTTCTGTCAAATGATGACCAAAGGAGAGTCAGAACCCGTGCACTGGGAGGCAGGCTAAGCATGGTCATTTAGGAACGACACTCATGAAATAGCCAGGGTGCAGTGGTAGACCGTAAGGACCGACCCACAAGCATTTTTTTCTTAAGTGTTGTTTAATTAGGCCGAATCAAGATCATTAGTGCGCAGTCCACATTGCGGACGGGCAAAGGGAGTTAGTCATTCCAGAACGACGATTGCTAGAGGGCATCTTGCAGATGGTGACCTACATAGGCCAGCCTGCATGGACCCCAACACATAATCGGTATTTGAAATATCACCTTGACAGTGAGGGAAGGGTTGGGATTTGCACAACAGGTGGATGAGAGCCATTGGATATTCTGGCATGATGGTAGTAGGACGAAAGTCCTCAAATTTCAATCCACAAGAGGGATTCATCTTTGTTGTGAGTTTGGATGGCAGACAAAACTGCGAGATCCGACAAGAAGAAAGGCAGGTTATGAAGGCTATTTAGGAATGGTGAAATCCTTGATGGAGTATTGTAGATGAAAGTCCACAAGGAGAACCCCGTAGTGGGTTCAAGATTTAGGCAATTTTGGTAGAGTTTAAACCAAAAATTCCATGGCAGGTGTGAGATCCGCGGAGTGGGGGGGACATGACCAGATGGCCATTGGGAATGGCAAAGCTAAAGGGAATTTTTCCAGTGGAGGCCTACGTGTGTGGACCCGAGAGGGTCATAGGATCCATGCACCGGTACTTATTAATTTGGAAAAGTCCTCAACGACCAAGCTAAGGGGGCATCTTGCGAACGCAGGCCCGGTAGAGGTGGCCATCATTCTAGTTAAGTTCAAATGTTTCAAAGGGAAGTGATGGTTGTGGGAAGGGGTCGGTCCCACATGACATGAATGTCCTAGTTCGAGAATGGCAGATGGAATGATGAGTTCCGTTGGCACTAGATTGTTAATTTCAAGAGATCTCTGTAAATTTTAACACATGGGTTTTGCGGGGGAGGCATCCTTCTATCTAATCTCAGAGTTTTTATCTAAGAATACTTAACCACTTTCCAGAATTTAGAAGAAAAGCATACAGCCAATGAAGACAACAACCCTACCTCAAAATCCCACATGGATGATGATGAATGACAACAAAAATGATGCACGAATTGGTGAAGGAAAGTCATGGGCACGGAGGTGGCAAGAATAGGTGGGTCTGACAAGTTCTCTAGAAGCATGTAGGTAAAAATGATAGCTCGAACCAAGCTATTTATAGACTTTTCATTATTTAATTCCCCTCATAAATGTGGGTATGATGTTGTTAAAGGTTGGTGAGCAGTCATTCAAAAATGGTGGTGGGAACAATGGAGTCTGCTAAGAAAATAACAGTCATGTGTTGGTCGCTCGAGCTGTCGGTGATGAAAATGCCCATCGGGGGTGTGGGTTTTGTGGTGCGAAAGGATGTGATTGTCAGTCATTCTTAACAACCGAGGAGCCAAGGAACCCCCCAAAGGGCAGCCCACAAGGGTAGATCCATATTGCACCAAGGATGACAGTTTTAAGTATTGAAGGCAAACAACTAGTAAATTTTTGCAATGGCCTAAGACTTTGAAAATTTGAGGGTAGAAAAATATGGTCAATTCAGGATGATTCTTCTAAGGTTTCTTGACCACTTAGGATGAAAAATAGGGGGGCATGTAAAATGAGGCAACAAAAAAAGTGACCTGACAAAACGAAAAAGAGAGGGTCCCCATTCTAAATAATGTGTGTGTCCTACAGGCACAAAAAATGGTGACTCCACTAGGGAATGCTCCTAAGCATTCAAAGGATAAATGCTCATTCAGAACCCAAAATCTCTGGTTTTGCACACCAGGGCTAGTTTCCAGAAGTGAACTAGGAGAACTGGATCCTTAGGTGAATCAACTGACAAAACATCTTAGAAGTGTGTGCATATAGTGAATTCATTCCATTCCATTGGAAACTATGACAAGCGATAGCTAATCAAACCGAGCAAGCTGCATGAATTGTCCAACCCCAAAAGTAACCTAGACATTGCCTCACTACCAATCATGCATCCATAGCCCCAGTGGAGTTACTGTGCCCCACGAAATATTCTCTACTACCATCTGAGCATCTATATCCCTAATAGAGTTATTCACACACCCATACGGTTGCTTGATTTCAGCATGTTTTATTTTCTTTTCTTTCTTTTCTTTCAATAGTTGTCTTTTACTCAATCGTGTAAGCATCAAAGCCTACAATGGGTTTGGGAAGTCATAGTGGTCACTAGAGTAGACTTAAGATTTATCACTTGCCAAGTCATCATAATGACCACTACACAGATCTTCGGAAAAAATAGTGTATGCTTTGTGTAGGATCTGAGATGAACATAAAAAGGAAGATTTGACTAAGGGTTGGGTTCTAAGTCAAATTTCAAATGAGGGGACCATTCCATGGCATCAATTTGAGACCAATAGTTGAGAGTGAATATTTATCCAAAGAATGCTAAGAGCCAGCAGAAAAGTGAACCATTCGTTGAACGAGCATGGCCACCACATCAAGAACGAGAGACACTCTCAGAAAAAAAAAAGCGACTAGGAACCAAACAAAATCGAAAGCAACATGAGGCAAAAAAATGAGGAAACCAAAAGAAACCTAAACTAACCTATATACATGTATTTACAAGAGCAACTCGGAAGAGCTCAGGCTTGGAAATAATGCTTCAAGTGCTACCCATTAACAGGAAATGGGACATCCTCCCCGGTTAAGGTCTTGAGGTAGAAGGCATTATCTCTGAGTATTTCAGCAATTTGAAAAGGGCTAAGCTAGAGCTTGTCAAATTTTCCATGTCACCCTTTCTTCTCATGGGCCTTGTCCCAACATAGGACTAGATCATTAATTCTAAAGGCCTTCACTTTGTTTCATCGATCAAACCATATTTTGACGATGCCCTAATGTTTGGTGAAATTTTCAATAGCATGGTCACATACTTCTTCTAAATGGAGAAATTCAACTAAGCAAGCCTCCCTTCAATCCCCTTCTTCATAGAAGTTATTGATGAATTGGAGGGTGGGTATTTTTAGGTGAATCAGGAACATAGGCTCTAGGCCATAGATGAGGTGAAATGGGGAATCTCCCAAGGCATCCTTGTAATGTGTATGATATTCCCAAAGGGAAAAATGGAGTTCGGTATGTCATTCCTTGGGATTCCTATCGAGCAATATTTTGATGATGGTAATCAAGTTTTTATTTGTGGATTTAGCTAGGCCATTACCTTGAGGATAGTACTTGGATGAGAATTTAAGGGGAATACCATGGTCAAAGGCCCAACTAGAAAATTTCAGCGAGAAAAAAGCGGGACCATTATTGTAGACCAGAGCATAAGGGCAACCGAAATGATTCAAAATAAAAATTTCAAGGAAATCAATAACTACCTCTATAGTACACTATCTACATGCAATAGATTTTGTCCATATAGTATAATAATCAGAGGTGGTTAAAATGTACCTATGGCCTATAGAGGATGTTGGGCTTACTAGACCAATAAATTTGAGACTCAATTGTGTGAATGGCCTTACCTCCAAGACTGGTTGCAATGGGACAACAACATTCATTTCTTTGGTTTTAGCGGTCTAGCAAACATGGCACATACGAACATGATTATGGCATCCTTGAAGACTATCAACCAATAGTAAACTACTTGCGAAATTTTATGAGCACTAGAAGAGCCAGAGCCATGACCAATACCAAACTTGTCATGGAATTCTTTCAGCACGCATGCCACTTCTTCTTTTATGAGGCACTGGAGGTAGATCCCCTCATGGTTTTTCTTGTAAAGTACATATCCTTGCAGCATATAGTTGTTTCTTTTCAGTCTTAGGGTGTGCTTTTGGACTCCCTATACATGAGGTGGACACTTTTTGTTTAACAAGTAGTAGATAGTGTCATCATACCACTCCCCAAGAGAGACATCTTCAAGTTGATATTGTTGAACTATAAGCTTGGGCCCTGCTTCAGCTATTGTTCGAGTGAGTGCTTGTCCTCTTACTATTTTCATGGGTAAAAACTCCATGTTGTATTCTTGCAACAAGGTGACCCATTTTTTCCTCCTTTCTCCTAACTTATTTTGCATTAGTAGTGTTTTTACTATTGGGTTAGGGATGATGGCGAACACCTTATTGCACAAGATAAAATCTATGAATTTTTTAACTCCCCTGACCAAGGCATATACTTGATTCTCAATGTTGTGGTACCTTAGCTCTGCATATTTTAATGGAAAACTCATGAAAGCAATCGAGGGCTCATTTCCTTCATCATATTTTTGGGTCAAGATACTAGCGCAGGAATGATCTGAAGAAAATGAGTAGATGTAGAAGGGACTCAAATAATCTAGGCTAACTAATATGGGTGCATCATCAATTGCTTTCTCGATTTCCTCAAAGGCCTTCTTCACCTCTGATGTCCATTCAAATTTTGTGTCTTGTTTTAGCATGGCATTGAGTGGCTTAACTATCTCAGCAAAGCCTATGATGAATTTCTTGACAAAATTTATCTTTCTGAAGAAAGACATCAGCTCTTTCTTGTTGCCTAGTAGTTGAATCTTCATTATAGCTTGGATACATTCACGGTCTATGTAAATTCCTTTCTCCGAGAGGACATGTCCAAGGAACTTACCTTCGGTCACCTCAAAGATGCACTTCTTTGGATTCAAAGAGATGTTGAATTCTCTACATTTTTGGATAACACCATAAGATCATCTATATAAATGATGATGCACTTACCAATTATGTCTTTGAAGGCGATATGCATCACATGCTAAAAGGTGGTGCCTGCATTGATCAATCCAAAAGGCATTTTCCTATATGTGAAGGTTCCCCACTTACTATTGAATGTTGTTTTATGCTTGTATTCATACTGCACCATTACCTGATTATAACCAGAATATCCATCTAGGAAAAACATCATTTGACACCCATTGACTATCTGAAGTACCTCATCTAATGAAGGCACTAAGTAATTGTCCTTTTCCAAAGCTCTGTTCAAGTTATGAAAATCCACACACAACCTAATTTCACCATTATTTTTTCTTACCAGAACCAAATTCACCACCCACATTGAGTGTTAGATAAGAAAGATGATTCTGGTGTACAACAAATTTTGTACTTCTTTTTAATCAATTGGTTCCAACAATGCAGTGATGGGGTGTTGTCATTATCGAAATGGTCTCACGTCTGGCTTAAGAGGAATAGTGTGTGTGATGATTGACGTGTCGTATGTCTTCAAATCTCCATAACTCCAAGCAACCACATCATGATACTTCCGCAAAGAATCAATGATACCTTTCTTTTCTTCTAGTGTGCACACCTTACCAATGAATACATTTTTAGTGTCGTCAGTAGTTCTAAGGTTGTGGACATCACACTGATTGCTAATGGAGTCCTTCTTTGCTTGTTGATCTCGAACCCTGATCTGATCTAAGTCAAATATTTTCTCAAGCTAGACCATACCTCTGGGAATAGTGTTGGTCTTGAGGTTGATGACCCCTTCTATGTCTAGCTTGGAAATTGGCCACATTATCTAGTACAGATGGGATATAGGCGAGGTCAACCATGAATCTCTTGAGGCATGATAATGATAGGGGCTGAAGGGTACTGGCTACCTAAGCCAAGGGGATTAGCAGTATAATTTTGAGAGAATGAGATCAATTGAATGTTAAACGCATCTAGGCTTTCTAATATATCACATACCCTATGCATGTAATTGGTTAGCCTTCTATCATAGCAAGAGTAAAGTTTTCTCACTTTTTTCACAACTAACTTTGAGTCACCAAAGACTTGTAACATTTTAACCTTTTTCCTTAATTCCATTAGGAGGCCAAGGACTAATTCCTCATATTATGCTACATTATTTCTGCAATAAAACTGGAGTCTATGAGCAACAAAATATGACTTACCCTTTGGGTTGATCAATTTGAAGCTAGTTCTAGCTCCTTGCTTGGATTTAGACCCATCGAAGCACAGTTTCTAGAACTTGGAAGAATCCTCGATCTTGGGATCAAAAAAATTATTCCTTACCCCCGATGATGCCTTTATTTTAGCAACCTTAGGATATTGTGGTGGTGTAGTGTGGCCTCAACCTGGTCATACCAGTTCAGTTCCCTCCTTAGGGGTGACCTATCCTTTGATGTGTTCAATTGTTGTTTGGCACAAGTAGCATTCAAATTTTGAATGAGTGAAATTGTGTAACCTACACCAACTAGGTAACAAGAGCTCTTGAAAATTCATTCTTGTGCCCAAATTGAGGCGATCTCGCCCACCATTTTCCATAAAATCTTGGAAGCCATCCAACAATCCAAGGTTTCCATCTTCGTAGGAATCTTCATCATCTGACATCTTACTCAATCAACATCTTTGTGCTCTGAGACATGTGGGTCAAGCCAATGGGTAGGCTGCATAGCACAAGAAGGACCTCCTCGTTTTACTCTTCTTCATAGCATTTTTGTTCATATGGACATGCTACAGGGTAGTAATTTCCTAATTTTGTTTCAAAAAATAGCACCTTATTCATGTTGTTGTACTCTATAATCATGAATTTCATGTGTGGTTCCTAGTTTATACAGATTTGGTTTGGCAACCCTTTCTAGGGCATCCATAGGTGAGAATAATTTGTGGTAGCATATTCATTCAATGCTCAGGTGAAATCCCTTCCTAAGATGATTCCATATGTGTCAGGAATATCCACAACCTGGATGTCAATCATTTGTTGTATTCTTGGATCAGCAACAATCTCCATAGTTATTTTGTTAATCTCACCAACTATGTTGATCTTCGGTTTATATAGTTGCATCACCTTGCATTGGGAGGGAGTTGGAACTATTCCCAAAGCTTTGCACACTACCAGGGGCATGAAATTGGTGGACGCTCGTAGATAAAGCAAGCAATTGTGAAGGTTCTTCCCAAATATTCTAACGATGGTCAAGAAGGGAGGGGTCTCCAATTTTCCTTGAAACAACCCTCCAGAGATATCCACTTGGGCTACCTGACCTTTTTCTCTATCATTGCCTTTGTTTTGGGTGTGGGCCTGATCCATTTCTTTGGTCAGTTGTTTGTTTGATTGTTGGTTTGAAGGCAGGTTTTCCTTCTTATTGGAAATTTGTTATACAATAGGCTCATTTTGTGGATCCTCAAAGGAGACCCTTTTGGCAGGTATTTATAGGGTTGACTTGGATGAAGGAGTCCCATTGATCATTCCGAAAAATGAATTCCTAACTACCGTAACTTTAAGCAACTTGAGGGTAGACAAACTTAACTTGACCTTCTTGAATTCCTCGACTACATACTCCCCCATTTTTTTATTTTGATTTCAAAAGGGGTGTTTTGGGAGGATCCAGTAGGTGGGTTTTGGTTCTAACCTTGTTTCCTATTTCTATTAAAGTATCAGGTAGGTACATGGGTGTAGCCTAGATTGATTCTATCATTTGGGTCAAGAGGGGTGCTAAAATTGTTAGGCGGGGTAGAGGTGGTGAAAGAACCAACTTCTTGTATATTTGTTAGGTCATATCGAGTAGTCCTTTGGTGAAACATTTGGACTTCATCTTCTCTTGGCTCTTCCTCATCTATTGGACTATTATCTACTGAATTGAAGAGCTGAGACAAATTAATTTTGGAACTTACCTCTTCTGCTTTATCATCATTTGAGGTAGCAATAGTCTCCTTCTCAAGCACATTGCTCTCACTTTTGGGGAAAGGATCCTGGTTGACCACCAGCACTGAAGAATCATATGGTTTGGATGGAACAAGGTCCCTACATCCCAAATTGTCGACCGCATTCTAGACCTCTATATAGAAAATCTTAGCGGTGGTTTGGAACTCAAGACAATCTAATTATGAATATAAGCTTGTGTTGTGGATGTGGCACCAACTAGATAAGGCAGCCTTAGCTAGGTATACACCGCTCATGGTATTATCACCACCACTAGGCTGGTCAAGAGGCATGTGAACACCACTATTATTTGGCCTCATGTTCCATGTCTGATTTTCTCTCTAAGAAGGCCTTTTATCGAAGTTTTTCCTTGAATTTTGGTTTCTCTCATTTTATTTTTTTTGGAAGAAGCACTGGTATCACAGTTGTCATGGTTATCCCAATTGAGGTTGGCTTGGATGCTTCTTTGTGAGGCCTATAACTAATTTTTCTAGTTCCTTAAGTGTATCATCTTAATTGACATCTTCTTGATAATTTTTGTTCTCATTTATTTGATCCTTTTCCATGTTGTTTGGCTGCGAAGCCAAATTATGAAGGAAAACCAGTTGTACTGCTAGTTGATTATGATGAGTGGGTGGTAACTCAAAACCTTGGAGGTATGTGGACACTTGAGGTGGCTGAGCATGGATGTGTTGCTACCGAGGTTGGAAGAATTGAGGCACAACAGGCACCTAATTCAATGGCTATCCAGGATGAGGCACCATCGTGAGTTGTAGAATTGGATTCATCAGGGGTGTTTGTTGTGCTAAAGCCTAGATAATCCCTTGGACTTGATATGGATGGGCAGCTAGACCCAAAGATGGCAGTGAACCAGCAATGTGTTGTCTCAAATCTGTACTTTCCTTGATCGCTTATATGTATGTGTCCAAAAATTGATATGGTTGAGGATTCATCCTTTTTACCAATGCAGACGTGAGGTTGTCCAAGGCTACATAGTACATTGGGTGAGTGGAAGGATCATCAACCACATAAGTCATTTGCAGTCTCATATAGGCTCTATGAAATATGTCATTGAAAGAGCTAATTGGCTCATTAAATTCTCTTTGAATTGCCATGAACTATTGATACAACTCAGAAGGATTGACTTGGATCTTGAACTTCTATAAGAAATCATCCTATAGGAGGTCCCAATTTTTGATGGATCGCGTTGGAAAATGGATGTACCGGTAAAAGGCCTCCTCTCCCAAGGAATAAAGGAAGAGTCATCATGCCATGTCCTCATGTATGATTTGCATATCCTTCAGGGTTGTTTGAAAAATCTTGATGTGTTCTTCTACTATCCTTTGCAGATCTCGAGGGTTAAACTTGGTACAAAATCCCTCCAAGTTGTTCAAAATATCATGGTAAAGATTAAATTATAGAGGAGATGGATTGTTTCCTAGCCATGCCATGGGGGGTAGAGGTGGAGGAGGTTGCGCCAGATTGAATTGAGGTTGCATTGGAGGGGTAGTAGCAACTATAGGGACAACACCCAAAAGAGGAGGTGCATTGGGCTAAAAGGCAGTGCCTTGGTTGTGGGAGATGGCAGCCTGGAAGGCTGCTTGGAGCGATTGAGAGGAGAGGTGTGTTGGCAAGGGTTAAGGAGAAGGTGAAGGCAAATGAGTGGAAGGAGAGGATGGGGATGAAGGTGAATAGGGCTAGTTGAATGTTCCAGAGGGGAATGCTTCCCCTCTTTTAGCTCTTCTAGCTCTAGTAGGGGGTGGTAGCTCTTGAAATTCCCCTCTATTGGGTGTGGATCTTAACACTCTATGGAATCTTTCAGGGGAAAATTATCCAATTCGATCCATATTAACTTTGAAGGGTTCCCCCCTTCTAGCATGAGTTCCATTGATGGGTGTTTTAGTACTTCTCAACATAGGTAATGCATAGGTGCATCACCTCTCTTGAAAGGAAATCTCCAACAACAAGTTGCTGAAAATTACTCCAAGGTCTCTCGGATGTCAGGTCATGACAATGATTAGAATATATTAATTTTTTTAATGTGATCTTTCTGGTAATCACAAGGAAGACATATGTAAGTTAAGCTAGATAAGAATTGGTCCTCTCAATGGAATTCTTCACTTAGGAAATTACTGCATAATTTTTGTAGGTTCAAACAATAGTCTCAAAATCCTATTTCAACTTTAGATTTGGCTTTACAATGTGCAATGAACCTTGTTCAAAGTCACTATTAAAAAAAAAGGAAACGGGGGTAGGGAGGAGAAGAAGTTCCTAGACCTGAAACTAGCAATGAATAGTGATAATGGAGAACCCTACAGTGGATAACCTTCCCAAAACAAAGTTCCACTTAACCAAATCAAATTATAATCCCATAAAAATTGTGCAATCTTCTAAGGTTTGAAAAATTTTAACCTTTCATTCACCATAAAGCATTAACAAGAGATATAATTTAAGTACAACATTCATATAATTTTTAAACTAGCTTTACACTGTAGTTTATCATCAATAAACAATAAAAATAATGAACAAGAAAGGGCATCGACACAACATAATTCTTCAAAGGCAATGAACGACATTAACTAATCAACTAAAGAACATAAGAATACATAGAACAACAAAGCTAATCTACTTAAATTCAATAACTATGAGAAGAAAAATCATGCAACATGAAGTTGGAACTCAAGAATTCACCAAATCAATGAATTTCTATTAACATTCCAACAGCATGTCTTTACAACAAATCAACTCTTTCTTTAAAATGAGAGGAGACCCCCTATTTATAGTTTTCAAAAAGAAAAATGAATGGCCAAGATTTGATCTTATTGTGTGGAAAAGATTCACTACAAATTAGGGTTTCACCTACCGCCAAATATATGGAAATATAAAATACATCCTTTTTCTTTTAGCCTATTTTGTCTTCTTGTGGGGCAACACTATAGCTCTTTTGTCTTCTAGTTGATTCCCTTTTGTTGTAGCTACACTGTGAGGAATTCATCATCTATGACAGGATTTCCAGCCTCCTTTTGTGATGTGGCATATTCTACAAATTTTTTGATCAATACCCAAAGCTTATCCCACTCCATTATATTAGATTGAAGAATCTGGAATGATAATCTCTTTGATCAGTTTTTCATTTGTTCCCAATTGTTTAGGAACTTGGGCATTGCTTTGGCCATTTGTTGTGATTGGACAAAGGAATTAGTAGTGAAGTCCATGAAATATTATGCTAGCATATCCGTTGTCCCTTTCTCCATCTTTTCATGGAAATACGACATGATTTTCCTTGCATCAAGCTCGAGGGATGAGATCTCATAGTCTATCATCAACTTGAGATAATCCTCTGCATTAGCCCTATGTTCCTTGGCCCATTCTAAATTGAGCTCTACCTCATGGATTACTTGTTCCAATACTTCATTTCTGTTGTCCAACCTCATTTTCCATGTTTCAACAAGCCATTAATCAACCTTTGCCAAACCTAGTTCCTTTTCCCATAATTTATTTGGTATCTTGAGATCTCTGTGAAGCGATGGACCAATTCCGATGTCTCCATTGAATGTTTCACATTGAAACCAATCCTCAATGTCCTTAGACCAATTCTTTATTTTCTCTAACTTGTCCATATGGTCTTTTGACAGCAGCAGCGGTGGGGCGGACGATGTCATTGGCAGTTCCTCTGTAGAAGACCATTGTTGTATATAGGAAGTAAAATCTGCCACCTGTTATTTTAATTCCTCCTTGGAGGATTGATCTTTGTTCATTTGATGGATGATTGCAGCCATAGAATCCTAGAGTTGGTCAATCTTCTCCTCTCTCGTAGTTGTACCCAGATCAATATTGGAGATATTGTAGCCTACCTTTTCTTCTTTATCTATCACGGGGGTGGAAATTTGAACTATTTGGGATACTGATGCATCCATTGTGATATGTCACCTAACCTTTGTCTTCTTTTCTTTCTTAGCTCCCACTTGAGCTCATGATAGGATTTCCTCTAGTCTTTCCTTGGGATCCATAAGTGCAGGAGTCTTCTTATGTATTTCTTTCTCCAACCACTCAGGCATCTGAGATCATTTCTTTGGTGATTCATGACCACCTTCTTCTCTTTGAATGTGTTATATCTCCTTTTCTTTGTGCTCTGATACTTCCTTTTATGTTTTCTCTTCATCCTCTTGATCTAAATTGTAGATGAATATGGCCTTTTCTTGTTCCCTAGGGCTATCTTCCCCTTCAAGTACCTTTTCTTCTTTTTCATTTTTGGGCTCTGTATGAAGTTCTGCCTTAGGGATTTCCTTGTTTTAGCCTCCTCTAGAGGCCTATCTTCTTATCTAGTTCCAACTTCCTTATTTTCTTGCTCCTTCCTCTCGGGAGGTACTTCTTATTGGTTGCCAAGGCTTGCATCTTTCTCCTTTGATGGAGGCTCAGTAGACATCTTTGTGCCCTTATCCACTTCATTCTCTCCTTCGAAAGACTGCCCCTTTGTTTCCTCTCCACTATTTTTGGGCTGCTTAGGAAACTCTTCTTCGATCTCTAGGTCAGAAGATTTTATTATTTACTTTCATCATTGTCCTCAACATCTTCTTCTTCTAGGGATTGCGACTTCTCCTCCTCTTCATATACCACTTCATTGATGACTAGGTGGTTGTATTTTGGATGTGCATGGTAGTCATCTTTGAACAGATCCTCAGGTTCATCATCCTTTTCCTTTTTGACTATCTCCCTTTCTCTCCTTTCCAACTCTTATGATATTTACATCATTTCCTCCATTTTGGGGGGATCTGTTACAAGAGGGGTAGGGAGATTGAAAACATCTTGAGCTAGGGTAGCTTGCACTACAGGGTTCATGAACATCCCAAAAATCTTTGAAGGAATATTTTGCATGTACTTGGAAAAGGCCTCTAGGAGAGTGAGAGTGGGCATAGTTGTGGTCGAGGCTAAGGGCACAATAGACAAGGGTGACATTGAGGAAGAGGAAAGCAAAGAAGTGGTAGCGGAGGAAGAATCCATTACCATGATGGGAATTGTTGGTGAGGTGGAAGCAAGGTGAACTGAGATGTCCACCACAGGTGGGGAAGAGACAACCAATGCTTGAGACATCGGGGGAGGAGTGACAGTAGCTATGATGGTGGCAGTGCCAAGGATAGAGGCAGTAGGTGGTGATTTTGGTGGCTCAACCTCTCCTTCATCTTCTCCCTCATGCACTGGGTCCTCTTGAATAGTTGGCATCTCAGAGAATCCATTGGATTTATTTTCTTTCTTTGAGGTCTTAGCCTCTGACAGCTTTCTTGAGTATACCTTGTGCTTAGGCTATCACTCTAGCACTTCCTTTATTTTATTTTACCTAGTTATAGGAGGAGACTTGGGTGCTTCTTCAGCTATGGTTGTGGTCCCACTATCTGTCTCACTTTCAAGCTCATCCTCAAGCTCGCCATAGGTCAACTCAGCCCCTTGAAGTTTTAGTTGAGAAAATTGTGTATCAACCCACTATCTAGTTCTTTTCTCAACAAGATTTTTCAAGGTATCGAGGCCATTGACCTCTGCCTCATCCTAGTCTATGGCCAACAATGGCAAGCTGGCAAAAATGTCAAACCTTGGATCTTCATAAAGTAATCCATCATACACATGTAATGTCACATGCGTACCTCTTCATCATCTTGGTAGTTGGCTCAAAAGTCTTCAACATGGTTAAGTGGGTGCATTCCCTTCCCATAAATTTCTTGAGTTTTCCATATGGGGCCATTCTCATCTGAGGAGTATACTGACTCAAATTGTATTCAATGAGTTCCTTCTCAAAATAGTCAGCACTTTGGGTCATGGGGAGAGAATACATTCTCTTCCCGAATGTGAGGGGATAAGGCACCATTGCTCGATGCTTGCCTACAAGGAGAGTGTGGCAGGTTGGATTTGACTTGACACCTCCAACAATACCATCCGGTTGCTTGGAAACTAGGGCAGCTTGTAAGGTTTATCGTTGAAGCCATCGGTTCAGATGTAGGTGAACTTGCAAAACTGGATGAACAAGAATATAAACTAATGGATGAAGGCATGGGCGCTGTGAGTGATTCTTCTCTTGAAGTCACCTCTTAGAATTATAATGATGTATCCAACGAATGCATCATTCACTCGACAATAGTCTCTTTTAAAGTTTATGTATTGGAGCTACAGGAACCTATCATATACTTTCAATTCCCTCTCGAGAATGGTGCTTTGAGCTATGAAGAGACCCCTATATAGTGTGGTGTCAGCTAGAAGATAGACCAAATAAGACGTCATGTAAAATTGGTGGGACTTCTTCGCCACCAAAAATTGCTCATGTAGATTCTTACTGATCATCCAAGCACAGTCAAATTTAGTGGTTCCCTAGATGATCTCTTCGATGAAGTAGAACATCGAGTTAAATAAGTAAGGTGAGGTTGAGAGGATCGTGAGCCTGCTCAACAAGGTTACCAAATCATGATAATCCTCATAGAAATAACTCCTGAACAACTCCTAGGGAACCTTGTTCGCACTCCCCCTTTTCTTCTTTAATAGTGTTGGTTAATCAACTTCTTGCATTTCAAGGGGTCCACTTTCCACATATTTTCTACATATTCTATCATGGCTTCCTCCATAGGGTCATGGGTAGGGATACAAAATGTCTGAGCTATAGACTTGGTAGAGAGATCTGTCAATACCCTACCATCTCAATCTATAATTCTCCTTGCTTTCTTTTGATAAGCCTCCCTATAGGACATTACTAGTTTTGGGGCCACTAAAGCTGGCAAGAAGCTGGCTACTTTAGCCAACCCACTTTTCCTTATTATTTTGGCATTCTCTATTGTAGGGTTGAATCTGACCCTCTACTTGAATTCATCAATGTTGACATGGCCTATGTTTGTGTTTGAAATTTTTCTCCATTATGTGGTGACTCTCAAAGTTATCTCCACCTCATGAAACTGAAACTTCATTTGATCCTTATATTCTTTCCCTTTTCTTTCTCTATAGACACCCCCGATGATCCTATAGCCGGTTCCATAAATCCTAAATGGGGGAGCATTAGTAAAATCCTAGAAAATAGTTGTTAGATCAAATAATTCATGATTTAAAGATCATAAAATCTCCTAAAAATGATCCTTTGCCTTTTGTTCAGAGGAGATTGGACCATGCAGGCCTAGAGTGTAGGTTTCCCTAGGCTAGCAGATGTTTTAAAGTCTGTCGTTAGGAAACAACACTGGCATGGTGGAATCCCACAAATAGAATTTTGCAAGGTGGGACCCGCAAGCATGGAGGAAAACCACCCAAGGTTTCATGTAAGGTTCGGGCTTTTGGCGATAATGCGGGCATAAGACTGTGGAAGGTAGTCGAGTGAAGGATTATTTCAAATGGCGAAGATGGGGTGGCAACTCGCAAGAAGCAATCTGTACCCTTAAACCCGCAAGAGCCATCAACATCTTATCTTCTATCAAAAGGCGACCAAAGGAGATTCAGAACCTATGAACTAGGAGATGGGCTAGGCATGGTCATTTAGGAATGACACTCATGAAACGACCAGGGTGGAGTGGCGGCCCACAAGGATCGACCCACAAGAAATTTCTACTTAATTGTTGTTTAATCAAGCCAAATCAATATCATTAGTGCGGAGTCCAAATTGCGGACGGGGAGAGGGTGTTAGCCATTCCGGAATGACGATCGCTAAAGGGCGGCCTATAGATGATGACCTACATAGGTTGGCCCGCATGGACCCCAACACTTAAATAGTTTCTGAAATATCACCTTGATGGAGAGGGAAGGGTCGGGGTCCACACAATGGGTAGACAAGAGCCCTTGGATGTTTTGGCATGGTGGGAGCAAGACAAAAGTTTGTGAATGGAAGTCCATAAGAGGGATTCATCTTTGTTGTGAGTCTGGATGGTGGACAGAACTATGGGATTCGATGGGTAGAAAGGCAGGTTACGAAGGTCATTTAGGAATGGTGAATCTTGGATGGAGTATCACAGATGGAAGTCTACAAGAAGAACCCTGCAGTGGGTTCGAGACTTAGGAAATTTTGGCAATGTTTAAACCAAAAATTCCATGGTAGGTGTGGGATCTGCACAATGGGGGGGGTCATGACCATATGGCCATTTGGGAATGGTGAATCTAAAGAGCATTTTTTTGATTGAGGCCCGCGCGTGTAGACCTGATAGGGTCAAAGGATCAACCCACCGAGAATTATGAATTTGGAAAATTCCTCAACAACCAAGCTGAGGGAGCATCCCATAGATGCAGGCCTAGTAGAGGTGGCTGCCATTCTGGTGAAGTTTAAATTTTTCAAAGGGAAGTGACAATGGCATGAAGGTTTCAAGCCCGTAGGGAATGAACTCCCTGGTTCAAGAATGACAGTGGGAACAATGAGTTCCGCCGGTACTAGATTGCTAATTTCAAGGGATCTCCCTAAATTTTAACACATGGGTTTTATAGGGGAGGCATCCTTCTATCTAATCTCAATTTTTTTATCTAAGAACTTAACCACTTTCCAAAATTTTGAAGAAAAGCACATAACCAAAGAAGAAAACAACCCTACCTTCAAATCTTGCATGGATGATGATGAATGAAAGAAAAAACAACTCACAAATCAGTGAAGGTAGGCTACAGGCACGGAGGCAGCTAGGGTAAGTGGCTCTGAAAAGTTCTCTGGAAGTCTGTAAGTGAAAATGATAGCTCAAATTGAGCTATTTATAGAATTTTCATCATTTAATTCCCCTCATAGATGTAGGTATGACATTGTTCAGGTTTGGTGAGAAGTCATTCGAAAACGACGGTGGGAACAACGGAGTCCGTTGAGTGGATAGTAGTCATGTGTTGGCTTCTCGAGTAGTCGACAATGAAAATGACCATAGGGGGTGTGAGTTTCATGACATGAAAGGATGTGATGTGTCAACCATTCTTAATAGCCAAGGAGCCAAGGAACCCCACAAAGGGCAGCCTGCAAGGGTGAATCCGCATTGGACCAAGGAAAAAAAGTTTAAGAATTGAAGGAAAACAACTAGTAAAGTTCCGCAATGGCCTAAGACTTTGAAAATTTGAGGGTAGAAAAATATGGTCAATTCAAGATGATTTTTCTAAGGTTCCTTGACCACTTAAGATGAAAAATAGGGGGGCATGCAAAATTAGATAGCGATAAAAGTGACATGGTGAAATAAAAAGAGAGGGTCCTTGTTTTAAATGGGGCATGTGTGCTACAGGCACAAGAGGTCCTAGGAAAGTGTGAAAGTGGGTTACAACACTTCAGAACACTTTTACAAGACATCATAAGGTTTTTATTGATTGACAAGGGTCCAAGACCTAATGTGAATGTGTTGACGACATTACAACATTAAATCTAGGAAAAACTAGACCAAAATCCACAAGAAAGACTCAAATGAGCATAAAATATCCAAGGATACATTTTTTGTGACACAAAGAGCTATTAGAAAAATTCTTAAGAATCACATGAAAATGACGAATGATCGAAAACCCACATTAAATAGAAATTTAAAATATGGAGAATAGAAGAGGTGAACTATGATAATCTGTAAACACATTGTTCACAAAGAATATATAACATGTTCTATTCACACAAAATGCAAAACTAAACATACCTTCACAACTACAACACTAATTTTATCTTTAATACCTTTACGTTTTCATACTAACCCTCTACATATATATATATATATATATATATGCAATTGCTCCTATGTTAATGTGAATTTAAAAATATACATATGTGGGGTAAATTGTATGTTTATGTTTATGTAGTATAACATTAAAAAAAATACACTATTCACAAAAAGCATATAACATGTCCCATCCACACAAAATGCAAAACTAAACATACCTTTACAACTACTAAAGTAATTTTATTTTGAATATCTTTATGCTTTCATAATGGCCCTCTACATATATATATATATATATGAAATTTCTCCTATTGACAAGTATTGATACAAGACAAGAAATGTAAATAATCATTTCCTTGTCAATTCAAACTTCAAGCTACATTCATTGCTACTAAATATTATAGACAAATAGTGAAATTGTATAAAAGTTATACTTCCTCTTGTTGTGTTATATGTTTTTTGTGTAATTACTACTTTAAATATATCTATGGTTATACATGTATATTCATATATGCTAATATGGTTGAGCTTATATGTATATTCCTAGGTTGTCTGAATACATTCAAGCTCAACAGTCCAATCAAATGCTAAATTAAAAAAGGCTAAAAAGAAACAACAAAACTATTTGCACTATAGCTAGAATAAAGAGATTTTTTTTGCAAAGTGTTGTACAAAATACTTGTTGCAAAGGCTAAATATGCAGCAACCACACCTACAACTCTAACTATTGTCAATATTCCCTTGCAACCCCCATTGGCAATGGTAAATCCCACTCCTTTTGCCCCAAATTGTCTTCTTTGCCTAGGTTACCAAAGTGTGCATGCTAGTTTGGACAAAAACATATCGATGTCAACATCACAAGATATGTTCAATATCCAATCTCAGCTCAATCTCACCACTGCACTGGTACACCAATAACCCCTCAGAGGAATTTTCAATGATTGCTACCTCCTTTTGATGAAACGGTTCTGACACCACATAGATGCATTTTTGAATCTTGTTGTTTGTTAGATATGCAAAGGAAGTTGCTACATTGGGATGCACACTCATGTATCTAGTTCAACAACCATGTGTACTAGATGTTATTCTAGAAAAGTCCCCCACCATTTTAGCTCTGCAAATGGCATGGACCTAGGCCCACAACCATTCTTGCTAAAAAATATGACATAGCTTGAAGAAATTCTTATTGCTAGGGTGGCTCCAGTTTTACAAGTGTCCCACGCTAGAGGAGGGTAGTTTAAATATAGTGGTCACATGATAAGATTTCCTCAAGATATCTTGAGCATTTCAAAAATTTTGTTGTGTTGATTACAAGACCTTGAGGTTGTGATCATACAATAGACCACCATTGAAGGTGGAAACTATGACTTCTATGTTAATAAACATCATGTCATGGATGCATTGAATTATAAAATTCAATATGAAAAATACTACAATGATGTTGAGATTGATGTTGAGGTTCTTAATATGTTACCTGATATTGTTGTTGATGTCTCCAATTTATTGCATATAATAGATAAATTTTTTGATGAAGATTCAATGCCATCAACCAACTCAAAAAATGTTGTTGAACATGAAAATGGCTCTTCAACATTTTCATCATTTATCCCTTTTTTTCCAAATGCTACATGAGAGCTCCAAGAAATCAAACAAGTATTACAAATTGAAAAAAAGAGTAGAATATCTTGTCCTCGCCTGAAATTAGCTCTTCTCTTATTAATGAATACAACACTGAAGGTTTATTTACAACGGATTTTACAACATTGTTCCCCACTGGAGCAACACTTCCCCTCCAATTAAGGAATATTCAAATTCAGTTGCATGAATATTCTCTCCACTTAAAGAGATATTTTGACCATGAATTTGGAAAACATATTAGGTTTAGGTATTTCATCTACAACTTCATCATGAGACATCGCAGTCACCAAACTATTTATGTCTTCATCCAAGCTAATTTGAAAGACAAAATCTCAAAGTCTTTGTCTACATTATGTGAATGACTTCAACCTAATCTTAATGACCAAATAGCAGAGTAGATGATGCATTTTGGTGCATTGTTGTGTGGAACTTTGCCTTTTTGTAACTCTTGAACTAATCCCATCTATTTGCAATGATTGCAAAACTTGAGATACCTACCCTTTTTTCACTCTGATTTTTGCAGACACAAAATGGTATGATATGTACAATTTTTTCTCTTTTGTGGCTCATTTGGTGATGGAGCCTTCAACAAAGATCCTGATAGATAGTTTTATTCAAAATCCACATATAAAATCTTTATATCTGCATCATACATTATCAATTTTATGTGAAGAGGTGATTTAAAATATTTTGCATGCAAAAGATTATTAATATAGATATTAATGGAAAAATCATGGCTCTGCACATGTGCATGGTTTTTTATGGCTTCTAGAAGCCTCGAACATAGACACTCTTTATTGGTCCAATCACCATGATGTTACCATGGCAAGGAACTTTTTTGATAGATATGTTTCAGCTTGGAATCCACGTTGCCCTACACAAAGATTGCTCAGAATGTATTTCTATTCTAAAGAAAATTCATGCTTACTTTCGACAACCCAAATTCTTTCCATTGATCCAATCATAGATTATGAAGAGTTGATAAATATAGTTCAAAGGCACACAAAATGCTCTGAATATGCTTGTTTAAAGAAAAAAGGAGAGCAATTGCAATGCGCTATAAAGTACCTTGGCAGCAACAACTTACCTCTACATTGACATTTGATGTTGAGTCTAACAAAACCTACAAGCCAACAATAAATTATGATCACCTAAATATTAATAGCCCACTCATGCTTGCAATATGGCATGCCAATGTTGACTACCAGCCAGTTGTTTCTAGGAAAATTGTTTTAAATTATATCTCCAAATATGCAGCTAAATCTGAGAAGAAATCCAAAAATTACCTTGATATGTTGAAAAGACTTGTAAATACAAATATAGTTCAAGAAAGAGCACTTCTTTCATATCAAAAATTCATGATGAAAATTCTTGTGGAGTGTCACATCTCTGCACAAGAGATGTGTCATATGTTAGAGAAATTGCCCCTTGTAACTTCAAGTTGATAATATGTTCGCTTGAATGTTGGAAAAAAAGGCATGGTTCCATATAAATAAATATGATCTCGATGAATGTCTACCAACAAATTATATTCATTGCTATATGCAAAGGCCTCTAGAGCTGGGTTTCGTATCCCTAATTGACTTAGTCCACTTATATACACATTCAAACCACCGCAAAAAGGACAAATAGAAATTGAGACAATAACCTACAATTGTTCTTGTGTACCCCTTATTCAAGACTGTTCCCCTCGAAGATAAAAAAATATTTGAGATATTTCATTGGACTAAACTTATGATATAAAATCCTTTCTCAAACGTATGCACAAATATAGGTCTTTCCAAACAAGACACAATACAAAATTGGGAATTTTTTAAAACAGATGGTTATCATCCTTTGCATGTTAATAGAATTCTAGTTGCATCCACAATTGAAGAACAACATGGCAATGATAGTGATTATTTTAACCATCAACCTTTTATGGATAAATATGAATGGGACTTTTTCTCTTGATTTGGTGCTACTACTAACTTTAGTCTAAATCAATTGCAGCTATTGGTAGGTGGGACTTTGATATTAACCATTCATGGAATACAAACCATGTGCCTGAAAAAATTTATAATATTTCTTTGCAGTTCATTCCATCGGCCAAGACACATCGTAAGCAAGCTATGACACAATTCTTTCCTATAAATACATCAACCCATCAACTTTCACCAAAACAACAACTAGCTCTTCAAATCATCCAATCCCATCACATGTAGCCTTCTCCTAAAGGCCCTCTCCGCATGATCATTTGAGGAAAAGCTAGCACTGGTAAATCCGTTTTGATAAATTGTATAACAGAACAAATAAACGCCTCTACTATTGGATGTAATATCCCACTGCTCACATTGGCCCCTATAGGTGTTGTTTCCTACAACATATGCACCTCCATAATCCATACAACCCTCTGCATTTCCTTAAAGGATATGAATCCTTTGCAAGTCCAGCCATTGATAATATTCCAAGAACAATTTAAATAAATTCAATACATTTTGATAGATGAAATGAGTTTTCTAGGCCCAAAGTTGCTGCTCAAAATAGATAGTTAGTTGCGCCAAGCCTTCCCCAATAACCAAAGGAAACCATTCAGTGGTGTTTCTATCATCCTTGTTGGTGATCTTTCCTAGTTGTCATTGGTCATGGATACTCCTATTTATGCTTCATGCTCATCGGTTGTAGCCTTATGGCATACTTTCACAATCTCAATAACATTGGACACTATTTTCCACCAACAAAGAGATAGTCCTACTCAAAAAAAGTTTTGGGAAATCCTTCTCCATATAAGAAATGGTGAGGCTCTCCATGATGACTGGGAAGAGCTTATGAAACAAAAAAATAAAATTCTCTCACCCATAGAAAGAGAACAATTTGATGTTGCAACACATTTGTTTGCCACAAATGACTTAGTCGCATTCCATAATAAAAAAAATTATCAAACAATTAAACCTACCCATAGCCATTAGCATTTCTCAAGTAACACAAAAAAATACATCTAATTATGGAGATGATGACTAGATTCTCCCAGAACTGTTGCTTTGTGCTGGTGAACAAGTGATGCTAATAAAAAAATTGTGGGTTCAAGTTGGCCTAGTCAATTGATCCCCTGGTCTTGTTACAACTATTATGTACTTGATGCACATTGCAAACCGCCAGATCCACTTGACTATGTTGTTGTTTGTTTCCAAAATTACATTGATCCACCATGGGACCCACAAAACCCAAGATACATCCCCATCCCAGCTATAACACAAGGTAGTCAGACATAGATTCCACTCACCATGGCATGGCCAATCACAATAAATAAAGCACAAGGCTTAACATTAGATAGAGCAACAATAAACATAGGAAACAAAGAAAGGAAGGGGATGACTTTTATAGCTATATCTCATGTTAAATCAATTGAAAATTCTGCATTGATCTAGCAATCTCATTTGAGAGATACTATAGACTAAGAAAAAACAAATACATTGCTTGATGTCGCAGTGAAGAGGCTCGGTTGGAACAAGTCCAGCCCTCGCCAAGTGCTTTTGTCCCCACCTCATGTTTTGAATTATGAAGAAAGGTTTCGAAAGATTTCTTTTCACATTGGCTCCACACTATATACCATCATCTTTTGAAGGATTTTAAGTTAAATTTTATCGAAACTTACCAAGTAATAACCTGTGCAAAATGGGTATAATGCCAAAGATGCACAAAGGTACCAAGGAACAATAAGAAAAGGGAAAAACTTGTTCAATTTAGTGACATGTTTTGATCATTCCAGACTATTAAAATATATATTCAACTATTGTAGAAATATTTTCAAGAATATTGTGTTGTATTTGATTGATTTCTTTTAAATTATGCACCTATGCTCTGTTTTCCATTTTTTGTGCCTATATACTCTAAGTTTTCCTGCCACATTAAATTGCCTTTATTTATTTAATGCTTTCCATCATCTTAATCCTTGCACATTAAACATAATTTTCTTGTTGTTTACTATCTTCTGTATGCTCAACAATATAATTTCTGTTAAATTCACTATGCAAATATGCACCCATAAATATTAATCTACTTGCTTCTCCTTTCAACATTTTAATGTTTCATAGTTTTTTTATATGAAATTCAGAGGAATACACTCTTCACAATATGGGACATCATATATGAAAACACCAGATTTTCCCCAACTTTGAGCATAAAAAAAAAAAACAATTATATGAAACATCATATACAAAAACACCAGATTTTGTGCAACTTTGTTATTGTGTGATATATGATGAGACTCCATGAAATTAATCATGGGAATTTGATAATTTTCTTGCTTGGGGGTTTGGCTAAAGCCCACAAGGCTTCATAATGCCAATATGGTAGGTACGAGAACGAGTGTGGGTTTTGTGATTTTTCCTTTTATGCAAAACATTTCTTGCTAGATAGATAGATATGCACACAAATCCTTCCACACAGTTGGCTTCAAGAAAGATACTCTTCTCTTCCCATTGCATTTTTCCATGTGTGTACAAATATCCTTTTAGCTTATCCAATTGATTATTTATACATAGTTCTTTACCAAGATACCAATTTCCCCTAAAATTATCACAACATTTGCATTATGTTATTCTAAATGTATTTCTATTAAATATACCATTGAAATCTAAGGAATGATATATTAAAATCATCATTTTTTTTCAATTTTAACATTGTATGATATATACAATACTCCATCAAATTCACCATCAGTCTTTTCTACTTTTATTGCTTGGCTATTCTACTTAATCCCATGAGTCTTCATGATTTTCACATAGGGTTCACATTGCATACAATTCTCTTTCAACTGATTTTAATAGGCATTATTCTAAACATACAATTGTAGCTATTACAAATTGATACATATGCACATACAAACAAAATTAAGTATTAAAGATGCACAGAGATACCAACCAACAATAAGTCTAGAGGTGCAAATTTCTATAATTCAATAACATGTTTTGAACATTTTAGTATATTAAACTATATATGCACATAATCTAGAAACATTTTCAAAAAAATTGTGTTGCATTTGACTAATAAGTTTAAAATTTTGCAAATAAGTTTTGTTTTCTATTTTATGTGCCTATATACCCTGAGTTTTGTCATTTTTTTTCATGCTTTGCTTGCACATATTCTTATGTGTTCTTGCTAGCTTTTCAATTAGTTTTATTTGATTCAAATAGCTAGAAAATGTTGATCTACAAAATTCTATTTTGAGCATTTAACTATTTCGCTCTTCTTGTATATTACATTTAGAAACATGTATAGTCTTGTCTACATTGCATTTTTGTCTAATATATGATAAGCCTCCATGCAATTTCTGATGGGTTGGTCGAACCTATTTACAATGATGGTGGATTATGTTGACCACATGGGTTAGCAGTGGTGGAGTTGGTTTCCTCGATCAACAAAAACATAATGGTAAGTATTTGCTCATGTGAGGGTTAATTCATCTTGGCATTGTTGCACGATGGCACAAGGGGAGTAAATGCAATATTCACTATTGTAGTCTGCGGATGTATATTGTTTTGGTTGCATTGTGAAATGAGCCATTGTCATGTTGCTTTGATAGAAGACTATTGAAAAATCCTACCATCCACCTCTGTTAGATAGTAGATTGGAGGGTTTTACAAGTATTATGCTCCACAATCTACAACATTTGGCCTCCTATTGTTGTTGTAAGTTGTTTTGTAATGGTTTTTTTCCATTTCATAAACATCTAACTAGAGACATATAATCTGATATATTCAAAGAAATTTTTTCTTTATAGTAATATCATGTTGGGCTCAATGCAAACATAGATGGATAAGGAGATATGAAGCCCATCTGTGGAACAATTGGTACCTAAAATATGACCATAGTTGTAAGCATAAACAAGGTTTGTTTTATAAATTTATATTTTACTAAGTTATACATTCAACCCTTTTCTTCGTACATGGCTAGATAGACACCATATATTTGTTGCTATATATATACATGCATGCACAAATTCTTACATTCAATTGAATACAATAAACATAGTCTATTGTGCACATTAAATTTTTCCATGTTCCTACAATTATCTTTTCAACTTATGGGAAAAAATTGTTGGAATGCTGGATGCATAGGTGGCCTTGATGAAGCTGCAGACTTTAATGGAGGACCTTTGCTAGGAAGAAATATTCACCCACACAGAAAGTATGATAATGGCATTCAAAATAGAGATTCTATTATGATGATCTGGATTGATTACAAAGGGTACATATGCTTGATTATATAGGCAAGTGCTAAACCTAAAATGCATAAGATGTTGCCAAGTGTTCAAATCACACTACATGTGACAACATGAAACCCTAGCTAACTACCTAGGGAATGATAACAAGATGGAGATAAGTTCTAGAAAAGACAACTCATCTTCTAGAAGGGAATCTTATCTCAACAACTTTATTAAATGAATAAAAAGCAACCTAGGACTAATATGATTAATTAATACCTAAGTTAACTTATGCTAGTGTAATAATTAATTAATTAATTACACTAACACCCCCCCATAAGTGCAACTTAGGGAGGAAATGAAAATGCAATGATTATGCATGATGATGATGATGGGTCCCAACTAATGGCCATATTAGGTACCCATGTACATAGGATGAAAATGCAACTAATCTCCCACAAATGGAGAAAAGGGGAAAACTCGGTGGGAAGAAAACCCCTCTCAAAAAAGGAGATAAAAAGCAAAAGGTGTTGATTTGGAGGACTCAACATCATCCCCCCAAGGACAACAATCATCACAAGAATACAAAAAGATTAGGAGACTAGATATCCCCCTCATAAAGGAGAGTGGTCCCCTCAAGGATGTCTTCAAAACCTATGGAGAAATGAGAAGCCAAGTCACCAAGACCTGTTGTGAACCCATCTGGATGCCACAAGTCAGAACAGATGGATGAGCCCTACTCTACTGAAACAAATCTCAATAGAGAGGAGGAAGAAGATGGTGCCAGAAGAAGAGCCAAATCAATCCAACCGCCACAACCCTGGCGAGGGGGAGGAGAATTGTTTCCTACCTTGGAATCTGGAGAAGCCATAGAAGATGGAGTCTGATCCCAAAACTTGGTGAACTTATACACTCGAGATTGATAATCAACCTCACCATAGGCAATGAGAGTATCAAACTGATCCCTGATGATAGCTAGATCAGATGTGACCTCAATCTTAAGACCCTCCTGAGGAAGCTGATAAATAGAAAGTAGATTATGAGCCATTTGAGGAATATAAACAACATCAGAAAGAGGCCTCCCATCAAAAGTAACATCCCAAATTGTAGCAACATGAACCATGTCTGCATTGGCAGTGAACATTCTGTCAAAATCTGGAGGACACATAGTCTCCCAAAGAATGTGATTCGTGGAATAGGTGATGTGCCTCGAAGCTCCTGAGTCGATGACCCAACCTTCCTGTCTATTAAAAAGAGTGGTGATCAAAGCATGCCCCTTGCCTAGATCCTTAGTTGAGACAATTGCAGCCATACCTGAAGAAGACTCTTCATGTGAAGAAGAGTGGGATGAGAGGACAAAAGAAGAAAGAAGAGTGATGTTATGATCCTTGAGAAGTTCTCTTAGTTCATGAATCTCCTTCTTAAAAAAAGTCTCCGCATGATGTCCAAGCCCATTAAAAAAGTTGCATTTGGGCCTCTCCTTCGTAGGCTTGTCTACCTTGTGCTATGATGATTCAAAAGATCTTGTCTTGAATTTTCCCTTATGCTTGCCTTTCCCTTTGGATGGAGCTACAATGAGAGCATGAGACGTTGAAGATGAATCAACTTGGAGGAGTTTAGATTGCTCCCTAGTCAATCGCTCACAGAAAATCTCAAATGAAGGCATCACAAAACTGTCTCCAAGTCCATCCATTGTAGAATAAAAAGAAGTAGCAAAGTAGGAAAAAGAACCTTTTAATTTAGACAAGATCATGAAGATGCTTTCTTTGTCAGTTTTGTCCTTACCACACCCTGCAAGTTGAGTCCTCAAGGACTTGAATTACACCAAGTAATCATCAATAGAGGGAAAAGTGTCAACTAAGAGTGAAGCAATCTCTGACTCTAATTGAAGTGCCCGAATATCACTTATTGAACCAAACAATGTCTTGAGCTTATCCTAAACTGCCTTAGGAGTATCACACCCCTCGATGTGGAAAAATAGTGAATTGGAGATATGAAGAGCAATCAGTCCCATAGCCTCCTCGCACTTGATCCGATGTTGAAACTTCTCATATTCCCTAGTCAGATTAGGTTGATTCGCATCCAATGTAGACCAAAGACCTCTAGACCAGAGGAGACGTTGCATACCAATTTTCCATGTGTGGTAATTGTGGGGAGTTAGAAGCACAAAACCTGATTCAGCCATTAGAGAGAAAAAGAGAGCAAGACAAAAAAATCTCTGAAAAAGAATGCTGAAAATCTAATGATAGTGTTGAAATGCTAGAAAAATAGAGAAATACCCTGCTGATGGTAGAATTTCAACAAACTGAAAAAGTATCACCTCCAAAACCCCAAATTAGGGTTTGTATTTCAACTTGATGGTATGTCTGATAGAAGTAGAATCTGAAAAGTTAGAGTAGATCACTATAAAGTAGACGTCGATACCTTTCCAACAGTATATCGTTTGTGAATTTTTGATACCGTATGCAGAAGATATGGCCTTTAGAAGATCACTGCTATAGTAGACCTGCATAGACTAAATGGGTGCAAAAAGATAAGCACCAGGGGGCCAAAAAAATGGAGCCCTTGGTCATTGATAGGACCGTGGGCTTTAAGTCCTGTAAAAAAAATGGAGTGCCACCGGGCGGAGCGGCGGCTGAGCGGATAGGGCGGTGCCGGGGCGGCACCACTGGGAATAGGCGGGGCCTCTGGTCGCTGAGGTGACTATCGCTAGGGCCGGGACAAACGTCGGTGGATGGTGTGCGGTCGGCGAGAGCACAGTCGACGGGGAGCTACCGGCGGTGCAGATCTCCGGGAGGTCGGCGAGAGTGAACCGACAGCCAAGGTGATGACCGATGTGACTAGGCCGACAGAGATGACGCCGGATGATGGCAACCGAAGGGACAGGGCCAGTTGGAGTCTGCAGACCCGAATGAATATTGCAAAGAATTTGCAATAAAAGCCGAAACTTGTATTTTTTTTTTAATTTTTTAAAAAAGCCTGCAGATAAATCAAATGTCGACCGACGAAGAACTATAGTCCCCCAAACAAAATAATTATTTCAACCTGTAATTTAATTACTAGTCACCCGCAGAATGAAATTTTTTCAAGAACTATAGAAAAAATAGTTCATTTTTAGAAATAAAAAATGCCCAATGATCTAAAAGAAATTTTCCATGATGGAGGACTGAAAGGGAGGATATTTTTTTCTACAAATGTGTACGAATAGTACAAAATGCAAAAACCCTAGATATACCTCAAATGGTTGAATATGTCCAAATCGGAGCCAAACTTTCTTGATCCTGGGATGAACCTTCACTGGAACAGCTCTGATACCATGTTGGAATGTTGGATGCACAAGTGGCCTTGATGAAGTTGCAGACTTCAATGGAGGACCTTTGTTAGGAAGAAATATTCCCCACATAGAAAGTATGATAATGGCATTCAAAATAGAGATTCTATTATGATGATCTGGATTGATTACAAAGAGTACATATGCCTGATTATATAGGCAAGTGCTAAACCTAAAATGCATAAGATGTTGTCAAGTGTTCAAATCACACTACATGTGACAACATGAAACCCTAGCTAACTACCTAGGGAATGATAACAAGATGGAGATAAGTTCTAGAAAAGACAACTCATCTTCTAGAAGGGAATCTTATCTCAACAACTTTATTAAATGATTAAAAAGCAACCTAGGACTATTATGATTAATTAATACCTAAGTTAACTTATGCTAGTGTAATAATTAATTAATTAATTACACTAACAAAAATATCTATAGGAAACTCTTTATCAACATACGCATATTTTTAACGTTATTACAATAAGAAAAATATTGCAATATAAGAAATCATATATGAAAACACCCAAATTTTCCCTACTTCGCCATTATGTGATATATGATATGACTCCATTAAATTTCTAATGGGTCTTCCATAATTTTATTGCTCAAGGGTTTGACTACAACCCATGAGGCTTCATGATGCCAATATGGCAAGGAGGAGAACAAGCAAGCGAGTATGTGCAGGATCATCATGGAAAAAATAGGCCCTTAAGTGGCAATAAAATTCAAAAAATAAGAATTAGGAAACTTGACGTAAAAATTTGAATAAGTTATCTATATTACTTCAAAAATATGTAAGAATAGAATCTATAGAAAATTGAATGTAGTTTCTAAACTACTAGGTTTATTTTTAAAAAAATCTATTTGTTGAAAATTTGAAATTTCAATGTAGTAGTACTTAAATTTCAGGGAAAAAATAAGAAGTAGGTGTCTGTCTGACCACCCTAACCACAATAAAATGATAATATTTTTTTATAATATTTTAAATATAAGTAGGGGACTCATGTCCCAATGTGATGCATACTTTTTTGTAATTTTTTTCCAAGTAAATAATTAATTATGATTTTTTTATTAAAAATTTTAAAAAATATGAAAACTCAAATGTCTTGCCACCTTAACTTGGTCAAAACTTCATGAATTTTTTTAAAATTTTTTAATCCTATATTATACGAAGCATAGAATGTGACACATTTTTCGGATTCAAAAAATGTGATATTGTTTGAAAGTTATAGATGTTTTTCAATCAGCTTATCAATCAGGACTTTAGTAGGAATTCAAATAGAAAATGAATAATAATTATTTATTAAATTCAAAGTAAAGCATAATTTATATTGGTGGAAAGTTGAGAATATCCTTTAAAAACCCTTTTCGTTTCATCAATTTTGGGTAAAAAAAAGTTGTCATCCACATGGGCCATCATATCACTTAGATATCACCACTTTTTGGCCCATCATGATCTTGCACATACCCATGGGTTTTATGGTTTTTCTTTGCACCATCATAGATTGATTGCTACAAATACACAACATATTATATTTTTTCGAGTGTATTTCTCCATTCTTATACAACTATCTTTTTAGCTTTCCAAATCAATTATTTAAACCTAATTCTTTATGATGATAAATATTTTCTTTAGGTTATGACAAAAATTATATGATGTGATCCTAAATATTTTTATGTAAAGAAAACCTTGCCCATTTTTTAAAACTTATACACAAATAGAAAAATTTGAAGCATATTCATACAAGTTTCAAACTATGTTCTTTGGTGTAAATATTGAAGACAAATAGAGAAATTGTATAAGAGGTATTAGAATAACACTTATTTGCCACTAAATATTATAGAAAAAAATGACACTAAATAGAACTTTAAAATATTTAGTATAGAAGAGGAAAACTACAATAATGAACAATTTGTTATGGGGAACTGAAAAAAAAAGAATATCATGAAGAATAGTTTGTTATCGGGAACTTCAAATAGATGAGGAAAAAATAAAATCATGAAACATATTGATACAAGACATATAACATGTTCCATCCAAACAAAATAACCATGACAATTAAAATTTATTTATAAGGAGCTTCAAACATATTAGGAAAAAAGAATATCATGAAACATATTGGTACAAGACAAGCAGTCTATGTAGGAGATGTAAGAGGTATTAGAATAACACTTGACAATCACACGTAAATGATAGATGAATGAAAATCTTTAGCCTAGTTTCAATTTGTTTGGTATATGTATGTTTTCCTACCTCTCTTAAAGTTCTACTTAATGTGGGTTTTCGATCATCTTTCGTTTACCTATGATTCTTAAGTATTTTTCTAACAACTCTTTTACAATTTCTCAAATGACAGATAATCAAAAACCCATTTAAAATAGAACTTTAACATATGGAGAATAGGTGGTGTAAACTATGGCTATGAACAGTTTATTATACAGAGATTTTGTTGTACAAAATGTGTATAGCACCAAAGATGCATAGAGATAACAAGGGACAATAACCAGAGGCCGAAAAACATACACAGACCAAAAAAAATTGAAAGTAGTCTGAAGGTACAGGTCAATGTCATGTTTGTAGTTTATACCAATCTACAAAATTTTAGAGTTATAAAAGTTAAAAAAAATTCTTGTCACAAGTACAATAGAACAAGAAACTCCTAAAGTGTCATTCCACGCAAAAAAATACATGAGGACACAATCCTTAATTAAATACACAAAAATATTTACCTGGCTTAAGATATCAAGAATACAACAACTAAACTATCGCAATGAACAACTTTCTATAGAGAGCTTCAAACAGATGAGAGAAAGAGAATATCATAAAACATATTGCTTTATGTGAAAAATGTATTTTTTTAATGTTATAAGTTACATAAACATACACATATGATTGCCCCTATATATATATATATATATATATTAAATGCACATTAACATAGGAGCAATTGCATATATATATATATGTAGAGGGTTAGTATGAAAACATAAAGGTATTGAAAATAATATTAGTGTAGTAGTGATGAACGTATGTTGAACTTTGTGTTTTGCATGAATAGATCATGTTATATGTTCTTTGTGAATAGTGTGTTTATAGATTATCATAGTTCACCTCTTCTATTCTCCCCACATTAAATAAATCTTAAGAGCATAGACAATAGAACAAGTGATCTACAATAATGATCAGTTTGTTATGGGGAAGTGGATATTGATACAACATAAGATATATATATATATATATATATATATATGTAGAGGGTTAGTATGAAAACATAAAGGTACTGAAAATAATATTAGTGTAGTAGCGATGAAGGTATGTTCAACTTTGTGTTTTGCATGAATAGATCATGTTATATGTTCTTTGTGAATAGTGTGTTTATAGATTATCATAGTTCACCTCTTCTATTCTCCCCACATTAAATAAAACTTAAGAGCATAGAGAATAGAATAGGTGATCTACAATAATGATCAGTTTGTTATGGGGAAGTGGATATTGATACAACATAAGAAATCTATGTAATAGTTGGCTTCTCAATTCAAAATTCAAGCTACATTATTTGGTACTAAATATTATAGACAAAATAGAGAAATTAGAAAAGAACTATTAGAAAAACACTTAAGAATCACAGGTAAATGATAGATAATCAAAAACCCACATTAAACATATTGATACAAGATAAACAGTCTCTGTAAGAGTTGGCTTGTCAATTCAAAATTCAAGCTATGTTCTTTGGCAGTAAACCCACATGAAATAGAAGTTGTAAAGCCAATGGGTAGCAATAACCTGTGCAAAATGGCTATAACACCACAGACTTAATTGAAAATTTGAGCTACATTAGTTGACACTAAATACTATAGACAAATAGAGAAATCCTAAAAGAGCTATTAGAATAACACTTAACAACCACTAAACTAATCTTATCTTGAATATCTTTATGGTTTCATACTAACCCTTTGCACATATATATGCAATTAGTCCTATGTTAATCTGCAATTGCTCTTATGTTAATGGGTATAATGCCAAAGATGCATAAAGATAACTAAAAACAATAAACAAAGGGCAAAAAAATTACTAACCCTAACCATATTTTTTGATGAAAGAAGATTTAACTACAATTTCTCCATCCATACAAAGCCAAAATCTCTTTGAACTCTCCAAAATGGGTATAACGCCAAAGACATAAACATATAACAAGGAACAATAAGTAGAGAGCGAAAGACATGAACAATAAAATAATCATTCTAACACCTCTTATACAATTTCTCTACTCATGTTCAATATTCATTACCAAACAACATAGCTCAAATCTTGTATCAATATGTTTCATGATATTCTTTTCTTCTCATATGTTTGAATTGCAGACCCATCCACAAAATTTTCATATTGATAAACAATTGTATGTAAATAACCTTTTAGATAGGCTGAAAAGATAATTGTACACACATGCAAAAATGCAATGGGTAGACTAGAATATCTTTTTTGAAATCAAATGTATGATTGTTTTCCCACAAAAAATTCTCGTTTAAGATTTCCCCTTTTACAACCATTGTAGACTGTGTTTTATGTGATTATGGAGGGAAATCACACACCGTTTCCATGTTCTTCTAAGAGGAAAAACAATTTGTTGATTGCATCACATTTTTTATCCCTAGAAGCTCATGAAAATGGTGTATGTTGCTCCATTCAACTAAACCATTTACAATGTCATGTTGACTTGGTTTTAATTTTGTACATGACTACAATTTCTACCTTTCTGGTTATTGGTTGTTATATGTGCCCTTGTTTCACAAACACATTTTCGCATATACATCTTAGCCATGAAATACAAATATAAGCACTTGCAAAAAAAATATATACTAATATATATGTTTGTGAAGCTAGATGTGCCTTTTTAGTTATTATACACTCTTCTATATATTTCATCTATCCATGTTTCTCCAGCCATATTCAAATCCCATGATGCCAATTCTTTATCGAGATACATCTTTTCATCAAGTTGTCATAGCAAAAAAAAGACTAGAAATATTAGAGATCTTGTTTGACAACACCTGATTCTTCCCAACTTTGTTATTGTGTGATATATGATAACAGTCCATGAGATTTTCCATGGACCTTACCTGCCTTTCTTGCTCAGGGGTTTGGCTAGAGCCTTCGAGGTTTCATGATGCCAATATGGTAGGGAGGAGAATGAGCATTGGTTTAGTTCTTTTTCTATCCATTGTCATATATTTGTTGTTGCTTATATACATGGACACACAAATTCTCACATGCACTTGTCTACCAAAAACATACTCTATTCTATCCATTGCATTTGTCATTGTTTCCACAACTCTCTTTTCAACTTTTGCACTAGATTACTTATACACAATTCTTTACCAGGATGTTATGTATTCAAGATGTTCCATTTTACCTTTCTATTTACAACAAATAATGCTAACCTATTTTATTGTATATCTATATTATTTCTTTTATAATGTTGCAAAAATATAATAGACATTCAAAAAAATTAGTGTATTGTAAATTTTCCATTTCAAATTCTTTCATGGTCAAACAACTCGATCCAATGTTCCTCGACCTTGTTAAACACCATCAATAGTGCATGTAAGTACAAAAATTTTCCATTATCAATAAGTAGATTCGGTAAACCAATTGTAACTATTATTAATTATTTTTAGTTTCACATATTTTCTATATTGATTTTACACATATACTTACTCACTTTTTATTCTTTCTTTTTTATTTTTCTTGCTCATCCACTAACATACCCCTATCTTTTATTTGCAGGAACTAGGCTAAAGCATGCAAAATCATTCAAAAAATCAAGATACCTATTTTAAAAAAAGTTACCACAACAAAGAAAACACTACAATATGAGAGATCATATATGAAAACACCATATTGCCTCCAACTTTGTTATTGTTTGATGTATGATGGAACTCCATGAAATTTCCCATGGGTGTTTCATACTTTTCTTGCTCGGGGTTTTGGCTAGAGTCCACGAGGCTCCATGATGCCAATATGGTAGGGAGGATAATGAGCATGGGTTTTATGCTTTTTCTTTTAACATCATATATTTGTTGTTGCATAGATGCATGTGTACACAAATCCTTGTATACACTTGGCTTCTAGAAAAATACTCTATGATAACATGTTCCTCATGTCATAGCAAGTGGTGGGGAAGCACTTGATACTTTGGTCACATCACCTCAAAACAAGGCATTCCTTTTAATTTGATTATTCTAACAATGCAAAATATATGTATCATGTCATTGCATTCTTCTTTTGGTGACGTTTGTTTATTTGTTTTGGATCAAAGATGGTGTCAATGAGTCTTTGATTGGAATATGAACACCTTTAGTCTCTAAGTGATATTTTCCCCTATATAATCCTTTTCGTGTTGATCAAATGGTATAAAATATATCAATATAATATTTTCACTTTCCTCCTAAATAAATGCATTTACATATTTGTTTTTACTTGGATACCAATTCAAGTTGTTATTCTATTTGGTCATCCATTATTTTATTTTTTTAATCTAAGTCCTTTTTATTTTGTTCTCAACTAATAAATTTTGATGTGGAAATGAAAAGATCATTTTTTTCATTTTATCCAATTGGTTCTTAATCGAGCATGTATTGTATGTGAGATAAGAATGGACAATTGGACTATAACATGAGGTTTAAAATACTTTGCAATGCTCAAATTAAATGAAGAGATGTAAAATAATCTCTATAGCAAAATTAAGTGGTTTATAATATGTTCAAGTTAGGTGACACAAATTTATATATTTCAATGCACACATAGGTTGCCTTTAACTTTAATACATATGTATCGATTTGCTTCATCTATCCATCTAATTATCCAAAATAATATATAAATTTATTTTCCAACATCTCTCTTCATTACGGTCTACTCCACCTATTTTATCCTAGGTAAACTCCAAAATCGTAAACTTCACCTCTTACTATGAACTAGCCTCACATTATTTCATAATAGTTTATTAACATGCTTTCCCTTTCTCAGCTCAATCAAACAATTGCAAATATTACTGATTTTTTATGAATGGTTGTTCCATGCATGCCACGTAGGTGGTAGATTGATATTGTTTGCAATTTAAAATCCTTTCAATGCTCAATCTGTGGAACTCACTATGTGATAGTAGCTTTGGAAACCGCTTTTAATAAATATTTGAGGTCGATTAAAAGATAGAGATGGTCATCACTTTATCTAGAGATCTTTGCAATTATTTCTTGCCTTTGAGTGGACATGGGTTCTGCGAATCGAATTAACCATTTTTTTTGTATGATCTTTTACTATAATTGAAATCAAATTCAGTTACAAGGTGAACTAGAAAACTTCAGTTTTTCATATCTTTTCACCAAGTGTGGATAAGAGTTAAGGCGCAGGTGATATATAAAGTTTGTCAACTTCTTAGAAGGACATTATTGTTGAGAATTTGAAGTCCAACAATCACATAATTTTTCACTTTCTTTCGTCTTTTTATTTGATGGATGTTTCTTCATATCTAAAGAGCATAATAATTGTATAAATACATATGAGTGCAAACCATGTATGTAATTGATTATAGATAATAGAAGATGTTCCCTGCTTTTCCCTGGATGCGGCCTTAAATGGTGAACCACATAATCACTATGTTGTGTCCTTAGTTTCTATCTATCTTCTTTTTCATTTTGCTATTTCATTATGTTTTATTTGCTTGTTTAATACTCAAAAATTAGGATAGGTTTAAGTTATCACTTTTTTAGCGAGAAATAAGGGCAATACTAGCTAGTTACGAGTGTGGATGAGAGCTTGCAAAGCCTTCTTTGGGTATTATATTTTTCTCTAGTTTGTTGGGTTGCAAGAATATAGTAACCTGTGGTGTTCTTGGAAAATTTTTTTTTTTTTGATAAGATAAGCAACATTTAGAGGGTGTTGTACCCTTCACACAAAAATCCCAAAGGACCAAAGGAAAACATAGTTCAAACAAAGCTTGAACTATAGGAAAAAACAAAAACAATTGGCCAATAGTTGTAGAACAACAAAGAAATTAAGGAACCCTAGAAACGAAGGGGTCAAGGCTGACTCCATGAACCTGAGGCCGAGAAGCAACAATGGATTTGGGGAGTTCCTTCTTCTTTCGTATAACAACCGACCAAGGAGGCTCAAAATCTGGAATCAACGAGAGAGGTGAGGGGAGCAGATCCACCCCAACCACCATGGGAGAGGAACCACCACGCAATGAGGGAGTTGACAGCGAAGCAACAAAGATTAAATCAACCAAAGCAACAATAGAGATGTTCAATGAAGGATAGACAAATTTTGGTAGAACAATGACAAAAAAAGGTTCTGATGGCATAGAGACAGTAGAGGGTTGAGGTTCTACGATAATGAAAGTCGGTAGAGTATCTTGGGTAGGCTCATAAGGGTCACCCTCCTCAGAGGAACTATCTAAAGGGGGAGAACCAATAGTAAGATGGTTTGTGAGAACATTTTTCCACCAAGTAGCAACACTCTTTCAGTGAGTAAGAGGGCAACTAGAAGCCAAGTGACCAACAAAGAAACACCTCCTGTAATGAAAAGGGAGCCCCTCATAGTCTAGGAGCTTATTCCAAGGAAGGTCTACCACCATCAAGACCACAACACCATGGAGTGGTTTGGAGATATCCAAATCTATCAAAATTCGAGTCACCGTAGTATGCCCAAGATCCCAAGATGTAGAATCCACATTCAAAAAGTTGCCAATGGAATCGCTAATAGCCTCAAAGCAAGAATCCTCCAAGAATTGGAGAGGGACATTCGGCAAACAAACCCAAATAGGTTTGATATTCAAAGGCTCTGTAAGAGGATTGAAAGAGTGAGACGACAACCGGATGAACATCGAATGAACACCCCACATCCACACATGGTCCAAAACTCTGTCACGATCTGCAGGGGTAGAGAAGGTTGCAAATAAAAAACCTTTGGCACTAGGATAGAGGCCAATTTGACCAAAAACCAAAGGCTTCCAAGAACTAGTCACCCACTCATGGAGATCAGGCAGGGAGGGTCACAAATCGTTAAATCTGCAGACCACACCCTGACGCACGTAGAAGGCTTCATTCTTAGCTACCTTAGGCCCACATACCACTATAGGGGAGTCCCAGGCACAAGGCAAAGGATGAACCCTAGCAGGTGCCGAAGCAAGCACAAACCGACAGTTCTTCAAAACTGCATCAGAAAATGACTTCCGCTTACCACCAGAAACACTAGCAGTAGGAATAGACAGTGGCACCTCAGAGAGGATAGGAGCAAAAGGAACATTTTCTAGAGCAACATCCAACCCTAGTCACTAGAAATCCGTAAGCATCACGACCATCAGGCAACTCACCACACACCTCAACCTGTGGAAATAGACCTGACCCCTGCATAGCACACACAACCGACAACCCACCACAACCATCACCAGGGCACGCCATGCCCACACGGAACATAGCAGACTCCTAGTCGTTCGCAGGAGACCATTGAACGACATCACACTTTCTCCCGCTCAGAGACATTTCAAATATATTTATAATGATATTAAGGTTTGGGCCTTGGTTGTTGGCACTACAAAAAAGAATCCCCACCAGTTCACCAAGGATCCTCCCCTTAACACCAAGGTAAGAAAACTCCATTGTTAACGTGGTAGAGAGTGACCCCGCAAGATTTGAACCTTGGTTGTTGGCTCTACAGATAAGAAGCCCCACCATTTCACCAAAGGATCACCCCATTATTATAAGGATATTAAGGTTTGGGCCTTGGTTGTTGGCACTACAGGAAAGAAGCCCCCCCAGTTCACCAAGGAGCCTCCCCTTAACACCAAGGTAAAAAAAATCCATTGTTAATGTGGTAGAGAGAGACCCCGTGAGGTTTGAACCTTGGTTGTTGGCTCTACAGAAAAGAATTATTATAAATGATATTAAGGTTTGGGCCTTGGTTGTTGGCACTACAAGAAAGAAGCCCCACCAGTTCACCAAGGAGCCTCCCCTTAACACCAAGTTAAGAAAACTTCATTGTTAACATGGTAGAGAGCGACCCCATGAGGTTTGAACCTTGGTTGTTGGCTCTATAGACAAGAAGCCCCACTATTTCACCAAAGGATCACCCCCTATATTATAATGATATTAATGCTTGGGCCTTGGTTGTTGGCACTATAGGTAAGAAGCCCCACCAGTTCACCAAGGATCCTACCTTTAACACCAAGGTAAGAAAACTCCATTTTTAACATGGTAGAGAGTGACTCCGCGAGGCTTGAACCTTGGTTGTTGGCTCTATAGACAAGAAGCCCCACCATTTCACCAAAGGATCACCCCCTGCAGAAGAAGATTTTTTGCTACCTACCTTGTTTTAGTTTCTTGTTATGCCACAAGTTCGGGTGTTGTCTATGGTTATTATGCCACACTCAATCTAGTCATAGCCATATGAATACTTTAATTCATGTTTCCACGCTTAACAAGAATTTTTTTGCTACCTACCTTGTTTTAGTTTCTTGTTAAGTGTGGAAACATGAATTAAAGTCTCTATATGGGTATGACTAGACTAAGTGTGGCATAATAACCATATACAACACCTGAACTTGTCCACATGCATGTAGTTTGTCTATTTTTCTTCTTAGAGGAACTAAGATATTTTATTGTATATCAAAGAATAATAATGGTTTTTATGAGCTTGCATTGAGGCAATCTTGGCTTTATCCTTATTTCATAGGTTAGTCCTCTTCCCTTAATGATATAATAAGTTCAATGAATGCTCAAAATATATCAAGGATAAAATAAGCACACACTTTTTCCAAATGACTTAAGATTTAGGATCCTATAAATTTAAATCATTTTTATGAATTTTTATTTCTTTTATATTTTCATTGGCATGCTTGCTCATATAGATTTCCAAACACACAAAATTTAGGATAATTATAATTGATGAAGTGTGTGCATTTTTAACCCTTCATTGTATGTCATAAATGTCTATTCTAAGCACTCAATTTAAATCATTTATCAAACTATATGACTCAAACTATCATGCCCTAAAATTAATGCAACCAAACAATACACCATCGCCAATTTTTTGAGTAAAAAAAACATGAACACTAAAAATTATTAACCACACATAACATAGTAACATAATAATGATAAGGTGAATATTAAAATCTATACCTTGAAAACATCACTCAAATATACTCTATCCGTCACTTTAGACTAATGTAATTGAGACTATTTTTTAGTAGTACTTCCTCTATCTATGTCGTGCCCTCGAAGGTGATTTTTATGACTAGGTAAGTGCAAGGAAATGGGAGATAAACAAGGGTTCAAAAGTGGCCATTTGTTTCTAATGTCAACAAAACCTAAATTTTGATGAATATGCTAAGTTGTTTATGCTAAAAATTTCAAGATGTGATGATAACACGATTATTAGTGCTTAGAATCAAGTTTCTAAATATTTTTTTTAAATAATGAAGATTAAAAGAGTCAAATATTGAAAGAACATAAAGTGGTCTTATTTTTTTATTAAAGTATAATATACTCTTGAGTATGCATCCCTCATTTTTTGAGTTCTATTATGTATTTCATAAATATCTTTAGTGGAAATTTATATAATATCATATAAGTTACATATTTTTCTAATTTTTAATGAATATATTACTTTTTACTATTTTTCTAAATGGACCCATCCTAAAATATATAAATAAATAAAATTGTTCCTCTCCCCGAATTTTGAGAAAAATAATTAGTTTATTTTTTAATGTGTATAGAGCAAAACATAGAATTTGATTTTTTTAAACTTAGATGAGTGGATCTAAAATCATGTAGAAAAAGTAATGGATGTGTTTTTGATTAAAAAAAAGAAAAAAAACTACGAAAAATAATTAAATATGAAAACCTTAATATATTTAGAATTTTTAAAATATACAGTTAGAGAGCTAAGATGGAGTTTGACATCTCGTTTTGAAATATGCAAACTGGATGGAGAGTATGCTTGTGATTTTTTTTTAATATTTTTTACAACACAACTTTGGATAGCAAGCATGCAAGTCCAAATTCTTTGATTAGATATCCAAGCCTAAGGGAAGGTAATACTAATAAAATGCATGTACATTATTATGTGCACACATTTTATTCTTACATGCAAAAAATAAAATATTGGCTTAAAGAATTTGAATCCTCACATTTTTAGTCTCACATTCATTTTGAGAAATCCATTATCATTTTAGTCCTAATAATTATAGATTGTAAAATAGCATGCTTCACATCCTAGCACTAAAAAAAATTGATAATTTTTGCAACATTTTTATTTATTGCCAACGAAGATAAAGAAACTTGGATGGATCTTGCACCATTCTAAGGGTCCTTAATGCTATTGTTGACAAAGTTTCAATGTACATGAGGAATATCCTCATTGAGATATTTTTGCACTTTTATTCAAATATTCATGTTGTTCAAAGATGATTTATTAAAAGATGGTAGATGTCTAGTCAAATTCAAGTGGCTTCCATGACAAATGGATTTTTCTTATTCTCTTTCCAAACTCTTGAGGAAAGCATGAGATTTTGCAAGGAGGTCCTTGGTTCCCTAGTAAGTTCAATCTCTATTTGAAAAGATGGTCTACTAGTTTTTGATTCTATCAAGGAGAACATTAACAATATCTCTACTTGGGTAAATGTTGTAAGACTTTCTTTAGAGTACTCGGATGAAGAGATCATTCAACCTATTACCAACTTGGTTGGTAAATTTTTTATCTATTAACAATGTTACAAAATCAATAAAAACCCTTGATTTTTTCTTGATTTTGTGTAAGTGTTGAGACTAATAAGGTGCTGCCAAAAGTCATAAAATTATGCTCCAAACTTGGTTTTTGAGAGCAATGAATCTATTATGAGTTCCTCATTGTAGGTTTGCAAACATTGTCATAATTTGGACATTTCTCCTATTCATGCCAAGATTTCAAAGGAAAGCACCATATTCAAAAGAAAATTACTCTTGAGAATGGGATAGAGAGTAAAAAAATTGTTAAAAAGGGATTTGTTATGAGGAATATAAAGAAAAGGATTTAAAAATTGCAGTTGTGGGTCCCATAATGGATGTGTGAGGGTCTCCCCTCAAGGACAAGAGAAAATTGGATGCTAAGATTAATTGGAGCCAACTCTTCTTTAACAAAAGATAGGGTGGCTTTTGGTGAGACTTGACTTCAGGCCTTTATGATCGTTGGTGTGGTTGTCTCTCTTCTTTAGTCTTGCTATTTGTTTCCTGGAGATATCTCTAGTTCCAAGACTTGTTTATTTGTTGATCTTTATCTCATATTATTGTATCTTATCTTATTGTTCAAGATTTTCAAATCCTTTCAAAACCAATTTCTGATTCATAGATTTAACCAAAAAAATAAATAATAAAAGACTATTTAATTTAACTTCAATTTTTAGATGATATGAGTTGGCAATTGGCTTTGATTGTTGAACAAATTCTCACTCTCTGTGCTTCTCTGGACTATATTACTTTCACTCATATCCCTCGAGAATGTAATAGTGTTTCTGATTGCTTGGCTAAATGGGCTTCTGATCATACTCATGATTGGAATTTGGTGGATTAGGATCAACTACCACCGGATCTGTCTCATCAATTGGATCACTTGGTTGAACTTGATAGGACCATTTAATGCCCTTGCTTTGTAACGTTTTCTTGTTTGAATAAAGTTTTTACCCCTCCTTGATGTTAACTTCAATTTTTAAAAATTATTTATGTACATTACTCTTAGAAGTTAAAATATCAAACTAGTAGCATATAGTGATGAGAATTTCTTTCGATAGTAGTGTCTGACTATAATAGAATAGGCTGGTCGTGTGTGTGTTTGGTCATTTCAAGAGAATATTGTCGAGATTGTAAGCTCATGCGACGTGTTAGTCCATACGCACATCGTACATAGCTTTCACTGTTGATTTTCCTGAGGTATCAGATTGCGAGAACATTTATTTATTTTTACTTATCAAGGGAATGGAAAGCTTAGCAGCTGACTTGGCTAAACTGTATTTACTATATCAACGGGACTATTGGGTTTTTTATAAGGAATTCTAAGCTGTTTATTGACAATTACATTATTATTTTTTTGATCAGGAAGAAAAAAAGTTTGGCGTCTGAGTATAAGTGGGACCATGGACCATTCGAGAATTCGTATCTAAATTGTATGGTGACAAAACACAAAATTAATCGTGAGCTATTTGACTTTCTTTTGGTGTGAAAAAGGAGGATTCTTCCCGTTGAATTCAGGAAAGAGATGGGAGAGGAATAACCATAACTTTGATGGTGGTGAGCTTTATTTGAGAAATGGGCTATATAAAGCTCCCCTTCTTCAACCTTCAACCTCCATATCAACAGAGCACTAACTCCACTCAGTCTCATGGACCGCGCTAACATGTCCACTGAATCTCTGAGGTGCTTCTTGTAGTTTAATTGATTTAATATCAGAGTTTGTTTCTACTGCATATTCTGCAGAGAGATTTTTTAGTTTGTTATTTCGCTATAATTATATTAATACAGATTTAGTAATGGAGTATATTTTATTAGTTGTAATAGTATTTGTTGATTTAATGTCTAGTATGTTTAATAACATACTGTTAACAGTTGTGAATTGTGATTTTAAAGTTTTTGGTATTGATCAAAAGTATTCATAATCTATTGAAATATATTATTTAGATTAAAAAATAACAAAATATGTGATGTCACATTAATGCACCAATAAAACATGACTTAATGTATAACTAGTGGTCTACTCTAGATACTCAACTAATGAATCCTAACTATAATTTACATACTTTTACAAGAGTTAAAAACTGAACCAATATTTTTATTGGGATTCTCTATCCCTTGTTCAGATTATTCAGTTTATTCTTTTTCAAAACAATAAGAGTTGGTCACTGTAATTCTTTCTTGATTTTTGTTAAGATTATGCATTCTCGGTAGTGCTGGATTTGTGGAAGACCTCTTTGATTCTTCATTTTCTTGTTTTTTTATGACAGTTATTGCTGATTGAAAATCTTTATGTAATCTTTTTTATTGTTTTGATTAATTTATTTTTTATTCTGTAAGAGAGAAACCAACTAATGTCTATTAAATTTTTTAGAAAGTTTTTTCATTGAGATTCTCTATCCCCTGTTCAGCTTATTCAGTTTATCCATCTTCTTCAAAATAATAAGAGTTGACCATTGTAATTCTTTCTTGACTTTTGTTAAGATTATGGGTTTTTGGTGGTGTTGGATTTGTGGAAGATTTCTTTGATTCTTCATTTTCTTGTTTTTTTATGACAGTTATTGTTGTTTGTAATTCTTTATGTAATTTTTTTATTGTTTTAATTTATTTTTATTCTGTAAAAAAATAACCAACCAATATTTCTTAAATTTTTTAGGAATGTATTTTATTGGGATTCTCTATTCCCTGTTCATGTTATTCAGTTTATTCATCTTTCTCAAAATAATAAGAATTGATCACTGTATTGTTTTTCTTAAGTTTTGTTAAGACTCTGGATTTTTGGTGGTGCTAGATTTGTGAAAGACCTCTATGATTCTTCATTTTCTTGTTTTTATAACAATTATTACTATTTGAAAATCTTAATGTAATCTTTTTATTATTTTGATTAATTTTTTTTTATTCTATAAAAAAACTTACCAATATTTATTATTTGTTATTAAAATTACTGGCATATATCTATAAGAATAATAATCTCAATACAAAGATTGTAGCTTAATTCAAGCTAATGTGGATTTGCTTCCTCACTTTTTGATCGTTTACCTCCTGGAAAGAATTCTATTCAAACACTGCTTGTACGGTATTGCCAGTGTATCAACATGTTTTTTCCTGTTCATTTATTTTTAGAAGGTATACAGTTTTCTATCAATGATGATTAGTAGATCTTGTGAAAGACTAAGGCTGCTCTTTACGTTGTTTTAAGTGAAGTTCCATTTTCACTGTTTTGTTAGCTCCACCTTAAGAATCTCCATATTCACAATTTTTCAATCTTAAAAGAAAAGATATTAATAAATTTTAAGAAAATAATTTTAATATTTTATCTGCTAACTAGTGCTGGCCATTATGGCTTATGGTATTCTTTCTCTGATATATTATAATTTTTCCACGATTAAAATGCTCCAACAAGGGATTTCTTGTATGCAAAATTCAAATTGATTTCACGCAATTGCCTGTCTAATAAATATGTCAAACAACTTTCCTTTGCATGAGTGAACTTATTGCAAAGCTATTTCTAGTTTTAAGAGCTGTTAAAAGGATTAGCTTTTATTGCACTACTATGAGGGTCTGGCTTAAGGTGAGACTGTTAAGTACTTACGCAGATGAGTGTATTTGTAATGTGCAGGCATAAATGTGCAGCATGCTTCAGACAATTTAACAAAGTGGAGCATCTAGTTGAGCACATGAAAATTTCTTATCATTCTCCACATGAACCAATTTGTGCTATTTGCAAAAAGCATTGCAGGTTTTATGACTCACTGAGGGAACATTTGATTGGTATTGTTCCTTTTATGTTCTCCATTATCATGGTATCATTTTTTTTTTTTTTTTTCTTGAAAAGGACAACCACATGGGTAAAAACTTGAGTTGAGTGTAAGTTCCTTGGACATCCTTAAATATGGGGATTACAAAGTACCACTGGATCATGCCAAAAGATTTAGGTCTTCTTAATTCAGTGGCATATATTGAATATTCACTAATTCTAATTTTATTTAATACTATTGTCTTGAACTGTTCTTCATTAGGCCCATTACCCAAAGCTGAGTGTGCTAAACAATTCAGTGAAAGGGGATGCACCCTCTGTCTCAAAATTTTCCCCAGTGCAGAACAACTCATTTATCATCGAGCAGCTTGTCAATCCCTGCCAACATTGCCTCCTGTAAGTTCTTAATGAATTTGCTGCTCTGTTTTTTAATTCCAAAATTTGTTAATTGTTTTATAACCCTTTATTTTTTCATTCCTTTTTCAATGAAGAATGCCCTAATATCATAATTGTTTTCTTAAAAAAGAGTGGCGAAAACTATATAACCCTCTATTTTTCATACCTTTTTCAATAACTATTGCCTAGATTTCTGTTGACCAATCATTTTTAACAAAGGGATATTTGTTTCGTGATGTATACATCCATACAGGTTGCTGGGGAGCGATTTTCCTTGGTGAATAAGCGAATCCAAGCAGGAAAGGAGCAAACTCATGGTGAAAGTTCCATTAAGAGCAATATTTCTGCCATTGCACTGGACTGTGAAATGGTGGGTGGTGGTCAAGATGGGTCTCTAGATCTTTGTGCACGAATCTGCTTGGTTAATGAAGAAGAAAATGTTGTCTTCCATTGTTATGTCAAGCCTCCAATTCCAATCACAGATTATAGGTAATAAAATGTTTCCAACTTACTTTTTTTTGTTCTAGCCTGCCATTAATAAATCAATTTATTATTTAGATTGGTGGATATTATTTGTAGATATGATATCACTGGCATCAAACCAGAACATCTCATGGATGCCATGCCACTCAAGCAAGTACAAGAAAAAATTCAGCAAATTCTGTACAATGGAGAAGCAATTTGGCGAATTCGTTCGAAAGGGGGAAAAGCCAAGGTTCTTGTAGGACATGACTTAGATCATGACTTGCAATGCTTAGCAATGGAATATCCTGCCCATCTTATTAGGTATACATATTAAATATTAAATTTTGATTACCTTATGATTTGATGAGGTTCAAATTAAAAATAGGTGGCCAAAATTTATACTTGTTCGTTTTTCAGGGACACTGCTAAGTACATTCCACTACTAAAGAGTAATAAAGCCAGCAATTCACTCAAGCATCTCACTCAATCGTTTTTAGGGTAATTTATTCTGCACCTTATTCATTGGTTGTTAAATTTTTAACTGTTATACTTCACATATCAAAGGGATAGTGTTAGAAAGGAAAGATGTTTGTTTGTATGTTTTGGCAGGTATAAGATTCAGAATGGCACCCATGACCCATATGAAGATTGTATGGCAGCAATGCGTATTTACAAGAAAATGCGAATTCAGGACCATTCACTGTCTGCTTCTCTCAGTGCAACTGAATTTCGAAGTGAGAATGTGGTGTATTCAAGAATGAAACAGAAAGACCTGGAGAAAATGAGCCCCGAAGCTCTGCTTCATATTTCACAATCTGATTTTTACTGTTGGTGCATGGATTGTAGGTCAACACCAACTTGATGTGAGAAGCCACTTGAATCTCTTTAGCTACCTTACCTGGGCTTTCTTTCATAGAAAGGAGTTAGATCTGCATTAGTTATGTACAACCCACGACTTTTGTATCTTAAACAGATGATGTCGTTGGATAGAAAATCTAGGGTTTACAAAGTTTCAAACTTGCATTGTCACACTGTCTTAAATTTGAATATGAAGCGTTTAAGTATTTGGTATATTCATGGCTTACATACTAATTGCAAATTATTAATTAAATGTTAATGAAATGTATCTACGTGCCGCAGGAAGATCAATGCTCCAACTTAAACGAAGATTATAAGCAATACGTTACATAATGAATTATACACTGACAAAAAATATTGTAAATCTCAAACAAATTTCAATAGAACTCAAACATTATCCATCACTCATGGTAATCAGAATATCGACCGAATGTAGACTGATTTTCTTTAGAAACTTTTGAATTGCTTCTTTAATCTCTCATCTATGTCGGTGGCAATAAGTAACTTAATATTTTATTAGCCATGAAACCTTACTCTCGCTAAGCTTAGTATTAAGTTTGACCAGTTACTTAGGGTTTATTAAGGAAGTATGTTATGCAACAATCTAAAAATGTATCTTAATCAAGGAAACGTTATTGTACAACTCAATGCATTTTATTTCTATTAAATTAATTTTTCATTTTTCATTTATTTTTATATTAAAAATATTTTTATTTATATTGTAAACTTCAATCTTATACTTGCACAAACATGACAAACAAATACATTATTAGATCAAATGCAAATTAGAATAAGGATTCCCCATGAAATTATATTACAATAAGGATTTTCCATGAAATTAGATTGAAACATTAACATGGGAAGAAAATGAAGAACAATACAAATGAAAGTAAATGTATCATATTTTAATAAAAAAACTATCAATCCCATGGGAGAATTGGTGGCAATTATGTGTAAAAATTGATCATTTCCCAACCCCTTTGTAAACTTTGATGATTTGATGGAGATTGATCCACTTTGTTGATGAAGAACAAGATGAGTTCTTGAGAAAACTTGCAATAACCTAGCTATGGTGATGGCAAATGCTCAAGAAATGATATGAAATTGCTCTAATATGAAAATAATAATTTTTCTCTCAAGTTGTGGATGAAATGAAGTATAGTAGACTTGCTTGGATTGTGGATGAATAATGGAAGGAAGAGTCTCTCATTTATATATTTCAAATTGAAAGAATGAGCAAGATTTGAGTAATGTGGGATCATTCAACATCCAATAGCCAAGTGCCACTTGTCAAGATGTGAATGGAGGAAGGTTGTGCAAATTTTGATGAATGAGCCAATAAATGATATTAGATTTAAATTTCAATTTAGTGAAATGACATGTTTAGAGGAAAGGAAAATGAAGTTAATGTCACTTGGCTCAATGCACAAGGACATGTAAGAGGCATTAAATGTCTTGTTGGAAGTGTCCATCTTTTTTTGTAGGGATTTTTGAATTGGAAGAATATTCCACAAAAGATGTCATTTTGAATGAAAATTGATGATTTAATAAATCAAATAAATTAATTTATTGTGCAAATTGTAAAATCTAGAGAATTAGAGTGATTAAGATTAGATTAATCATGATTTGATCAATTTAACTGATTTGACCATTTTGACTTAGATTTTAATATTTAAATAAATAAAAAATGAGAGGAATAATGATTTTAAACTTAATCAAATAAAATTTGATTTATTTAATTAAAGAGAATGGTGTTAGTTTTAAATCAAATAAAGATAAATTTATTTAATTTAAATGAGATGACTTTAAAGATTAATTAAATAAAATGAATTATTTAATTAAAAGACGAACTATACGATTAATTAAACATATTGATATATTTAATTAATAGGAAATGATGACTTAATCAGATAAAAAAAGATTTATTTAATTAAGAGATGAAATGTGATGAATTTAATTAAATAGAGATTATTTAATTAAATTAATTATTAAAGGGATGATTTAGAAAGAAATGGTATTAATAAGATCAGGATCAGGTGTGTGGGGTCAATCTGTATATTTTTCATATCTACATATATTATATTTTTAATTTACATTAATAAATAGAAATATAATGTTATTGTTGGTGTACACTTGTTAGTTTTACACCTGGCTTACTTAAGCTTAGTTAGATGTCCTTGTTAATTGAACCTAGTTGGGTTCACACCTCAATTCTTTCCACTTCATGTGGATCTTAATCCTGATTTCCACATCTTGTAGATCTGGATCTTCTTGTTTTCTCCTATTTAGATAGCTCTTTCAATCAATCTATTATGAAGTTTTGACAACATCTTGTGCTTGATAATCTCTTTTAGATCTTCTTAAAATCTAACATGGTATCATAGGTACAGATATTTACAAGCCAATAGAGAGATACGATTGAGGAATGATGTGGTGTGGTTCAAACCAAGTTGCAGTTCATAATGTTGAGCAGTGAGAATTATAGTCCCTACACTATGAATTACGTTTGAAGGGTGTAAATTGTATCTGTTGGCATTCGATTTGTTGTGATTTGAAGGCATTCAGTTTGTTGGCATCAATTGGATCTACCGTCATATGTTGTCATTGATTTTGAAGTGCGCTGGGCCATTGGATTTTGGCGTCGTCTTTGGCATTCACTGCTTTATCATGGTAATCTCATCCAACCCTCAAAGACCCCTGCATCTTTCATTTTGCAGAGTCAGCGATAGCATGAGGTCAAAGGAGGCACAAATTGAGAGTAAATCGTAGATCTACAGCCGACTGCAATCTCTTTGACCACGTATGAGAAGTTGTGATTTCATTGAAGCTGTGAGGGATTTTTAGAGAGCTCGTGTGAAAGTTGTGAATCTTTGACTGGCTTTATTAGTTTTTTGCAAGGCTGATTCATTTGTGTAGGAGGCGATTTTGGTTGTGGCATGACATTAGAGCTTACTGGCGCGTGAATTTCAGTTTGGGAGGCGTATTCTTCACTCAACCCGTGCTTTTTTCTCGTCGGATCTCTATTTCATTGGTGGCCCGTGAATGTGGAAGACCCTGTAGCGTGTTGACCAGCGTTGGACGGGTTCTTTCATGGTGTCAGATTGGCAATAGGAGGTGTGATTTGTTGTTTCTCAAGGTGGGATTCACTTTTGACTAAATTGCACATCACATGTGCTCTTTGGAGGCGCCTGATCTATTGTTTGTGCAATAATTTTCCCAAATATTTTGCTTATGCGCAGCGAAAGAGTGGTGGCTTGTGCCTAGCCACGACCTTTGAGAATGGTGTTTCATGCATTGGAGGCTCAATTCACATCCACATCAAGGTCGTGAGAGTCTTCATTGCTGCAAATTGTCTAGATTTCTTGAGAAGCACGATTCAGGGGTAGTTTCATTGCAATGAATTTCTTTGGCAAGACACAATCTCTGATCTGTTTGTTTTTCTTCACAACTAGCATGTAACCTTTCTCCTATTTTATTGGCATTTAAAAAAAACTAAAGTCCAAATAAACAAATATTGTTTATGTACAATGTAAAGTGCCAAAAATCAAGGGGGATTTATTAGATATTCATGCACTCAATTTATAAAGTGTCAAATTGAGGGGGGAAAAGAGATAACCATAGGGAGTTGTTGACACATTTCTTAATCATGGGATATCAAACTCATTTTTCAATAATCAACCTAAACAAGGGAAACTATAAGTCTTGGTGTGAAGACATCCTAAAACATCTTAGGTACCACAATATTCTGCCCCATTTGTATGGACTTATCCCTGAACCTAGTAATCAATTTCAAAAGGATAAATGGGTTAACAAAAATGATCATATTGTTGCATTAATCAACTAACATATACCATATGATACTTTGATTGCCATCATGGGTATTGAGGGTCCACATTCTTTATGGATCAAACTTTGAGAGATGTATGGGGACTTAAATGATTCTCCATTTTCACATGATCCTGCAATGATCACAAACGATATCCCACATCATGAAGAATGTCATGTTGACATAGTGGAAGTCATCATTCCACCTCCTACTATTGCTTCATCAGATTTCACTGTTGCTTCTTCGAAAGATTCAAGTACTTCTTTGCAACAAGATAACATTAATCTTCCTAGCATTGTTGATTGGGACACAATCCTACTTGACATTTCTTGTCTATTTGTAGATTCTCACATTGTTGACTTGGAAGCACACATTGAGGACATCAGTCTTCTATTTGATGATAGTTTCGATGAAGCTATATCACCATTGATCTCTTTGGAAATTCATGCTCTACAACTATCTTCACATGGTTCTAGATTTTCATCATCTTCATCTATTAGGCATGCACCTGATTTGATTATGACATCCTTCAGTATCGACATGGGAACACATGAGCACACTTCAAAGACATCACAATGGGCACCATCATCCTTGAATCAATTTTTGCTTGGTTCAATATTATTCATACATCTTCCTCTATATTCCTATCTAGAATGGGGAGATATTTTACATCTTCAGGTTGTTTCATATCTTCCTAAGGGAAATAACATTGTTCAACGTTCTTGGATGTACATCTCCATCTTTTGTCAACTATCCTGCCTCACTGTAGCAAGATATGTAGTATGGGGGGGTCTCAAAGACCTTCTATTGTTTTCTCCCATGAGAAAATCTTATTGTACTTTTGTGATAGAAGGGGTCTTGAGTCCTCCTTCTATCTTTCTTTCACTTGTACATTTTTGCTTTCTCTCTTTTTGGAGGATTATTTTTTCTCACTAGGTTTTCTATCTTTCTCCATTTCTGAGAGTTTAGTTTTGTGCATGGGTACCTAAAATGGCCTTGCAGTCAGGACCCATCTTTTTAATTCCCACCTAAACTATTCTTAAGGGGGGTGTTGGTGTACACTTGTTAGCTTTACACCTGGCTTACTTAAGCCTAGTTAGGTGTCCTTGTTAACTGAACCTAGTTGGGTTCACACCTTTGTCCTTTCCACTTCGTGTGGATCTTGATCCTGATTTTCACATCTTGTGGATCTAGATCTTCTTATTTTCTCCTATGTAGATAGCTCTTTCAATCAATCTATTATGGGGTTTTGAAAACATCTTGTGCTTGATAATTATCTCTTCTAGATCTTCTTAAAATCTAACAGTTATAATCTTAAAATAATAATTAAAAATTTAAGTTTAGGATTAAGTTTATTATTATAATTATGTTATAGCTAGCAATCACAACTTGTTATGCAATGGGTATGTCAAAGAGGTGTGAAAGGTCAATTAAGGAAGATTTTGATCTATTTTTTCCATACATTTATATAGTACATGAGGTCAATTGGTGGAAAATTTAACAAATGACGTTGCTTGTGCAAGAAATGTCTCAATAGAGAAGTGATAACTTCAAATCAATTAAGCATCAATTTTCAAAGATCCAAACATGGTTGAAACAAAACCTCTAAATCAAGAAAATAATTAGACTCCATTACCAATTTAGTCTCATTATTTTTTCAATAGGGAGAGAGGAGAGATAAGGATAGAAAGAGGGGGAGAGAGAGAGAGAGAGAGAGAGATGAAGATAGAGATAGAGATGGATATATAGATGGAGAAGGAGGTATAAAGAGAGGGAGGAAACATGGATAGATAGATATGGAAGAGATAAATGTATAGAGAGAGAGATAGAAAGATAAAGATAAAAATATGAAGTGATATAGAAAGAGAGAAAGCTACACGGGTACAGAGCTGGAGAGTTAATGAAATATAGATAGAGGGGGAGATGGAAGAAGAAATATGGTGAGATAGAACTAAAGGGGAATATATATATATATATATATATATATATATATAGAGAGAGAGAGAGAGAGAGAGAGAGAGAGATGAAGAGGGAGAGTGAGATAAAAATATAGAGGAAGAGGGAGAGGGATAGATAGAGAGATATAGATGGTGAGATATAGTGATAGATAGATATATAAATAGATATAGGAGGGGAGAGGGAAGTATATATAGACAAATAAAGATGGAGAGAGGGAGAGAGAAATGGAGGGAGATAGAGAGAAGAGAAAGAGGGAGAGATAGATATATGGGAAGATAAATAGAGAGAGATAGAGATATATGAAAAGATAGAGAGATAGAGATAAGTAATAAGAGAGAGAGAGAGAGAGAGATGCAAATAGGGGAGACAAATATGAAGTGTGTGTGTGAGTGAGGGAGATATAGAGATAGAGATAGGGATGGACAAATAGGTATTGTGTGTGTGTTTGTGAGTGAGAAATATAGAGGAATAAATGTATATAAATAGATAGAGGAGGGAGGGAGAGGGAGAGAAATAGAGAGAGGATATAAGTGAAATAGAGAGATATAGAAAGAGGGAGTGATAGGGAGAGATAGGGATAGAAAGAGAGAGATATAAAGAGATAAATATATAGTGGGAAAGATAGAGAGGGAATAGAGAGAGAGATGGTGAGAGAGGTAAGAAGATAGAGATAGGGAAGATACATGGAGAGGAAGATATCTAGGTATAGATGGAGATGAAGTAGATATTTCATATATTTTGTATACATATTTCCTAGTGAATGTGGCTGTCAAGGGGAACATAATATACTTCAACAAAGGTATCAATGGAGAGTTGATAGTTTTAAATGAAGTATGCATTCACTTATAGGGATTCAAACACGATTGAAACAAAAATTTAGAATCAAGAAGATAATCAGGCTTAAGTACAAATAATCTCTTTTTTTTTTTGCAATAAGGAGAGAGGGAGAGAGAGGGAGAGGTAGGGATAAAAAGAGGGAGAGATAGAGGGGGAGAGTGAGAGAGAGGGGTAAGGAGATAAACATGAAGATGGAGAGGAATAGTTATTTGTTAAAATAAAAATTATCCTTAGAGCCCATTGTGCATTAAGTAGAAGAAATCAATTGATGAGCATAGGGATTTATTGCACGATGCAATGACACTCAATGATATTTGAAAGGTCAATAAATCCCATTTGTATGTAATCATGTTGTTTTTATCTTTTGTCATAAAGAGACCCTTCAAATAAGTATCTCGACTCCAATTTTTAGGACTTGGATTTATCTATTCAAGTAAGGTCGGTCTATCTTTTAGACCCCTAATAATTGATGTCTATCTTTAAGAAAATTATTTGTATTTAAATAGTGAGAAGAATGATTAGTTTTTAAATTTATCATTTATCAAAGTTTTTTTTTTGATATGATTGATCTTTATTTGACCCTTGCATAATTTTCATGTCTTGGATCATTTAATTGTGATACTTTAACCAAATGATAACTTTTAATTTAGATATTTGGTCCCTCAAAATATTATAATCTAACATATAAAATGTTTGTTTTTACATACAAAATATTTTTTATTTATCTATATGCCATCATTTCCCCTTGATAAGCATATCACTTGTTTTAATTCAGTTAAAATATTAATTTTAGAATATAAAAATGCTTTAAAAAATTATTTTATTTTTGATAAAAGTAGCTAAGCCATTGAACTTTTAAAAAAATAAAAAAATAAATTAAATATATAAAAATAACTAATTATAATTTAAAAAGTAATCTAAAAGCATGTAGATATTTGGTCTAAAAAAAGTTTAGTTTTTTAAGTAGTGATTTTATCTCTTCATCACCTCAAGTGATTTTTTCTCTATATTAAGACTTATCATTAGCAATAAAGTAAATAAATTTAATAATATTATCAAGTTGAATCATTTATAATTAATCTAAATATAAAGTACATATAATACCCATAATATATTTATTAGTTAATTAAAAATATACAATTACATTAATTTTAGAAAATAAATTCTTAAAAATTAAACAATTGAAACAATACTAAAACATAAATAATATTAAGTAAAATTATGATTTATAAAAAAATCTAGATTTTATCTTTTATTTCTTTAACAGTAATTATAACTTAAAAAAGAATGTAAGAGTATGTTGAGAATTTATCTCTAAAAGGTTTGGCTTTTTAAAATAGAAATTTTATTTCTTGGTCCTATGTATGTTCTTGTTTTCTTTTTTCCAATTTATGGATTAGTAATAGATATAAATAATATATTAATAATTTTAAAATATAAAATTATTTGGAGATTTAATTTCTAAAAAAAATAGTTTCTTAAAAGTAGTGAGATTATTTATTGATATTAACTATTTTTCTATATTGTTCAAATTGTTGAATGGTCAGATCTTTCTCAAGAGTCTTGTACCATTTTAACATATTTTAAATTATATAATTTTAGAGAGAGAAAATTATTTAATTAATTGAACAATTTTAACATTAATTTTAGAGAGAGAAAATTCTTTAAAATTGAACAACTGAAACAATATATCGAGATTTGATTTCTAAAAAAATAGTTTCTTAAAAGTAGTGAGATTATTTATTGATATTAACTATTTTTCTATATTGTTCAAATTATTGAATGGTCAGATCTCTCTCAAGAGTCTTGTACCATTTTAATAGGTTTTGAATTATATAATTTTTTAATTTAATTAAAATTAAATTCAAATATGCTATTCAATAAGTCTTTTACAATGATAAAAAGACAGATACTCATCATTATATAACACTTGTTATAACACAATCTTAATTCATCAAGTGATTTATTTTCAATTTAAAAGACTTAACTTAATAATCTTATCAAATTATAACAATGACAATAAATCTATATTTTTTAATTTAAAAAATAAAAAATAAAAAATAACAATCTTATGAGATTATAACAATGACACTAAATCTATACCCTAATAATAGATTCTTGCACCAAAAGAAAGAAGTGGAGAAGAAAAAACAGAAACAAACACAAAAAAAAATAACAGAAATAAAAAAAAACCAAATATATATTTATATGTTTAAAATTATGCAAAGTTTGATTGCATTATAAAATAGAGTTGCTACTATTTTTTTTTTTTCAAAAAACAACAAAATAAAAATAAAAATAAACAGAGTTCCTTGTTCATTGACACATACAAAACTACCTTTTTAGCGTATATACCCAGCAAGAGAGAAAAACCAAAATAATTATTTCTGCAGTGTGAAAATATAGTAGAGGAGATTATGTTAAATCTATCCTGATGTAGATAATGTGGAGTCAAGGTGGATGGGAGGATTGGAGAAGTGAAATGTAAGGAATAAATGTGAGAGTTGAGATGAATTAGAATAAAATAAAATTGAAATTAAAAAAATATATATTTTAATGTAAAATTTATCTTAAATTAAGTATTAAAATTATTTGTAATATGTTATGCTCAAAGTTAATGTGATTCATAAAATATAAATCTATAAAAAAATCACATTATGGATTAAGATAAAAGAGGAGTATTTATTGACTAGTTCATATGAAAAAGATAGAATGGTGGAGATTAATTTACATAATCTTTGATTCACTTAATTTATTTACTTTATTCTATTTAGACATGTATATGATAAATCAAAGTAATATAAAAATTTACATGGATAAAAGTTGATATAAAGAAATAGCATGTGGGAATTAATCAATTATTTTTATAATTAACTAATTGTGTGTGCATGAAATTATTTATGGAATTCATGAGAGAATAATAATTGATTAATTATATGTGAATAGGTTTGGAAGTGAATGAATTAATAATAAACTATTAATTAATTGAGAAGATAATGTTAGAGGATAAATATAAAAATTGAAATGTATTCATTTAGAAATTATTAATTAATTGAGAGGATAATAGTAAGGGTTAATTAAATTAATCAATTAGGAGGAAAATGATTTTTTTATCAATAAAAATGTGAGAGCAATACATGATACATTTATATTAAAAAGTAAGGATTACATCTATATGACCAAAGAATGAAAACATCAAGATTTGAATAATAGTAACAAAACACCATCAACCAACATGAACATAAGAGACACAAGCCCGATCATACAACAACTATAGGATATCAAAGTTCCCTAAGACACAAAAAGAACCCAATAGAATAGGACACCGATTAATCTTCACAACTACTGATAGAACTTGCACCATTAGAAATATAGAGCATTGAAGGGGATGGAGGATGCATGCCTTGCTTAATAGGATTAAGCAAGATGAAAATATATTTAAATAGAATAAGTTATTTGATGTAGTTTTCACCCAAATATTTTTTGGAAGACTCCATCCTATTTAGGGCATCCAATAGAGTACCACAAATAAGGTCAGTAAATAGGATGGAAAGAGTAGTAGAAGTCACAACAAAGAGGCAAGAGAAGAAGAAATAAAAACACCACAAATCATTAACAATCTAGCATCCAACCTGGAGTAGTCAAGAGTAGAATCAAAGAAAGAGATTGAAAAAGTTAACAGATGTATATATGCATTTTCTAGTAGATTAACCATCTCTTTATCCAAGAGCATATCCATAGAATTAGAGAGGAAATTTGATTCCACCTTAGAGAACAAATCATGTCTATTCTTTTTTATCCAATCTCTTTCTATCACAATTTTGGCCTCACCTGCTAGTAGACAAGGAATGATAAACAACCATCCTAATTTCTCCCTAGATCATAAGCATGGAAAATAGACCATTCCTAATTGTACTTGATAAGTGAACTCTATCGAATATCATACATTACATACATCATACATGACTCGCATAGTAGTGAGACATAAATGAAAAATGAGGCAAATTAATAAACCTCCCAAAGGTCACCATTGAAGATGAGCTTATTTCAAGGCATGCAAATCATTTCAAAAATATACTCATATTAAAGAATCTTAGCAACCAAACATGTGAATGGGATGGATTTAGAGCTAATTTCACACATAAAGATCCCAAAATAACCAAGTATTCACCAACACTACCTAGCTCAAAATGGAGTACAACCTGCTTATCATCAAAGCATATGTTAGTATTAAAATACTGATCATGAATGTGATCAAATGAGAGATGAAATTGGTCCTATAAACATGTCCAACAAAGACAAGTGAGTACCCCAAGAAAATACTTCTCTCAAACATCGACATCAACATTGTCCTTCAAGATTGTTTAAGTGCCACATAAGAAGACACCACAAGGGAATTGACATGAACAATGAATGTGGGTTTAAAAACTAAAGTAGGGGTCACTTCATAAAGAAATTTTTAATGGACACCACCATCAGGAATTACTTCTAAACTACTATAATGTCCCAAAAGAATACACCAAAAGGGAATTTCCATTAATAATGTTCTTGGGACCTACATTCCAAATTAAAGGTCATCAAGAGTGGTCCTTTTCTTTAAATTTCTAATAAGGAAGGATCTTTCTAATCTAACCATGAAACACCTTCAAGGAGATAAATATCCTTGTCAATCACCTAATTTTCTAAGAAATCCACCAAACTATTAGTTTCCTTGAAACAATGAATGCATTCATAGTAGTCAATTTTATCAATTAACCCCCAAGTTCTCTCCATCAAATGGGATAGCTTCTAATAATTGAAGCATTTCATTTTGATAACATTCATTTTAAGCATAAAGTATCCTTCAATCATAATTTTTTATATATTTCTTTTTAGGGAAAGTTCAAGACCTGGGGTAAGGGCCTGAATCTCATCTTTGTTATTTCTACCTTCTTGTATTTTTTTGGAATTTGTCATGATTACTAAATATTTTGAATCATGAAGAACACAACCAACTCTTGAAACTCTGAGATCACCCCTAGAAGCTCCAATCAAAATTTATTTTCACTAGGGAATTAGGGGGAGAAACCGATTTTTAGTTTTATATTAAGTGGCATTTATTAGAAGTTATAATTAAACCATGAGATGGAGGGTCTCCGAGTAAAGGCCAAGCCTTTAGTTTTTGTGCATCCCAAGAATAAATTATTTTTATTATTTTGAGAGAATTTAATCACATCATTAATTACTATTTTTAAAATTTCCATCTCAAGCTTATGAATCACAATTTTTGAAAAGTTGGAGATATTTTTGAAGATCCTTTAGTTTATTTCCCTCCATACATGTACTAAATGACCATCAATGGGATTATGTTCCAGATACATCCAAAGGAATATTTTTGATATAGAATAGTCCATGACTCAAAAAATTACTATAGATATTTAGGGAAAATACTAAACTACTTTAGATGACTCCACATCCAATACCAAACATTGGCAAAAAAATCATAGTGAAGAAAGAGGTGATCAATAGTTTCAACTTCCTTCCTATAAAGAGGGAATATTAATTCTACATTAATACCAATATTTTGAGGTCTTGTATGAGTGAGAATTTTATTTTGGACTATTAGATATGAAAAGGAACCAACTTTAGGAAGACAAGATTTATGCCAACAAAATCTCATCAACCATGGGTGTTTAGCATTAATTTTAATTGAAGTTAGATATCCCAATTTGATTGAATATTTTTCATAAATAGATCCCATTAATTTTAATTTATCCTCCTTATTGAAAAATGCAATTTATCCTAGTTTGTAAAGTATTTTTAAGTATTCTCTTTTGAGCTTCCAAAAAATCACAATGGGATTAATCCTTCCAAACTATTTATGTACCATGAATAAAATTAGCATTCTCTTAATAATTGATAGAACAACATATAGAACATATTCTCAAGTGGTTTCTTTCTTAGCTCATGATTTCCATGGCTAAAATCCAAAACTTAGAGTCATTTGTGTTCAACAAAACTATGGACTAGCTAGGTGAGATGGAAGATTTTAACCATTGGGATTTATTGAGAGGTTTGGATAATACCTTTTAGAATTGATCCAACCATAAAAAATAAGTCACAAAGATCAAAACTACAATTGGATCCACTAAGGAGAGCATGAGACTAAGGAAGGAGGTTGCCAATCTTGATAAAAACAAGAAAAAATCCTCCTTAGTTTGTAGGAGATCATTGAGTGTAGAAAATAAATAATTAAAAAAACTATAATTACCATTCAAGTTTTCCAATAGGAAATAAAGAGTTACCAAGCCAAGCATGCTAGGGAGGATCATTTGGAGGCTCCTCTAACCATTTCCAAGAAGAAGGGAAAGAATGTGGAGAGTGTGCCTATCACCTCCGAGGAGGCTATGGGAAGAAAGAACCAAAAGGCTCTATCCTTTGAAGAAAAGATCCAATTCCTTTCCAAGGAATGGCAGGCTAGTAAAGGTCTCTGCCTCCTTAGAGATCAATAATTGTTCTACGTGTGTGTTGGTCATTGGTCGGTCTTGTGTCTTTTTGTGTGTTTTATGTTGGTCTTCTCTTTTGTTCAAACTTTTAGTTTTAAATTTATCTCGTTGTTTTTTAGCTCCTTCTGCTTGGTCACAATCGTTGTTTTGTAATGGGTACAACCCCTTTCCCTTTTATCATAATCAAAAAATTCTCCCAATAATATTTCACATTACAACCCCATAAACATAGTAGACAAATTTTTACCTCATTCAAGTCTACCATTTTTTCTAGTACTTCATAACCATTCCAAGCTTCATGCCAAAAATTAGATTTTTTACCATTATTTACCATCCAAGGTAGGTTTGAGGTGATAATAAATATGTGTTTAGTCGTAATATTGCACATAGGAGAAGTTGAGGGAGGATTAGTAATAGTAAAAAAAATATTCTTATCCAAAGAGTCCAAGTATTCATTCTACATTATTTTGCACCATTTTGTTGAAGGTGAAGAGAACAAATTTCATGCCAACTTTACACCAGACTTACTCATAATTTTTAATAATGTGGACACCTAGCGTATCACACATTCCTCTAATTTTCCATTTTTCATCATTTTCACTCATTATTCCCTATTTCATCACTTTTAATTAAATAATTTCTAATTATTTTATTAAACTAACTACTTTCCTCTATTAATTGAATAATTTCAATTTCACTATTTTCCCTCTATTTCGTCTAAATTAAATATTATTTAATTATTTAATTAATTTTAGATTTCCCCTTTCCCACTTTAATTAAATAATTTTTATTATTTAAAAAAAATTCCAATATTCTGATATATCCCACTTTAATTAAATAATATTGATTATTTAATTAATTTCTAATTTCATCCACCTCATTAATTTTTTTTATAATTATTTAAATAAAAATCATAATTCTTCTTATCCCTCATAATTAAATAATTTTCCCAATTATTTAGTTAGCTAAGTTTATTCCATAATTAAATGAATTATTTAATCCATTCCCTCCAAAAGGAATATTCCAAAATTCAAACTCAAATCAAATTCAATTTTGAAAATATCTCCCTCTAAAAATATCTTCCTAAAATTTAGGGAAGAGCTTCGATTAACTGAACCTGTCCTCTTCATGCATGGCCTCTCCACCCTTCAATCACTCTCCACCATTGATTTTATCTTTCAATATCAACCATTGATCAGATATCTTGAAATCTATAAAACAAGCCTTTAGCCTTCATTAATGACCCCTCCTCAAAGTTTTGATCTAATTGGTCATTATCTCCAATTGAGCTTCAAACATTCAATCCTCCATGGCCATCAATCTTTCAAGATTTTGCACAATTAGGTTTATGCTAACCATGAGTAATCCAACATATCAAGGCATAATTCAATAATGGAGAAAAGACTTACATTCTTTGGTGAGGTAAAATTAGGGTTTAATTTAGTTAATTCTCTCATTTCTTGTTTATTTTATTTGATTTTAGCTTGTCACTTCATTGGTAATGGGTTTATTTTGTTCAATTGGGTTTTGGTTTGTGATTTGATCTAATCCTTGTGTTTTTTGTCCCTTGATTGATCTTTCCATTTATCCCCATTCACATTTTGATAGGCTTGATGGGACCCACATCCTGATTTGACGTCAAATTAAGCTTTCTTGTAGTTATGGGTTACAATGACATGATCATAGAAAAGGGACTCACCATTGAGAAGTATCTTATTGCTAAGGCCCTCATCAAAATCTATAAAGACAATAGAGATCATACATATAATTATAATCATAAACTTTTCCTTTGGGCTAAAAATAATAATATCACTAACAATGGGGTAGTAGACACCAAATTCGTGTTAAATATATAACCCCCATCAAATAATAAACCAAGAAAAAAAAATGTGAACCCTCTAAGAGGACCGCCAAGGCCTAATAACAACTCTAGATGAAAATACACTCCCTTAGGGGAACCAATTGAAATGGTCTTGAAAACGTTGACCCAAATAAACCTTATCAAGCTTCCCAAGTGAAGAAATTACAATGAAACCCTATTCAAAACCTCATGGTATAATGACAATGATTATTGTGAATACCATAGGACAAAAGGGCACAAAACACCTAATTGTATGAGACTCAAGAAATTCATACAAGATTTTATAGACCAAGGATAAGTAGGCATAGATCAATGTCTTGAAACCTCTAAAAATAATGATTGGGGATATACAAGGATCCAATCCTAAACCATGGTAAAGAAAATGACTTGGGTAAGACAAAAGACTATAACAAGGTTAGTCACTCCTATGATAATGTAGTGGGATGTGTCCAATACTCAAACAATCATGTTTCCATCATTACTATATTTGGTAAAAATATTGAGTATGGAGTCACCACACAACTAGGGAAAGTAACCATTCAAGGAGCTCCACCTCCTTATAGGACCTTACCTAATGTGAAACCAACTAATTATAGTCTCATAGAACATATCAAGAAAACCCTAGCTCAAGTATCCATTTTATAGCCTCTTAGAATTTCTCCCACACAAATAAGTCCTAGACAAAGATCTCTTGGAATATTTTGTCCCTACCAACATAGATATTGATCAATTTCAGGCCATGGTAGGGCATATTTCATCCAATCATCACCTATTATTCACTTAACAAGATCTTTCATCCATCACATATCACAACCATTCTCTACATCTAGCAGTCTATGTCCACAAGCATAAAATCATGAGAGTCTTGATAGATGGTGGGTAAGGCTTAAATATTTGTACCTTGAAACTAGTTAAATAGTTGAGATATTTTGAAGATATCATTGAAATATAAAAGTTAATTACTATTAGGGAATATGATGATAATGAACATGGTTCAAAGGGAACTATCAAGCTTCCCATCCAAGTTGGCCCAACTATTGTAGAGAAAACATGTCAAGTCTTGGATCTTGATTTACCATATAATACTCTCCTAGGATTTCCATGGATACATACCATGTAGGTCATCCCTTCAACCTACAAACAATGCATTAAATTTCCCTATAATGAAACTAAGGTCACTATTCATTGTGACCCCCAACCCTTCTATTATCATAAGAAATTGGAAGAGAAATATCAAAAATTACTCTAAGTTCCAAATAATGATATCACCCTACATTCATCATCCTACATCAATCCATCAACACTAGCTTCATCATCTACCACTCAAAAAACCCTCCCCAAAATGAAGATCCAAGTACAAGATAACAATTGTGATTACTATAATCTCAAAAGGTCCTTTATATCTAGGAAAAATTTCATCTTATCCTAAGATGTATGGGAAGCCACAACATATTGATAAACTCACTCTATTATAATCAAATTTGTACCCATAGTTTTATCCAAGTTAGGAGAACTAAGAAAAAAATTCATAGAGGAATATATTTCCTAATGTTTCTACCATGATGAAGAGGAAAAAACTACTATGTCGATTGATCAAAATAGTAAAGGTTCCTAGATAATTAAAAACATGGGATTCACATTCCATGGTGGCCTTGGTCTACATCAGAAAGGAATTAGAGAACCCATTATTCTAGAAAAATGAAATAAATATCAAGGGCTTGGATATGGTTCGTTAGATAATACTACCCCCAACATTGAGAGTATCTCTAGTGAGGTAGTTGAAGCTTACGCTATGGATAATATTTCTAACATTGATAACATTGAGGGATCTCCAATGTACATCACTAAATTATTCAAAAATTCATCTATTAAAACTATCATGATCTTATCATTCACTTCACCTTCACCTGATAATGGCCTCCAACTTGTTACCCCCAACTCATTGATTGGGACCAACAACAAGCACCAATTTTGGATTATTTGAAAACTATGAATCTATTGTTGAGTTCATGGGACTTAGATATGTCATACTTCATGGGACTTAGATATGTCATACTTCTAGGAGACCATAAATTAGGTTTCAACATAGAGCTTGATGTGAAAGAATACTTTGGGAAAAATCTTGAATCCTTTGGTTGTAAAAATGAGAACATAAAAATAAAAAATAGATCCTCAAGTGAAAACCATAAAGTGGTACTTTCAAATCATGAAAAAAGTAAAACAAAAGAGGACATATCCAAGGGTGAAAACCTCTTTGAGGTGCCTTGGGATGAAGGATTCAACCTCCCAAGTATAGCTAAACATTAAGAAAATTTAACAGTGCTAGTAGAGGATTTTGAGCAAGTAAATTTTGGAACTACTAACACACCAAAGATCATGTTCTATGTAGCATCCTTAGATCTTGGAGAGAAACATAATTTCACAACATTCTTAGAAGAATGTAAAATGAACTTTACGTGATCTTATGCTGACATGCTTGGACTAGATACCACACTAGTAATGCATCACTTAACAGTATATCCAAGCGCTAAACCAGTGAAACAAAAGTTACACAAGATGCACCCATAGATTGCATTACTAGTGAAAATAGAGCTACACATTTTTTTAGAAATTTGTTTCATAAAGCCAATCAATTATCCAAAGTGGGTTTCAAATCTAATACCAATTTCCAAACCCATTGGGGATGACTTCCCATTGTCTAATGTAGAAATGATTTTGGATTTGACACCAAGTCATGCAATTATTTCACTCATGGACATCTTTAGGGTATAACTAATGCATAACACAAGAAGACCAACATATAAAAACTTTCACATGCCCTTGGGGTACATACTATTAGAATTTTATGTCTTTTGGTCTTAACAATGTAGGGGCCCAATGCATCAGTGAGCCATGACAGTGATTTTACATGACATGTTTCACAACATCATGGAATACTATGTAGATGACATCCTATTTAAATAGTAACAAGAAAAAGACACCTAGAGGTGTTATCTCAAATATTTAGTGAGGCTTACTCCAAAAAATATATATTCGAGGTCACTTCTAGAAAAAACTTAGGATACATAATGTCTCAAAGAGGCATTGAGGTGGACCCAACAAAAGTTGAATCAATCATTGATATGCCTCCTCTTAAAATGCTAAAGCAACTTTGAAGTTTACATGGGAAGCTCCAATCTATCAAGAGGTTTATAACACAATGAGTAGACAAATGTCACCCATTTTCTCATCTTCTTCATAAGTACATCACATTTAGATGGGATGCAAAATACCAACAAGCCTTCCAACATCTAAACTATTACCTAAATCACCTCCACTATTGATGCCTCCAGTGGCAAATAAACCTTTGATCATATACATCTCAACATCTACAATAGCATTAGGTGCTCTCTTGGCACAACATGATGACTCAAGGAAAGAGAGAGTAGTCTACTACATAGGCCAAACATTAGTTTTATGCGATCTTAGTTATACTCCTATCGAGAGAGCACATTTAGCAATTATCTTTGCCTCTCAAAAGCTACAACACTTTATGATTAACCATCAATTCAAGCTCATCTCTAAGGTAGATCCACTAAATTACCCATTGTCAAAAGAAACACTCATAGGCCACATGGCTAAATGGGTTATGATAGTTAATTTGACATAGAGTATGTGGATAGGAAGGTAATAAAAGGATAGGTCATAGAAGATCAACTAGCAGAAGCACCAATATACAATAAGAATCGCCTCATGGGTATGTACAGGATCATCATGGAAAAAATAGGTCATTAAGTGGCAATAAAAAGACAAAAAATCAGAGTTAGACAACTTGACGTAAAAATTTGAATAAGTTATCTATACTATTTCAAAAAAATGTAAAAATAGAATCTGTAGCAAATTGAATTTAGTTTCTAAACTACTAGACCTTTATTTATTTATTTTAAATCTATTTGGTGAAAATTTGAAATTTCAATGCAGTAGTATTTAAATTTCAGGGTAAAAATAAGAAGTAGGTGTCTGTCTAACCACCCTAACCACAATAAAATGATAATATTTTTCTATAATATTTTAGATATTAGTAGAGGACTCATGTCCCGATGTGATGCATATTTTTTTATAATTTTTTTCCATGTAAATAATTAATTGTGATTTTTTTTATTACAACTTTTAAAAAATATAAAAGCTCGTCTGTCTAACCACCTTAATTTGGTCAAAAATTCATGAAATTAAATTTTAGTTTTTTTAATCCTATAGTATGCAAAGCATAGAATGTGATGCATGTTTCGGATTCAAAAAATATGATACCATTTGAAAGTTATAGATGTTTTTCAATCAACCTGTCAATCATGACTTTATTCGTAAATCTAATAGAAAATGAATAATAATTATTTATTAAATTCAAAGTAAAGCATAATTTATATTGGTAGAAAGTTGAGAATCTCCTCTAAAAACCCTTTTCGTTTCATCAATTTTGGGTAAAAAAAATATCGTCAGCCACATGGGTCATCATATGGCTTACATATCGCCACTTTTTGGCCCATCATGATCTTGCACATACCATCATATTAGATTTCTCAGATGTAGCAGTATTCATTATCACTTCTATTGGTCAATGTAATTTATATAACTAAATGGATCCCACACTCAACATGGTTTAGTGGTAGGGATCATGTTCATCACACCCCAAGGTGATTGCATCCCAAAGTCATATCAGTTAGCATTTCCATGCATTAAAAAAAATCTAAAAATGAAGCTCTTATTACAAGGTTAAGGATGGTTGTACAATAGAAGATAAAATATTTACAGGTTTATGGTGATTCCCAACTAGTAGTCAGACAAGTCAATGGTGAATATTAGACAAAAAATGACAAATTACTACCATACAAAAGAAGTTTCAAACAATATTTCACTATTGTCTCATTTGATAAAATACCTAGATTTAATAACAAGGTGGTAGATGTTATGACATCTAGAGCTCCCATAACTCAATAATTTATTACAAGGTTTTACCCTAACCACAATTACTCCACCACTAATCTCATAAAATACCAAGAATAAAGTTTAACCACTAACTAAGAACAATCCACAAGTGACCATAAAAAAAATAATTACAAAAATAATCTAAAACTAAAAAACTAGTTGTAACCAATGCACCTTACAAAAGAGAAATAAAACAAAAATTGAGTAGCCACTCACTAGTAGAGAGAAAGACAATTGTAAAGTTCAAGATGGTTAATAATGGGAGATGAATCAAAGGATATTAGACTCAAGATCTTTGAGTTTGTCTTTATACTTCCCTTCCAAATCTAGAGCTAAGTTTGAAGGTAGTGTATTTTTTGTTCAATCTCTTTGTTCACCTTCAATAATTCAATGAGAGTTGTAGACAAATTAGTCATCTAGATAAGTATGTCAACACTAATCATTTGAACTCTAATTTGAAAGAGAATTTAGATTGAGAAAACACAACAGTACAATAAAAATTCCAAATAAATTATATAATAATATATCAATAAGTATTAGTAGTAAAACTGCAAAACATAGATAAGTCTAAAAGTGTCAACTTCCATGACTACTTATGGGAAAACGGGTAGGCAACAACGACATGAGATAGTGGTAAAGCTTGTAGACATATGAGAAACCTAGAAAGAATGCTTAAAAGACTCAAGTGAATTACAGAATGGGCAAGTGGGTGATGGGTATTTGAATCTTAGATAGACACCAATAGATAATTTAACACCAAGGAGCTTCAAAATGGTGAGTTGTGATTGTGCATTAGCTTTGGACTCCCAAATATATTACTTTAATTTATTTGATGTAGACCTAAAAATTTTAGAATCTTGAAATTGTTAATTATGAAGATTGATAAATATTTATTTTTCAAAGAGTAGACAACACATAATCTTTCATAATAACATTGCTAACTTTAAATATAAATCTTTTGTGATATTTTACAAATAATACTTACATGACAACTACAAAAATAACATTGAAAAGAGACCATACATAATCATTTATATAAACGAAAAACATTAAAAAAAGCTATAACTCTTTTACAAAGAATAAAGGATTACTTGAAAAGCTTGGTGCAAGATGAATGTACATGGAAAACGTCCTTATACAAAGGTAAAATACCAAAGGCCTGCTGTTAAAGCAATGCGGAATCACAACTTATTTAGTTGACCACCCTTTATTCTCTACCTTATCTAAAATATAAAAGGAAGATTCTTAAGGGGTTGACCTTCCCACTATTCCCCTCGTATCAATCGCTTTTAGTTCGGTCAACCATGACGACATGCTAAAACACATTAGAAAAGAATCTCCAATAAAGTCGTTAGTATCTTCCTTGAATATTACCATGCTTGATAGTGAGAAGAGCATATACGCCCTCTAAGTTGTGGTCTATGTGGGGACCAAGATCCCACAAGAAGCACCATTTTATTACACTTTTAATTTTAATTAATATATTATGATAATTTCAAATAAAAATATATATTATTATATTATTGGCATGATTTATAAGTAAATTATTTTTAAAAATACTATCAAAAGTTTAGGGTATATATATTGATAGATTTAAAATATTTTTTTGGCATCTCTCATTTTTAATATTTAAATTTAAAATATTTAGGTGCTTACCATCTTGGTTTAGATTTGTATGGGTGAGATCATTTTAGTGGTAATAGGTTTGAACTCCAATCTTTTAAAATTAAATTTCTTAATTTGAGTCCATATTTCTCTTTCTTGTTAGCTATTATAATTCAATTAAAGAACAACTTTTTTTAAAAGTTACATGTTCTAGGGGTTGAGCTTAATTGGTTAAAGTGTTGGGTTCTCCTTGGAAAGGCCTAAGTTCAAACCTTCATAAGAACATCTAATATGTAATTCTAAGTGGTGATTCTTGATTTTCTATAGTTGACTTCTAATATGAATGTGATTTCTAATAAGGTGGATTTCTAGATCATGACTCTTGGTCTTCCATAGGTGATTTTTATTGTGCATGCTCATAAAGGTCTTGTATTAGTCTCTAATAAGTGGTTGCAAGATCATGCGTTCGTCTTACATAGACACTCGTATGGAAAAAAATATTTGTAAATGATATTCAAGAGAGAATAAACTACATGCTACAGTGGTGTGTTTAAATACTAAGCTTAATCTAAATGAATTGTCTAGGATTTAGGATTCAGTACATCTAAAAATCAATTGAAAATGGATGAAAATAATTACATTAACATTGTAGGAATTTATTGCATGCTTTCTTATTTTTTTTACTTTAGTTCATCATTATCAATTCAATCCATCGAAGGGTCTAACTAAGAAGAACATAACTCTTGCAATTCAACATATTTCCAAAAGGTATATATGAATGCCACACATCCTTATAAATATTTAAAGCATAGACACTATAGAGAACATGTTCCAAATAGATCATATATAAAAGTTTTAGGTTTGAATTCATACATAAGGTTTAGTTGTGCACATACATGGATCATCTCTACACATTTAAAAGTGAACCTAGACAATATACACTTAGATGTGTAGGTCAATGACAATCATCTAAGAAGATATAAAATTGTAACATCATGTAAATTGGTTCCTAACATATACACAAATGCATCTTCATCGAAGTCAAAGCTAACTATCCATGGATTTAATTTATGTATTTAATTTTAATACTAAATATCAATCTTAACTCTTAAATCTAGATTAATTATTTGTGTAATTTATTTATTTATTTAGCTTAGATTGTTTGTTTGAGTGTAATGTATTTCCCTTATGGAAAATAATTAGCCCAACTTTCTTACAACCCATAGGGTTTATTAATTATTTATTAAGGTGAATAAGATCTAATATTTTTTAATATTATGCATTTCTTTCAAATCAAAATAGTAGATCCACCCTTAAGTATTTATCATTTCTTTATTTATTTCCTAGGGTTTGGACTTTAGTGTGATAACTCTTTGAGTTCTTCTCTCCTGCCCTTTGGATTTAGTATTCCATCTTTGATTTTTAGATTTGATATACACGTATTTCTATGATCTCACATTAGATCTACAACCAAAGTCTCATACCCTTAATATCATCCAATTTTTAAACTATTCCTTAGAAACGAAAATTTAAAAAAATGGAGGCAAGAATCGAGAAGAGACACAGAACTGCAGGTTTGAAATCTGCAGCTGCAAGAGACGAGGAGCCAAATTCAGAGGGCGAAGATGGTGATGAGGAGCGTTTTTATTGCATCTTCTACCATCTAGAGCTTGTGGGGTCGATGTAGCTTCTCTTCACCCCTTTTTGCTGCTACGCAAATGCTAGCTTATGGGTCTCGAGACTGTGGGGGTTGAGGTTTTGGTTGTTGTGTGGAGGTGTGATGAGTGCTACATTGCAATATTTATTCTCCGGTTGGTTCTGCTCCACACCTTCTCTTCCTCACCCTCTCTCTTTCTTCGATGAAGGAGATTTGTACGAATCTATTGATGAAGAGAGGTATTGGTTCTATTGTGGCAGTTCTGCCATTGTTTCTTTGTGGTCTAGAGTTGTGCTTTGTGCTTGTCATGGGCTCGGCTTATAGATTTTCCTAAATTTGTAGGTTTTGTGCCTTTTGGCCTCTGTGGTTCTTGTTTATTCTAGAGCATCCTGTTGGAAATCTCTGCTTTTGGTTTGTGGAGGCTGTTGAGATGTAGTTGGGTTTCGTTGTGATGGCCCTTCTTTGTTGGGCCTGGTTCGTGAAGGGTTTTTTTTAGTGTCCTTCCGTTTTAGCTTGCAGAAGGGATAGGATTACTTCAAGGCCAAGGTTGGCTCAGGGTTGATGTCTATTTTTGTGGGGAGTGTTTTTTTCTTGAAGTCGGCTTTTCTGTTTTGGGTTATGGAAGATTTGGTTTTCCATGACCATGTTGTTTCTAGCTTGTGGCTGCAAGGAGGTTGTCTTGGAGCTTCGAAGGTTTTGTGAGCTTTTCCTTTGCTTTTGGTTAGTAGTGATGTTGGCCGTTGCGGAGGAAATTTTTTCTCTGGTTCTTGTGGAGCTTGTTTCCCATGGAGAGGTGTGTAGATTGCAGCCCTGTTTATGTTGTTGGGCTTTTGGCTGGTGTTAAAGGCTGCTAAATGCTTATGGTGTACGAAAAAATATACAAGTGTAGAAAATTGTAGAGAAGAACAAAGTCGCATAACACTCAGATTTACGTGGAAAAACTTGGTAAAAGTATACCAATAAAAAACAACAAGCAAAATATCTTTCATATTGATTCTCAAGAATTACAGAATTACAACAACCTCAAATGAGCTCTAGCCTCTTCTTCACAAAGAGGGAAAGAATACCTCTCAAAACTATTCTAGCCTTTAGCCTTCTTTCTACTCCTTACAAATGAGGGAATGCTCCTCTATTTATATATAAATTTGAGAAACTTAATGCTATAATTAAGTTCCCAAATTTACCACCTCTAATCCTTCCAATGCCACCACTATAGTCATATTATTGACTAAGCCTATATGTGGCTCTCAACCATCTACAAGATTGACACATATAGAGTCCAACTTCATTCTACTATGAATCACTTAACAATTTACTAATTCAACACAATCTGACTCACTCAACTACATGTATGACACATAGGAGTAGATTCCTAATTGAATATTGCTTGTATGACACATATAGAATTATAGTCCTATTTGACTTCATATTCTAACATTTGGCTCCATTTGTGGTTGTATACGAATGAGGTGCTCTTGGGTGTCATGTTTATCGAAGCATTCTTTTTTTGGTCTCAAGGGAGATGGTTGTTTGGTTTTGTGAATTTGCACATTGTTGGTTTTCTAGTGCAAAGATGTTTAATGGGTATTGTTTGGAAAGTTCTTTTGAAAATATTATGGGTCGAGATAACCCATGTGGTTTCAAGGGTTGTGGGTACTGTTGATGTCATTTCTTCTCTTTTTTTTTACTCTCTTTTTGGGTCCTCAAAATTTACTCCTATTGAGGTGGGGTTTCCTCCTTTAGAGTTGGAGGTTGTGGACTTGGTTGAGAGTACTAATCTTCTTCTGATGGCTTCCTCTCTCGCTTCACCTTTTGAAATGGAGCTTTGTACTATTGAGGTGGAGAATGACATGGTTGGAGGGGCTTGATGCTTTGGCAAAGGGGTATTTGTTGTCCTCATTCCTATTATGCTATTGTACTGCCCTATTAAGGTGGGGAGTTTGGGAAGTTGGAATGTTTGTTTGGGGGCATTTCTTGCCTTCTTTTCAAATCCTTTCTCATGTGTCCTATAGTGGAGATGGAGATTGATGATGGGATCCTAGATCTACATTTGATTTATTTGATTGTAAGTTGTATTAGGCTTAAGGCCACCATTGTTAAAATGTTTTAGGTTGAGGACTAGTTTGTTTTGAACAAGTCTATTTTTTGGTCTTTTGCCTTGTTTAGTTGCAGTCTATTTAGTATGATTTTATTAGTCATGGCTATTGTGTTTTAGCTACTTGCGGGTTTTGTATTATCTTTTAGCAGCATGTTCATCTTGGATATGGTTTCAGGTCCCTCCAAAACATGTTTGTAAAGGTTTTTGAGTCCCTCTAAAACCTATTTTTCCCATATAATCAAAACATTTATCATAGATTCCTCTTTTTTCTTTGATGATGATTATTTTTCTTTTACATGATGAGGTCATAACCAATGATTACTCTATGTTTGGCTTGTTGTTTATTATTTTTCTTACTATTTCTTATTAGGTGTGTCATTTTTGTATTGTATATATGCTTTACAACCTAAACTCTAGGGAATGTGCCATAATTTTTACACATGTGTGCTTTGATGGATATCTTTCATTTACATGTACATGATATTAGTTCACTATTCATCTATGTGTAATTTTATGCCTTATTATGTTATGATATGATTCTTTTTGTTTATTCTTGCATATAACCTAAAGTGATGTTCCTAGTGCTTCATTATTTTATCCTTTTAGTGGTCATATATTTAAATAACTTAGGAAGATGTTGATTTCATTTTATGATGATATTTATCTTAATACTCCTTCCTAATTTAATTGTCTCACCTTTCATCTTTATGTCCATGATCCTATTTCCATATTTATTTCTCCCATGATTTATGTGATTTTTCATATCTTCATGTCCTACATTTCCTGTTGAGTCATCTCCTCCTAGGGACATGCCAAATTTCTATTTCATTACTAATCCACAATATTATTGTACAACTTGACATACATATAAAAAAAAATAAGGGATATGAATTATCTAATCAAATTAATAATACTCTAGCTAAAAAATCTCTTTGGAATTTAATGTGTTCATATAAGGCATATAGAATTATTTTGAGACAAGATTTAAGTATAATTTCATAATTATATATTATGTACTCTTATATAAGTAGTCATCATTCTTGAGATTCTTTATCAAAATAGTTATAAGATTTCATTTGGATCTCACAAGTTACAACCTTCACATATTATTCAAGAACATCAACTATTATACACTATGGTTAAATATAGGTTTGGATCAAACAAGCCTTAGTTGATAATAAATCTACTTTAAATATTAGTGGTAAAGAGTTCTTAGATATCATCAAGTTTATTCTACTAATTATACAACATATAAAGTCATTAATAAGGGAATTGATAACGTGGACCACAAATCTCTTAGTTTTTCGACTTTACCCATTACTCCTAGACCTATTTAACTTTATATTGGGTTTTGTGTGTGATGCAGGAGCATCCACGGTGTACTAGAAATCCTATGTCACCAAAAAATATTTTATTTTTATTTTTTTGATTTCAATAAGGACTTAGGTGATGGAAAATAATATTTTCATTTGCAATAGTGTGAATTCCCTTGTGTGAAAATGTAATGTAACTTTTGATGGGAAAATACCCCCCGGTAACTTGGTAATTGTAATTTGTAAAAGTTTTGGTCTTTGGGCATCCCACTTTTGGAGGAGGTCAAAAAGGGTCATATTTGCATGTACATGTGTCATATTTTTTTCATAAAGTGGTAATATTGCATGTTGCTTGCATGTCTTTGCATGCAACAACTATTATGACAAGGTGTAAGGAATCTATAAAAGACATGTAACTAGTTGTCATAGCATCTCAAATTTGGTTGGTCAAGAGTCTAGGCACCCAAGAGAAGTTAGCATGCATTGTGCCACATGTCTTAAGACATCTTTTCAAACTCCCAAGCTTGGGCGTACCTTCCTCAAGGTGGTTTCAGGAGCTTATTTTGCAAAACCATGGTTTGTTTCCTCTTGGCTCATTCTTTATTTATTGATGCCTTATCATTTGGAGAAGGGGGCTTGGAGAAGTGGAGATTTGCATACTGAAATATTACTGAAATTGCATAGAATTTTTGAAGACAACTTTGTTGCATGTGTTGCATGTAGGATTAAATAGGAGCCCATGTGCTTTAGTTTGATGTAGAAATTTGCATATTTGAATATAATATAACTTGCAGATTTCTCTTCCATTTTTGTCTCATTATATGTATTTGCATACTTCATGTGTTGTGTTGTGTGAGATTTTGTAATAAGATTTGAAAGGGAGATTCTCCCTTTTCACCAGTGGTATCATAGCAAGTCATCTTGAGTTTGTAAACAAAGCACCGAAGAGAGGTAGTTTGTAGTAGGACCTATGAGTTATGGGTGAAGATTAAACTATCTCCAAGAATTTCCAACCATGTTAGTGGTTGAGGCAAAGGTGTTGGAGGAAGAGACCCTCCTAGAGATGAAATTAGATCCCTTAGAAGGCAACTAGAAACCTTGTAGGAATATATCCATAGAAGAGAAGTGCATAGAGAAAGAGATGATAGTGAAGATGAAACTGAGGAAGAAGAGGAAGACAAAGAATAGGATCAAATTGATCCTGAAGAAATAAGATTGTTGAGAGCAATATCAAGCATCAGAAAGAAGCCAAAAATAGAGATTTCAACCTTCAATGGAAGCCTAAATCTTGAGGAGTTGATAGATTGGATTAATGACATGGAGGACTTTTTTGAATTTGAAGAGATTGAATACCCTTGGAGAGTGAGGTTTACAAAAAAAAAGTTAAAGGGCCATGCAAGCATTTGGTGGAAAGAAGTTCAGCTTGACTGGGGAAGACAAGGGAAATACAAAATATCCAAATGGGATAGAATGGTGGCAAAAATGAAAAGACAATTTATCTTAGTAGATTCTGAGATGGAGTTGCTCAAAAAGATGCAAAGTTTGAGACAAGGAACTAGAACTATGAAAGAATACACAGAAGAATTTCATAAGGTCTTGATTCAAACATGGAATTATAAGGCAAATAAGGAGAAGGTAGCTCGTTACATTAATGGGTTGAAACCTAGCATGTAGGAGGAGTTGGAATTGGTGAGAATGATCACCATTGAGGATGCATACCAGTTTTCATTGAAAGTTAAAGAAAGACTAAACAAAAAATTTGAGAGAAAACAAAGAGGAAGAGGTTGTGGTGGAGGAACCAGGGGAATAAGTTATGATGGGAACCATAAAAATCAGAAATTTGAAGACCAAGACAGTAGAAAAAATCAAAAATTATAAAATTATCACCCTCCCAAAGATCAGGTAGAGGATTTAGAACATATTTTCAATGTAGTGAAGAGGGGCATATATCTTAGGAGTTCCCTCACAATCAAGAAAAGACCAATAGAATACCTGAAAATAAGAATAGAGGAGAAAAAATCAATGAAGAGGATGCACGCTCATCACATTCCAAAGAAGAAAAAGGAGCTGAAGTCCTGATGACAAGAAGAGCATTATTGAATGAAGAAGATGAACCAGTTCAAAGAAAAAGATTATTCAAGACAAGATAAAAATGCGAAGGGAAATATTGTAATGTCATCATAGATAGTGGAAGCATGGATAACTTGGTATCCAAAGAAATGGTGAGAAAATTGAATCTAGAAAGAAGGAGGCACCTAAAATCATATCGCATATCTTAGGTACAAGATAATAAAAAACTATCGATGAACGAATAATGTTTGGTAAAATTTAAAATAGGAGGTTATTTTGATGAAATATTGTGTGATATAATTCCAATGGATGCATGCCATATTTTTTTAGGAAGGCCTTGGCAGTATGATAGGAAGGCAATGCATAATAATTGTGCTAACACATATACCATAGTGAAGGATGGTGTGAAGCATAAACTGAAACCTTTGAAAGAAGATTTGGTTCAAGTTTGTGGTAATGCAAGATTTTTTTTAGTGGATGCAAAAAAATTCTAGATGGTATGAGGCATGAGAAATTTTGTTTTGCTTTGCGAACCGCAAAATTTAATGCTTTGGACAGAGGTAAGGAATGGGTCCTCTACAACTTTCTAGGGTTTTTCACCTAGGAAGAAGAGGGTTTCTCTTTACCAATCGGGGGCATTAAATCTTGCGATTCATTCAATGTTTGAGATTGAATATGTAATGGAATACGCTAAGTACTAAAATGTAATATGTAAACCTAATTATCTAACCTAAACTAAGCGAGTCTATAATGTTAGAAAACACATGATGTATTGTAACAATGCTAAAATGAAGATGAAACTAAATAAAGTAACCTATTAAATCAAATGGGTGCACCTAAAAATTGTTGTAGAACAAAGAGGAAGTTGTGAAACCCTCAGAAAAAATGAGAAATCTGAATTTTGAGTTAGTTGGGACACTTATGCCAAGTGGGGTGACCTAGTCCCTTTTCATGAAAACTATTCCAGAAGCCATTTCTGCCAATTGGGTCTCCAAATCTGAAAAAAAAATTTCGAGAACCTCCAGTTTTTTTCTAGGAAAATTGAAAGAGGACACAGAGGCCTATGATCTGTATGATGTTTCTTCATGGGAATCCCGATTTAGATATGTAAAATAGCTTGCAAAACAAAAGATATTTGGGTTTCTAATGTGAGGTTTGCCTTGGTTAAACCCCTAGTTTGTATTTAAACTTGAAAAGATATGCAAAATTTGCATAAACCCTAGCCCTAAGTGTGTCTAGAACTAGGAAAACCTGAAATAAGACAAAACTCTATTATATTGTGCTAGAATAAGATGCATGCAAGAGATTTGGAATAATGCAAGACTTCAATCTTAGAAATCCTACAACATTACAAATGAGTACAAAAGAGGAATGCAAATGGGATGCAAACCTCAAATCTGAAAATGGGTTGATAGTAGAAGATGGAGTCACTTTGAAAATAGTCTTTAGGAGTGACATGGTGGCTAGTTGCACCTCTTCAACCTAGATTTATCCATGAATCTCCATGGACATCTATCTTCAACCTGTGTCAATGTGTGTTCTTGGATATAAAGTGAGCTTGAAGACTTGCAAAAGCCCTAATTTGTTGTCCAATAGATTTAATTTTTTTTGTGAGAGAGATGAATCTTCTTGAGGAAGATGTTTTGCACTTCATTCTTGGAGTTGGATGTGAAAAATGACTAAGAGAGGAAAAATGACTTAAAAACATGTATTTATAAGCAACAAGACCTAATTGTTGAGAATGTTGACCTAAGGCACTGACACCCATCGGGAATTTATGATAAAACATTCATTTTCCCACCTAAAACTTCAAAATTCCTCAAAAAGGACTAGGTCACCAACTTGGGCAACCTAGTCCCACTAAGGGATTTTAAAGTGGGAATAGTGGTTTTTGATTTATTTTGATATTGCTTGTCGGGGGTTAAATGTTCCCTTAGGTATAAAAGGCCTCAAAGTCACAATTAATGAACCTTAGGGGCGTATAAATGTTGTTTTAGGGTGATAATTGATGAAATGGGACCTTAAGTAAGACTAGAATGGGCTCAAAATTATCCTTTTCTTGAAAGGTATACAATTTTTGGTGACATATTTAGCCCCCACTTTAGTGCCCATATGACTCTACATGCATAGCTAAGCTAAAGGATTCTAAAAAAACAATACACCTCATTTTCATAAAAGGATACTCATTCAAAGGGTAGGAGAATGAAGCCCCCAATGTAGTTATCTACAAAACCACAATGTTAGGAACTGCATCCTGCAACACAAATTCATTAGAAATCCTAGAAATACTCTTATTTGATCCCTAAAAATCAAGTTTTAGGGTAGTGTCGATGGTGAAAATGACACAAACAACGTTAAACATAATATTTCTACTCTATCTCTCCTGAAAAAGAAACACAACATATAGTAGCCTAACTCCCAAGGTCCTGGTAGTTGGTTCTCAACTGTCTAGTGTCACTCGATTGGTCCATGCAACTATAATGTTCAAGGGGCCTTTACTAGAAATAAGGAATGCAAGGAACAATGGATTCATCAATCTATACTTAATGAAAGGGGGTTTAAATAAACAGAAAAAGATAGGTCAAGGCGTAAATGAATAAAAAACATAAATGAAATTCTCTAAATATCCAGACATATGCTTTCAACAACGAATGCTCCTTCAATAGATCAAGAAAATCATAACATGATGTGATTTACAGAACAATCGATACCATTGCATGCATCTATAGTGCTTAGTTTAACCATCACAATTACTCATCACAATATTTTTAAGATATAAAAAAGAACAAACTCTTCATTCATTGCCAATAACATAGATCAATAGACATGTAACAATTCCATCCATAGACAATTTATGAAATAATCTTTGAAATTTGGTTCCTTCTATTGATTTTCATCAAATAAGAAACATTAATGCTTCAACAAACTCACTGGCATATAGACAGATTGTGATTCATTAACCTCATCCAATAAACTCAATTTCAACATAACACTGTGTAAAAATTGTATTCTATATTCAACTTTAACTTAAGAAAAAAAAAGTATCCTCTTAAAGCTATGAAATTCCTATCTCTTACTATCAGGTGGCTAATTCTACTCTCATTAGCTGACCTTTACAATATCGCACCCAAAAATACATATAGGCATGCAAAGCATAAATTTCTCTCAATCAAAATTGAGATCCACTAATCAAGGAATTGAAATCTCCTTAAAAACTTGGACTAGCTAATCTCTAGTTCCAATGTTGATTGCGCTGTGAAATAGGAAAGAAAGAGAGTCATGTGCCAAAAATAGACTTCCAACTCATTCTTATGTAGTTCACTCCAGAATGTAATCATCATAACTGGAGAAGAGTTGTTGAAGAATATCTATATCCGGCCCATCAATCCAGCTGCCCTCAAATTTAATTATCTTTAGTTCTGCAGAGGCAAACCCCTTCTTGTCTTTCAATTTAATCAACTCCTTTCTTCTAGCCTTCACTCCTTCCCTGACATCCATCAATCTATATAATAATAGATCCTCTCCATCATCCTCTTTTTGTATAACCTCTTGAAATCTATTGTCCCATTTATCCTTTAATTGACTTAGAGGCAAGCCCTCTTTAACCGGTATATCAACATTAACTAGTGTAGCTACAACAACTTCTAGTTCATCAAGTTGTTCATTCAAATCCTTACTAGCATCTTGGATTTCATTCCTATGCTTGTATATAAAATCAGATATGAGCCAGATTATGCTAGAGGCTTTTTCCAAGAAGTTTGCATTGTCTTCCTCAAGGATTGACTACTCAAGAAGAATTGACTTTGGCAATTTATTGATATCTTTTATCCTTTGGACATATCCTCTATATTCTTCCTTTTTCCTTTCCAAAGTTTTAGTATGGTGCTTCATTTCTTCTATTAATTCTAATGTTGCCTTGTGGATTTCAAAACTGCTTACTAACACCTCTCCTACCTCTTAGTTAAGCTTGTTGATCCAAACAACATAGGTAAATTCGTTGGAAGTTCTTTCTATATATAGAGCCCCCTTTTAGCATGTAATGAGCACTCTTCATCCTTAATGCTCTCCTCTGAGTAGTATTCATTCCTTTTGGACATATATTGTTGAGGATATTCTTGTCCACATCTGCCATCTCCTTTGATAAACCCTAACCTTAGATGAGTTTTATTGGATGAATCTCTAAGTCAATATCTTGTAGAATAGCCATCCACTTTCCTCTTCATTCTCCTAATTCAATTTGCATCAAGAGATATTTCATAGCCAGATCAGGAACTATGGCCATTACCTAACTTTGAAGAATGTAATGCCTGAATTTATTTACAGCTTGAACTAATGCAAATGCTTATTTCTCCAGGGGTGGGTATCTAACTTCTGCATTCTTAAAAGGAGAGCTCATGAAGGAAATAGGTCTTTCCTCTCCCTCACCTCTTTGTTGTGTTAAAACAGTTGCACACAAATGGGCAGACATGAAAGAATAGATATAAAAAGGCTTTAGATAATCTAGGCTAGTAAGAATAGGTGCCTTAGATATTGACTATTTGATCTGTGAGAAAGAAAATTTAGCCTCACTTCTCCATTCTATTTTCGCCTCTTTGTTCATCATTTCATTAAGGGGTTTGACAATTTCTATAAACCTTGTTATAAATTTTCTAACAAAATTGATCCTCCCGAAGAAGGATCTCATTTCTTTCTTATTGCCTAGCCTTGTTAGTTTCAAGATAGCCTCCACTCTATCAGGATCTATGGATATCCCTTCTTCTAATATGATGTGGCCTAAGAGTTTCCTTTCAAATACTCCAAACACACACTTTTTTGGATTGAGGGAGACACCATAGCTTATACACTTTTTGAGGACCTTTTCTAGATCTATAGCATGGTCTCCTTGATTCTTGGAGAAGATAGTTAAATCAACCACATAAATAATGATACACTTACCTATCAAATCCCTAAATGCTATGTCCATTGCATGTTGAAAGGTTTCTCCAGCGTTGATGAGACCGAACGACATCCTCCGAGAGGAAAATGTGCTCCATTTGGTGGTGAAGGCGGTTTTCATTCTGTCCTCATGAATGACAAGGACCTGATTATACCCAGAATAGCCATCCATAAATGACATCATCTAGGACCCATTAACTATTTGTAGTACCTCATCAAGAGAGGGCAATGGGTAATTATCCTTCTCGGAGGCCTTATTTAAATTCCTGAAATCAACGCATAACCTAATTTCACCATTTTTCTTGGGCACAGGAACTAAATTTGCAACCCACATAGAATGTCTAACTGGGAAGATTATTCTTGTAGATAGTAGCTTTTGCACCTCCTTCTAGATCAGGGGCTCAATCAAAGCATTGACCGGGCATTGTTTTTTACAAAAGGGCTTGGCTTCTGGCTTAAGAAGTATAGTATGTGTGATCACCAAGGTGTCAAAGGTCTTTAGGTCATCATACCCCCAATACATGGCTGCAATGTTTTGCTCCAAAACCTTAACTATCTTGTCCTGAATTTCTTGAGGAAAAGTCTTTCCTATGAGGACATTCCTTTTAGGGCCTAGGTGAGTCAGATTGACAGATTCATATTTCCCTCCATCACTCTCTATGGGTACCCTTTGACGAGCCCGTGGGTCAGAATCAAATATTCTCTCCAAAGCTACCATCCCTTTTGGAATACTATTAATTTATAAATTCAATTTCCCTTCTTCATGACCATTCTCAGGATCCCAGTCTCCCTGATCTCTTTCTAATTCATCTATTATCTATCCTTCGAAGACATCTAAACTTGCCAAAAAGGGAAATATATGTTGGTCATCATCAAATACCTAAAAATTCTTGGCATTATCAGTGATAACTGGGACTGAGACTAATTCAACTAAAAATCTCTTTAGGTTAGAATCTTGCATGGATTCCAAGGTGCTAGTAGCAACGACAAGGGCATCTACAATTTGATTAGCTTCTCTAGGGATCAAAGTGATCCCAAAAGCATCAAAGTCTTCAATCAGATTCCAAATTCTATTTTTGTATGCAACCAACCTTTTGTTATGACAAGTATACTGGCTACATACCTACTTTACAATTACTTCATAATCTCCCATTACCCTGAGAGCAGCGAGCTTCTTTTTATGAGCAAACATAATTCCATGAGCAAGTGCTTCATATTCTGCCACATTGTTCGTGCAACCAAACTGCAACCTGTAAGATGCAAAGTAAGTCTTCCCTTTTGGGTTGGTTAGTTCAATCCCTGCTCCACTTCCTGCTTTGGACTTGGATCCATGAAATTTAAGACTCCACAGTTGGTCTTTAGTTGGGAGCTCCTTCCTTTTAGGGATAACAGGGGATGAATTACTTGGAATGTGTGGCAATTCAAACTTTTTTTGGTCATTAGGAGTTGAAAATGATTGGGGGCTAGGCTCACTTAAGGGATTTTCTATGTTTATAGCTTGTTCAAGAACCACTTCCTGAACAACTTCTTGGATCAAGTTGCAATCCAATTCATTTTTATCAATGCCTTAGGCATTGGTAGAGTATCCGGGGCAAGTGTATTGGAGAAAGGTTGTGACACCTCAATCTCCTCTTGAATCTTAGAGAATAGAACCCAAGTCTACTCTAATGGTACGAAATCTTCCTCTTGAGAAAGACTAGTTCTTGTGAGAATGGTAGCATCCTTAGCTTCAAATGGGAATTCATTGATGGGTGCTTGAGATTGATCTTGGCCAATAAATTGAGGTTGACCTATGTGGTTTAAGACATCTAGGCAGGGTTGACATTTCAATTCAAAATGATTCTGATAATGTATCCTACACCAATTAGGAAGCAACAAACTGCTCAAATCAGTCTCTTCTCCTAATACCAGCCTATCTTGTTGCAATTTTCTTACTAGAACTTGCTGGTTGACTGAGATCATTAGGTCATTTTTTCCTAGGGGTAGTGCATCATCAGGATTAAGTACTGAGAAGGTCATGACTTCCTCTTGCTTGTAAACTCGTATCTCAATCTCGAAGTATGCTACTTCATTTGGAGAATCATATTCTGTAATCATGCTTTTGAGCCTAGGCTCATTCTCAATTCTAATCTGTGTTGCTATCCCTTTCCAGGGTAGCCACATGTGAGAGAAATCCAAAGACAAATATCCCCCAATACTCTTCATTAGCTCCTGACTTAGGAGCATACCATATGTTTCTAGGATATTAGCCACTTGGATATCTATGTAAGTTTGGATCCTTGGATCCAACCCAACCTCTACATGCATGTTCTTTAGTTCTCCCACCACATTTACCTCAATTTTGTCCAACTGAATCACTTTCTTATTAGTTTGGGTAGGACTTAATCCTAGTTTCTTGCAAATTAAAAAGGGCATAACATTACCCGATGCTCCAGAGTCTAGCAGACAATTATGCAGATTCTTTCCAAAGATCCATAAAATCAAAAGGAAAGGTGGGGTACTAGTCTTACCTTTATAGATGGCTGCATTTGTCTCCTTCACTAGAGTCACTTTACCTTTTCCTTTTGAATGATCTGCCTCCTCCAGGGCTTTCAACACAAATTCCCATTGGGTCGGGCACCACTTCATAATGTCAAATAATGACAATGATGTATTTTGTCTCTACAGTTCTACAATAAAATCAAATTTTGAATCATTCCTAGCTTGATATTTAGAAAAAGAAGGCAGATTACCTTTATTATGTGAGTCAAAAGGTCCATTTGGTGGTGGTGGGTTATTATCTACATTCTGATTAGGTGGGAGCATGTTGTTTGGGGGTGCATATGTAGTGAATGGGCCCTTATTCTGATTTCTCAGGAAGTGACTACCTTTGGACTGGAAGGCTTGGGCATCATACACATCCTCTTCTTGTTCATTGTCTCCCTGCATGGTAAATTCATAATTTTCCTCAATAGTCTCATAAGTCATAGTAGTACTTACTGACCTAATACCTTGATTGGAATTTCCTTGTGGAGGGTGGGAATTAGCTTGTGCAATCTTCACCATTTTTTCCATCTTTGGGCAATTGACCTCAAAATGTGTTGCAATATCATGTAGTCTACACCAATTAGTCATGAAATTGAGGTCCGCTACATAAGCAGTGTGTGTTTTATCCTCACTAGACTGGTAGTTATGGGGAACTCCCCCATTGTTGGGTCTAGTGTTCCACTGCCTATTTTTATTGTTGGACCTCTGATTGTATCCTCTGTTCTAATTTTGATAATTTTGGTTAGAGGATTTTTGGTTCTGGAAGTTCCTATTGGTGTTCTCGTTTGCATTCTGATTAGAGTAACTACCCTGGTTGTTATAACCTCCCTGATTCTGATAATTTTGGTTTTGGTTCTGAGGAGAGTTATGTCTAAGTTGTCCCATGTCATTGGACATTTAAGATATAGTCTTTTTAAGAGTCTCCACCTTGTTGGTTAATTGAACAGTTTGTTCAATTTGCACATTTTTCCCTACAAATGGGGAATGAACATGAGTTGACCCTCCCTCTTGCTGCTGGTGGTTTTGAGATTGTTGGGAAGAATCTTGCATGCCATTTGTGAGAAAAGGCATGGTCGGTGAGGCTTGTAACTCATACATAGGTCCATATTGGGAGTAAGACATCCCTGGGACCGTATTGAAGAACAATGGGTTAGGTATCTGATAACCCATGGGAGGGAGAGGTGCTCCTAAACTTCCTAATTACAGACTTATCTTTTGTTTCAAATTAATGGCTAGATGATAAAATTTAGACAAAGAGTCAATTTCATTGGAAACATAGGTTCTTTGCAAGAATAAGCCAATCGGGGGATCAACAACCCTTAAATATGCCAGAATGGCAATATTTTCAGCCACTAAGTAGGGGTCTTGTAACCTATGGAACATCCTTTGGAATCTAGTGTTCAACAAAGGAAATGGTTCATGATGTCCCTTTCTTAGGGTAGCAAACTAATGATACAAGATGTTCGGGTCTACATAGACTTGGAACCGATTAATGAAGGCATTTTCTAAATCTTCCCAGCTTAGAATAGATGCCTGGGGCAGATTTAGATACCAGTTGTATGCCATGTCCCCCAAACAATAAGGAAAAAATATAGATACCACATCTTGGTGAGCCACCTAAGCATGGGTACATGCATCCTTGAATGCTTGTATATGTTCCTCAACACTTCTTAATTCTCCATGCATGTACTTGGGAAAAAACCTTTCTGGATTCTTTGGTAGATCATGGATTCCCCCAAAAATAGTCCCTAGTGGAGAGGGGTTATTCACAAAGTAAGCCATGGGTGGTGGTGGGATCAGTTTAGCAGGTTGTGGTGATATAGGCCGAATTGGTGGTGAGACTAGTCGAACCAGGGGTGACATTGGTTGAACTGGGGGTGGTGTACATGGATTTGGTTGAAATCTAGGTGGAGTAAGTGGTGGTGGAAATTGTGGGATCAAAATGCTATGAGCCTGGGGCCTATGTCTAACCGGGGTTTGGAGTTATTTTAAAGGTTCAGGTCAGTAGAGGATCTGAGAATCCTCCAATATTTTTCTGATGAGAGTGACCCAACCCAAGCCTGCTTGCTCCTTCAGGCCCTCCTTCAAGCACCAGATCTGTTGATGGTGAAAATGACACAAACAATGTTAAATAAAATATTTCTACTCTATCTCTCCTGAAAAAGAAAAGACAACATATAGTAGCCTATCTCCCAAGGTCCTGGTTGTTGGTTCTCAACTTTCTGGTGTCACTCAATTGGTCCATGCAACTGTAATGTTCAAGGGGCCTTTGTTGGTAATAAGGAATGCAAGCAACAATGGATTCATCAATCTATACTTAACGAAAGGTGGCTTAAATAAACAAAAATAGATAGGTCAAGGCGTAAATCAATAAAAACATGAATGGAATTCTCTAATATCCAAACATGTGCTTTCAACAATGAATACTCCTTCAATAGTTTAAGAAAACCATTTCATGATGTGATTTACAGAACAATCCATACCATTGCATGCATCTACAGTGCTTAGTTTAACCATCGTAATTACTCATCACAATACTTTTAAGATATTAGAAAGAACAAAATCTTCATTCCTTCCTAATAACATAGATCAACAGACATGTAACAATTCCATCCATAGAAAATTTGATGAAATAATCTTTGAAATCTAATTCCTTCTATTGATTCTCATTAAATAAGAAACATTTATGCTTCAACAAACTCACTGGCATACATACAAATTATAATTTCATTAACCTCATCCAGTAAGCTCAATTTCAACATAACAGTGTGTAAAAAGTGTATTCTATATTCAACTATAGCTTAAGAAAAGCAAAGTATCCTCTTAAAGCTATGAAATCACTATCTCTTACTATCAGGTGGCTAATTCTACTCACATTAGCAAACCTTTACAATATGGCACCCAAAAATACATATAGGCCTACAAAGCATAAATTTCTCTCAATCAAAATTGAGATCCTCTAATCAATGAATTGAAATCTCCTCATAAACTTGGACTAGCTGATCTCTAGTTCCTACATTGTTTGCCCTGTGAAATAGGAAAGAAAGAAGGAGGGGGAAAGTCATGCGCCCAAAATAGACTTCCAACTCATTCTTGTGTAGTTCCCTCAAGAATATATTCATCATAACTGGAGAAGACCTATTGAAGAATATCTATATCCATCCCATCAATCCAGTTATCCTCAAATTTAATTCTCTTAAGTTATGTGGAGGCAAACCCCTTAATGTATTCCAGTTTAATCAACTCCTTTCTTGCATCCTTCACTCCTTCCTTGACATCCATCAATCTATCTAATAATAGATCCTCTCCATCATCCTCTTTTTGCATAACCTCTTGAAATCTATTGTCCCAATTCTCCTTTAATTGACTTAGAGGCAAGCCCTCTTTTATCAGTATATCAACATTAACTAGAATAGCTACAACAACTTCTAGTTAATCAGGTTGTTCATTCAAATCCTTACTAGCATCTTGGATTTCATTCCTATGCTTGTATATAAAATTAGATCTGAGTCGGATTATGCTAGAGGATTTTTCAAAGAAGTTTGCATTGTCTTCCTCAAGGATTGACTACTCAAGAAGAATTGGCTTTGGCAATTTATTGATATCTTTTATCCTCTGGACATATCTTGTTTATTCTTCCTCCTGCCTTTCCAACGTTTCAGTATGGTACTTCATTTCTTCTATTAATTCTAATGCTGCCTTGTGGATCCCAAAACTATTTACTAACACCTCTCTTACCTCTTGGTTAAGCTTATCTGTCCATCTATCCATCATCCCAACCTTATTCTTTATTTGCATCAGATCATCGACCTCTCTTTTACTGAGGAAAACTGGTGTCTCTAAGGTAGCAATTTTGTGTGCTCTAGGAGTGGAAACATCCCTCAAAAGGGTATGCAACTGATCCAACTAAGCATTGAGCTCATCCTTTCTTTGTTTTTCCTTCATCATCTTTGACTTGGTGGATGATGCTACAAAATCAATTAGGTTCATCTACCAATTTATTGTAGGCCTTCATAAATTTACAGTGCCTAGCTAGTAATCAGTGACCTGCATGTCTCCCATATCTTTATCCACTACTGGTATTGCACATTCTTCAATAATTTCCCCTACCTCAGTTAACCTTGTGGAATGAAGGATTCTAGCCTTCTTCTTGGGTCTCTCCTATTCAATTTACTTCATCATATCTTCCCAATTAAGAGTTTGTGGGGGAGCTATTTGTTTCTTTTGAAGATCAACCTTCAACCAGGTAGGAGCACTCAGAGTAGTAGCCATTACCATAGAAGAAGAGGCAACAGTTTTAGAAGATAATGGTTGTATTACATTAACCCTAGGCTGAGAATCAACCTCCTATATATTTTTTTGTTCTTCCTCTACATTCTCTTTTGCAAGATTTTCAGCCTCTTCCCTATCCTCTTGCTCTTATATTGTGTTATCTTCTTGCTCCTTTTTCAATTTCTCTTCCTCCAACCTGTTCTCTTCAAGCAGTTTATTTATTTCCTTCTCCAAGACCTTGAGTTTGTCTAATGCTTCCTTCTCTCTTTTTTTGTTGCTTAGCCAACTCCTTAGCATCCTTACTCTTCTGTAGGAGTTCTTCTTCTTTTATTTTCTTATGGGCCTCTTCAATCATTTTAAAATTTACCTCAAGGGCCTCTCTTTCTCTTCTTTGCTTGGCCTTTTCTTCTTCCAAGTCATTTATCTTTTATACCATTTCCAATTTGTCATTCTCATCCTTTGTTCTGAGATCATACTCCTTTTGTTGTTGTTTGATCAATTCATCAGCTCTTTGCTTGGCCTCCAACTGTTGTTGCTGGAGTACTGCATCAACTTCTTCCTTTACATCCATTTCCTTTTGCTTTGCCACAACTTCAACATGTTCTTGTTCATATGAGGCTTTCTTAGCCTCTTTAAATAATGCCCACTGATCCTCGTTTTTCAACACATGCTCAGTTTCCTCCAAAGGAATCTCCTCTTGTGTCTCCTTATTTGATAAAGTATCATCAGAGTCTCTTGATGCTCTAGAAATATTTTAGTTTCCTACAATAAAAACCCCATATTAGATCTATAAGAAGTATAACAAAAACATGATTAGAGATCTTACCCTTCCATACATACTGGAGGTGGAACCGGGTAGAAGACATCCTAAAAAATCTCCTTTAAAAACACTGTGGGGGTTAGGCCTAGAATAGGCATTAAGTTTGCAATAAACCATACAGCGGGATTGGAGTCAGAGTTGGGATGGTAACCAGAATCAGAATCAGAATGGAAACTGGTTTGGTATCATGAAGAAATTTCAAATTCATGTTCAACTCTAGTTCCAGTTCCGCTAGTGTTAACAACATTTTGAAAGCCTATTTCTTATTGGAAGCAAGATTCAAGTTAGACATAAATTTGAAAATGGTAACTGATACTTACTACAATTCAAGGTTAAAGATAAAAAACAACTCTAATTCTGATTCCACTTAAAACACTTATGACATCACTAACAACTTCAATAGGATAACAAATGACATCATAACCTAAAGAATAGGTCATGAAAAACTGATGGGCTCAAAAATAACCACATGAGACCATCCCCATATGACTAAGAGAAAAACGTAGTAACTAGGGCATCATTTTCTAATTTAAATCGAGACATGCAAAACTCTAAATCATAAAATCCTCTGATTTAAAATAATTAGGGCACAAAGTTAACCCTATTCGAAACTAATCAAGTCGATTACACCGGAGGACCCTTAGGCAAAAACATAAATCAACGAACCTTATAAACAAAATATAGCAAATGATTCACATCTGAAAACCAAGGCATCATGGTACAGTCAAGACTAAAATGCGAAAAATGACCTTGATAGAAACAAACAAATAAGAAAAGACAAAAAATTAAAAAGACAAAAAAAAACTAGAAAACAAAATGAACAACATGAACTCGAAAGAAAACCAAGAGTCACAAATCCATACGAACCACAAATGACTGAACAAAAAATAATTCAAAACAAATGAAATGAAGAATAGAAACCCTACCTCCAAACACAATCAAATAGGCTAGCCCTCTTATATGAATCCATGTGCAACTACCTCACTTTTGATTGAATCATGCGCTCAAATGTTCCACCGCAGCTCTAGTTCGTCCCTAATCTTTAAATAGTGATGATAACATCCATTTAATCATTAATTAAGGTTAAAAATGCAGCTTCGTACATGCATGGAACCTGTAATTAATGCCATAAATGTGGCAGATCAGAGTCGGAACCACAAAGGGAATTGGCACACTACTATCGTGCGACTAAAGTAAAGTCAAACAAAAAAACAAAACGGCGGGATCAGAATAGGAATGCAAGTTGATTCAAAACTTTGTCCAAGTTTTGAGTTTGGTTCCAATTCCGGTTTTGCTTCCACCAACAATGAAGAAAGAATAAACCAAAAGGAAGAGGTGGAGGTGGAATGGAAACCAATGCGGGACTATGAATAAACCTCAGATTTAACATCCACTCCGGCTCCGACAAAGACAAACCTAAAAGACTAATGAAAATACAACTAGGACCGAGATCGAAATGGAATCCTTAAAACATGTTTCAAACCCGATTCTGTTCTGGTTTTGGGTCCGACAAAACAATAAAAGAAAAACAAAGTGTTGGAGAAAACAAACTCCAAACTTTGTTGAAAAATCTAGCAAGGACAAAAACACAAAAGGGGCACCCATTTTGAGCAAGGCAAAAGATGGGGTGGTTATGTAAGGCATAATAGGTAGATGTATGTCCCCCCTTGATTTCACTTGCTTTAAGGAGGTCGAATCAAGGTCGCAATCTAACCATGTCAAATGAGGGCATGCATATCAGAGAGCATTTCCAAGTACCATGCCTCATAATGATAGGTGAGTGATGATGTAGGGCATTGGAACACAATTCAAATGCAAAAAATGGCATAAAAAATGGAGTTCACTAGCACCTCAAATGTTGGTTTGAATGAAAAAGCACACTAAAAGGTTAACAAAGTAAAAAGGTATGATTGTGCATGTGTCTAAAAATGAGTTAGTAAAAATAAATTAAAATAGAGTAAACATGCACTTACTTGCTCATTTACCTTTTGTAGTGTTGAAGAGTGATGGGGAGAGAATGAGAGGATGTCGAGCACACGTGATTTCACCCCTACGAGATTGGATGTGCTACAGCATCAAGTGGTGAGTGGCAACCGCCAGTATGAGGCCAGTTGATTCTGGAGCCTTTTCTTTGTGATTTTTGAATTAGATATTTTTAATTTAGATAATGAATTTAATGCATGTTTAGATTAGATTGGGATCCTAGAAAAAAAATGTCACAAAGTGTCACTTTTTTCGCAAAGTGTCCCTTTTGTTTGGGAAGTGTCCCTTTTGTTGATGAAGTGTCCCGTTTCTTTGCAAAGTGTCTTGTTTATTTGTGAAAGAACACTAGAACAAAATTAACACACTTGCATGATGAATTAGACTAAAGTTAAAGAGATTAGATGATTTAGATAGCATATTTTGATGATATTTATAGGTACCCACTCGTTCTCATCAGCGATTAGGTGGTAGACAACTGAGCTTCCTTACAGACTTGGCTCCAACATTATCAATAGTGAAGACAAAGCATCTACAGGTGGTGGGGATCTATTGGGAATATCTCATGCCTCCCATGAGATATCATGATGCTATGCTGATTGATTTGTATGAGAGGTGGAATGTTGATACATGCACCTTTCACCTACCAACGAGTGAGATGAACAATACGTTAGAGGACATCCATCGCATACTTCGAGTCCCTATTCAAGGGGAGCCAGTGTGGTTACAAAAGGGATGGTCTTTTTGGGAGCAACGAGAAGACATGCAGTATTGCCTCAAGGGTCTGATACATGATGACAAAATTGTAGGGCAGATTGAGATAGCAATGTTACTCTATTCGGGAGCACTAGTGGTGAGGCAGATTATGATGGACACCGTAGCATTGGTTCTTTTTCTAGATGGGTGAGAAAAACATCTGAAGGGTGGTCTGGTACATCTAGTACGGGGAATGGCAAAGCATCAGACTCTTTATGTGTGGGGATGATGCATTCTAGTGTATTTTTACTACGATCTTGGTCGGTTTGTATTTAGAGAGCTTGATAGTATGGTACATTGCACACTCTTACAGGTATGGTGCTTAGAGCATATCACATGTACATGACTAGTTGGTTTCCCATATCCAATAGCAGCAGGCTATCCATGAGCATTCGATTATCCATTACAATGACTATGGCAGTACGGTGATCTGCACTTTTGGAGGGTGAGATTCGACTGACTAGATGAGGAGGATATCCTATGGAGGCTGTACTAGCTTGTTCTACTATGGCTAGATTACACCAGATAGCTGAGAAGGTTACAGCTGAGCAGGTTCCTGGTAGGATGACATGATCACAAAGTCTGGCCATTCTACTATGATTGGGTTATGAGGTTGTTTCGATAGGTATAGACACCACTGCAACCATGGTCATCATCCAAGAGGTCTATTTGGAGTGCTCAAAGGTCAGAGGATACAACACAGTTTACACTTGATGATGTCATCGAGAGTGACTTAGACTTGTCGGATCATGACCAGCCACTTGTGGATGATGCAGATGATGTTTGGGCTACATGGGACTATGAGGATTGGTGGAGAGCATCATGACCAGAGCCAGTGCTCCCAATGGATGGGCCAATGGGAGAGGCACAACCTATGCTAGATGAGGGGGGCGAGAGAGAGAGGACAGAGCTGAGGAGACACATTACAGGGATACTGACATATTTGTTGTGCCTATCATACACATGCCCCATCCAGAATGGGGACCCTCCCTCTTTCATTTGTGTCAGGTCACTTTTGGCTCTTCCTCATTTTGTGTGCCCCTATTTTGAATCCTAAGTGATTGAGGAGCTCTTACAAAATCATCTCGAGTTAATCACATTTTTCCCCTCCCCCAAATTTTTCTAAGTCCTTGTTTGAACTAGCATCCTTGGGATGGTGCACATTTTCTCCTTTAGGCTACCATGTGAAAGGTACCCTTGTGCATTTGATGTTCTGAATGGCGAATGCCTGGTGTCCTCCCGCCCTGTGGGACCTGCACCCCTGCTCGCTCTTTTAGGTTTTCGTTGTTCTAAATGGAAATATCTTGACAACCATCCACATGTCGAATTTTGCTAGGCCCAATGTCGTTTAGATACAACTGATCAACCAACCCATCAGCCACCGTATGAGCATTCATTGCTGGCAATAAATGCGTAAAACCCTATATATTGTTGTCGACCTGTCATTTTCAACAAAATTCATTTGCAGAGGAGAGTTAGACCATCGTCCATAGCCACCGTTTCACCCATAGCTCACATCCACAACCCAACACCCATTTTGCATGGTGTTCATCAGTTCTCTCATTGGGATCATTGGGTATGTCTACCCTTTTTTCCCACGCCTTCATTTCTTCTCAAAATGGCTATGTGATTAACTGTAAAAATAGTTAAAATATCAAACCTTTGTGAAGAGCCTCCTCCCTGAGAAACCCACAAATTGAAACACTTTCAAAAACCTTTAGAATCAAGATCTAGATCTATTTGGGACATAGCTACCTTGTCGTTGTTCTTGTGATGCAGTGTTCTCGTTCCCCGGACTCGCACCACCTTGAAAGGTTGTCTCTTTCTCATGAGATTATAAATTCTTTTGCAGATGACTACCGACCTCATCAAGTCCACCTCCATTGGGTGCCCTGTCAACCTGCTCCTCTAAGTCTTTGTCACATCTAGCGCACATCAAGCACGTCGTCTACCAATCCCTACAGTTCCACCTCCACAAACCTCTGCAAGTCTTTCACTTGTTTTGAGAATGTTGTTCTGAACAGTTATCCTCACGTGTTGTTTCGCTTGTGGTAACTTGATTGGATGATTAAACAATGAAAAACCCTAGGCTAGAGCCTTTTGTCTGTCAGCCTCGTCGAGCCCGACTCTGTGGGTATCTACTACCTTATTGCCCATTTCAATGTCGTCATTTGAAATGGCCTTTTCAATGCACTAGTCTGCACCCCAAGGCCTGCACCTGTGCCTCTATCGAGCCCTCGAATGCAAACCTCTATCCACCCTCAGATGTTTCTCTTCACCATTTGAAAAGGTCATCTAATGTCATCCTTCCGCCTATCAGGTTTCGTTGTGAAGAACCCCGTCGAAGGGATGAACTTGCACAAAATGCCTAAACTTGAGGTTCACTCGTGGAGTCTTGTAGACCTCTATCTATGGAACTCCGTCACTTCCCCACCCCTTCAAATGACCTTTAGACCTCACATTTATGTGCTATGGGACCCACACACCCATTTTCCATTGGGTAAAAACAAAAAAAAAATAAAATGAAACAAAGATAAATGGTCATCATCCTCCACAGGCCCGACACTACATGATTCCATTTGTGGGCCGTCGTACCCTCTTTGCCATCCTAAACATCCAAACCAATGCATCCCTCTACATACTTTGACCCACATTCCCTAACGTCCTTCACCCATGCAAACCCCGCATTGTGGAGATTTGTCTTGCTAGTGTTGTTCCAACTATAGACACAAACATCTACCAGTGCAAGGAAATTTGCACCCCTGGGCCCGTATTACACCATTTCCCTCGAGTGAAAGGTGAAGGTAATTTTTAAAGGGATTTCATGCATGGACTATCTAATCTAATGTTGTTTTTTAGGGCGTCGGCTAGCATTCCTTGTATTTCATGATTGTATCATTTACTACCTCCTTTAGTTGCAGGATATATGGAACCAACAGTTGGAACCTCGGGGGCAGCTCTAGAAAAGGACAAGGGGAAGAAAATTGCAAAGGCTCCTCAGGGAAAAGAAGAAAAGGATCAAATGAAGTATGAATTCCAAGGGGAGCCCCTTAACTGCAAAATCCTCACTGAGTGGAAGGACATTTTAGATACAAACTTGGGACATATAGACCTTGATGAATTCAAACAAAGGGTTAGGATAAATCCTAAGATAGAGGATGCCCAAACAATTAGAGCAAGTGGGTTGGCTAAGGTTGTCAGTTTCTTGCCAACCCTCTTTGCTCCAGAACTTGTAATGGCCTACAAAGAGGCCTACCAGGCAAAAACCAAAACCATTGTGGAGAGGGATGGAAACATATTGGCTAACTTTTCCACCAAATCCATTGGGCATACCTTCCACATCCCCACCATTAGTAAAATGGAACATGCTACCATATAATATGGCAAGCAGATATGGGATGAAGATCCCCTCAAGTGAAAGAAATTAATTAACCAACATTGGCTAAAAGAAAAGAGGGGTAGTGACATAAGGTTCCCAAGGAATTGTATCACAGTGAATTCTTCAAGGATTACCATGATTTGGCGACCCTTCTGAGAAGGGTCATTGTCCTTCAAACCACTTCCTTCTTTCAAGAGTGGATGTTTTACTTTATTGAAGAAATCATCCAAGGGAAAACATACTTCTACTAGAAGGGAATGATTAGTGAATGCTTGCATGAGAATTTCATGGTTGTGAAGAAGACATCTAAGTTTTACATGACATCCTATCTTGTATATTTTCTTGTTGACTGTATTCAGTGCAAGGGTCTATTTGCAGTACCAAACCCTGATCTACCAACGGAGTTGAAAGTGTATGACAAGTACCCCAACTTCAATATAAAAATTTCAAGAGAGAGTACTATAGGGTCAATGATGCCTTCATAGGCCATGTCATCATATTACTTGGGGGTGATCTTGAGAGGCAAGTTTCACACAATTCCAATGCTTTCATCCATCGGTTCAAGTTCCTATTTATATAGTTCCCAAAGTTCACTTACATCCGAACCAAGGGATTCTCAAAGAAACCATACAAACTGCCCTAGTATCCCAATGACCAAATCATATTGCTTGAAGTCTCTAGCTAGCTACAAATACCACATGCCCTTTTGAGTGATAAGCACAAAGTAGGGGTTCCCTATCCTCTTACCCTTGGACAAGGGCAGTATGAACTCCATAATTCCCAATGCGTAGCTAACTCCGACAAATACTTGAGTGAGTATAACTTGAAGTTCTATACTGCTAGGCCCCGAATGGACCCATATGGAAAATTGAGGAAGATGGTGCGGGTATAATATTCCCACTTACATAGTGTCTAGGACTTATGGGTGAATTGCAAATATGACAAGAAGGTATATATGCAAAATTATATTCGCATGACAACTTACTTTGTCAAAATGGTGAAGTTATTGCCTATGCTAGAACAAGTGGTGGAAGAAGAAAGCATTGTAATAGACCCAATATATAATGCTATTGCCAACCTTCCATTTTTGGAAAGAGATTGGAATGAAGAAGAGGTCAATGACCTAGATGCTATCACCAAGCCTATTGAGGCAAGAACTAAGCAATAGATTGACGGGAAAGTTTCCCAATTAAAGCAATAGGGTGTAGAACTTACATATGTCAAACCCAAGTATCCACATAAGGGTGAAACTGATAATATTTATTTTGAGGGAATATTGATAGGAGAGACGTCGTCATATCCCCCATAACTAGATCAAAGAAAATAAAGGAGACAATTGAAGAACAACCCAAGTCAAAATGGTCTCCAATAAGGACTACCGAGGCCAGAGCTTTGAAGAGGCCTAAAAGATCAAGTGGTCTAATGGGAATGCCCACCAAATAGGAGGACCCTCTTCATGAGGGAGAAGAATAGCCAAAATCCCCTCCTATCGCATCCACTGCCACAATATCTGCTACTACTATTACCACCTCACTTATCCCACAAGAAGCAGTTGTCTCTTCTCCGCCCACGGTAGATATTTTTGTCCACCTGACCTCCACCTCTCCTATCCTGCAAGTCATAAATATAGATTGTTCCTTGGCCACTACCTCCCCTCCTTTTCCTCCATGTATCCAACTCTATCTCTTCCAACAATACCTACTCCTACACTCCCAGAGTCCTTCACCAAATACATGCAGAATATGCCTTCAGAACTCTTTGGAATGTTTTCCAACCCTGTGGTTGAGGCTATCATTGCCCATGCTATAGGTAGCCTCCCAAATCCTCCTCCTCCTACTGAGCCACCCTCAATGGAGGATACCATACAAATTTTTGGGGGGATGGAGAAACAAGAAATGGAAGCAGCCAAAATGTTGGAGGAGGAGATTGGTGATTATCTCGAGCACCCCTTGTTTGATCACCTAGTCATTGATGAGGTCATCTATGAATCCTCTAAGATAGATAATGAGGATTCAAGTGCAAATATTATTGAAGAGATCTCTGATCATGATATAGAAGAACTCTCCTAGAAGCTCAAGGAAATTGAAGAGAAAGAGGCTAAAAGACAACCTATCATTGAATGAGGGTTGTTGGCATAGAGGACACTAAGACTCTAGTGAGAGATCATGGTCCAAGGCTAAAATTTGATGATGAGGTGTCTGTTCATGATGAATGAGAGAAAGAGAAAGAAGAGGGTAAGCCTGAAGGAGAGGCAAAAGTAGGGGAGGAGGAGGAGCATGAACATGAATAAGAAGAAGAAAAGGAAGATAGCCCCTAGAGGCATGAGGTTGCTACATCCCCTGGGAAAGTAACCATGGTTGTGCATGATTCAAAAGAAGAAGAAGGGGAAAGGCTCGAGCAAGACACCTCGAGCGATAAAGAATTGCAAATGCAAAAAACTCGAGAGGAAGAGGAGAGTCTTGAATCTCCCAAAATAAAAAATTGAATGCCCAAATGGCTCCAAAATTAGTTAGAGAAGAAAAATCCAGCCCCAACAGACACCAAGGCAAGATTGGAGGTCATCGTAACTCGAGCACAAATTAGTACCAAGAAGAAGAAGAAGCCAAAATTCAGATCCTAGCTTACCATGGATGCCTAGGGGTTAAGGACCATGCAAATTTCCACCCCAGTAATGGGTGAGGAAGGGTTAGTTACAATATTTCCACTATTGACTTGGGAACATTCACAAGGGAACAAGAGATAGATCACCTCCAAGGATCCACTAGAACCATAGCGCAATAAATGAATAAAGACAAAACCACCAAAGATGAATTGAAAGCATAGGTGGTTGATCTAACAACATACATTGAGCAATGGTCTTCAATTGATGAGCTCCCGACGACATCCACAACTACCCCACTGTTTCTCTCAGAGGAGCACATTAATAAGTTACAGAAAAGGAAGAGCTAGACTAAGGCCATAGAGTACTGGTTCCAAAGGGTCCTTTACAATGGAAATATGGGCATCGGGCGTGTTGTTAGAATAGAAAAACAAATTTTTAGATGTGTAGAAATACCTTGAAGACATAAAGAAGACTTGCACAGAATTGCCAGAAATATATGAAATCACACACCCTAAGTTTGAGGGAATCCTCAAGCTGCCCAAAAAAGAGTGAAGAAGGAGCTAGCAATGGCTGACGAGGATCTTTGGCTCGTTGAGAATTGGAGGTTAGGCCTTGAGCACAAGAAAGAGATATTTGAATAGGTGCTTTACAAAGTGGAGCAAGACCTCAATTGGGTGAAGGAAATCTGGGGGGCATGCGAAGAATACTTGAAATTAACGACAAAATATGATTTACCCATTATTGAGATGGATCTTGAGAAAGTAAGGCCCCATTTCCATAGAAAAATGGAGGAACGAACAAAGGGTGAACTTATGGCGGATTTCATGAGCTCTTCTACTTGTGTCTTTGCCCAATCAGAACAAGTGCTACAAAATACAACAAAGTGTGATGGAGACTAGGAGATGATCACTTGCAGGTCCAAAATGTTGAATTTCCAAGTGCTCCAATCCGATATCTTGGAATGGGATAAACTTCATCCCTTGGTTAGAAAATTCATGGAGTATGTGACACTACAAAAGGAAGCCAAAATTCCTATTATAGATGATGAATTTCTCACTAAGTAGCTACAACCAAGAAGGGAAAAACAACAATCAACTAATAGACAAAAAGGCTACAGTGCTATCACTAAGGACAAAATAAGCTAAAAGACAAAATTTAATTTTAAATTGTAAAATATTTGGGGGTAGGTGAAACCCTAATGTAAAGTGAATACTGGCCACACAATGAGAACAATTCTTGGCCACATGTTTTTCTTTTTTAAAACTATAAATAAGGGTCTCCTCCTCTCAATTTGTAGGAGTTGGGTTGTTGTAAAGGAATGTTGCTGAAATATTAATAGAAGTTCATTGGCTTTGGTAGATTCTTGTGTTTCTATTGCATGCTACATGGTTCATCTCCCATAGTTAACCAATTTTGAAAGATTAACTTTGTTGTTTGAATTGTTTTTGTTTGCTTTGATAGAATAGTTAATGTTGTTCAATGGTTGTATAGTTTTCTATTGTGTTGATGCCTTTCTTGTCCATACTTTTGGTTGTTTACTGATAGTGGACAGCTATGTAAAGTTTGTTTGGGCATAGATCTAAAGTTGCTCCAAACTTCTATCTTTTTTTCATGCATGTTTATTTTGAATGAATGGTTGAATATTTGTAGTCCTTAGAAGCTTGCAAAAATTTCATGATAATGTGAACAAATCTGGTCAAGTGAAATTTTGTTTTAAGTTGTCCACATTAGAACCCTCCATGATCACTGTGCATTACTAGTTGCAGATCTAGGAAACTCTTCCCTTCCTTGCCCATTTTCATTTTTATTTTAATAAATAACCTATGCTAAGGTTCATTGCATAATGTAAAGCCAAATCTCAAGCCAAAATAGGAGTTTAAGGTTGTTTACCGACCCTACAACAAATTGTACACTAACTTCCCACTTCAAGGACTTCATCCTAAAACCCAACTTCCTTTCAGCCTAACTTCCGTCAGTCAGCCCTATGATTACCAGCAAAATCACATCAAATACCAACTGAAGAATTCCATGCATGTCATTACCTGACACCCGAGAGACCTTGGGGTAATTTTCAGCAACTTATTGTTGGAGATTGCCTTTCAAGAGAGGTGATGCAACTAAGCATTTCCTGTGTTGAGAAAGTGCTAAAACATCCATCAACACAACTAGCGCTAGAAGGAGGGCCTCTTTGGAGCTAAGATGGATAAAATTGGATCTTTCTCCCCTGAGAGATTTTATAGAATACTAATTTCTACACCAAAGAAAGTAGAATTCCAAGAGCTACCACTCCCTACCTGAGCTAAGAGAGCTAAGAAAGGGGAAGCATCCACTTCCAATGCATCCAACCAACCCATCATGCCTTCACCATCATCCTCTTCTTTTGTCCATTAACCTACATCTTCTCCTTAATCTTTGGCAACACATTATCCCACTTTTTCATTTCAATCAACCTTCTAGGCTCCCACTTCCCACAACTTAGCCACTACCTTTCAGCCCAACGTAGCTTCATTTCTAGGTGTTTCCCCCATAGTTTTTGCTACTCATTTACAGCCCCAAGTCAATTTTTTGCAACCTCCGCCACCTCTACCTCCCATGGCATGGTTAGGAAACAACCCGTCTCCTTTGGATTTCAACTTCTACCATGATATGCCAAAGAACCCAAAGAGCTTTTGCAAAAAATTCAACCCTCGGGACCCATAGAGGACAGCAGAGGAGCACATCAAGATTTTCTAGATAGCTTTGAAGAATATGTAGGTTATACATGAAGATGTTGCTTGTCAGCTCTTTCCCTACTCCTTGGGGGAAGAGGCCATTTACTGGTACATCCATTTGCCAATGTGATCAATCAAAACGTGGGACTTTCTAAAGGACGCATTCTTACAAAAGTTTAAGATTTCAATGAGCCCTTCAGATTCATATCAGCAATTCATGTTTGTCCAAAGAGAGATCAATAAGCCGATCAACACCTTCAATGACCAGTTCCATCGAGTGTATACTAGGTTGCAGCCCCCATACAAGTTCAATGATGTTGTTGCTTTGTCGATTTATTATGCAACATTAGACAACCTTACTGCAGCATTAGTTAAAAGGATGTGACCACCTCTTGCCAGATTAGTGGATGCTTATGCAGAGGCCGTTATAGCTAGTACAGACTTGGGACATGATATTTCCAACCCATTTCCCTGTTTGGGGTAGGCTACTCATCCCATGTAGATTCAAGGACTTACTCAAGCTCTGCAACATCAAATTCCCCTCATGAATTTGGTGCGAGATTTTCCTATAGTGCCTCACCCGAGAGATTTGATGAACTAGGCACCTCTGGTTCCTCAGTATTTGTTGCCCCAATAGAAACAAGTCCACTCCCAGCCACCCCAAGTGCTGACATACCTTCAAATTTCTGAGTTCCCGCCTGCTCACCAAAATCAGCTAGCAGCACAACCAGTTTTCATTCAAAATCCAACAATGCAACCAAGTAGCACAAAGAAGGACCAGATTGACGAGCTAATGAAAAATGATTAAGAAAATTTCTATGGAAATGAATCACTTAAGGAATCAAAACAATTAGTTGTAGGCATCACAAAGAAGCATCTAGGCCAACCTCAATGGGGACAACTATGATGACCATGACAACCAAGATGCTGACACATCTTCCAGACAAAATTATGAAAGAGGCTAGAACTCAGGACAAAACTTTGACAGAAGGCCTCCCTAAAGGTAGAATCGAACATGGAACACCAAGCCCAACAATGGTGGAATTCCTACACCCTTGGACCAGCCTAGCAATAATGACAAGACTATAAGAAGAGTTTATTTAGCTGAGGTTGCCTTGTCCGGCTAGTGCAACATTCACAAAACAATTCGAGATTCAGAATTAGATTGTCCAAAAGTTCAGATGGTTACTGAAATTTTTCAGATTGAGGTCCAAAATGTCATAGATAGCTCAAGATGCAGGGAAATCATCCCTTCTAAACCATATGACTCCTCAATGTTGGCTATCAACTAGGTTCCCTTCTGAAAGGCTGAGAGCAACGTGCTCGAAAAGGAAATTGCTACTACAAGCAATGACAAAGAGGAAGAGGTAAGTGTTGAAAATACTATGGCCCAACTTTTTGATTTAGTAGAGAATGGTCCCATAGATGAGGAAGAATTGAGAGAAGATGAATTCCAAATGTTCCACCAAAGGACTACTCCTTATGATCTGAGAAATAGGCAGGTGGGTGGTCAAGTTGGTGGTCCTTTCACTACCTCCACCCCACCTAACAACTTCAGCACCCCTCATGATCTAAATGCTAGCAACAACCTAGGCTACCCACACATACCTACGCGGTACTTTAACAACAATAGGTAGAAGAACCAAAGTGAAAACCATCCCATGGGCTCCTCCCAAAATGCCCCCTATGATGCCAAAATTGAGTAAATGGGAGAATATATCATGGAGGAATTTAAGAAAGTCAAACTAAGTGTGTTAGCCTTTGAATTTCTTAAGGTCCTAGCCATTAGGAATGTCTTCTTTAGAATGATCAATGGGACTCCTTCATCTAGACCAACCTAGGAAGCACCTACTAAGAGAATTTATTTTGAGGACTCACAAAATGAGTCGGTCACCCGAAAAGTTTTCAACAAGAGATGTGACCTGCCTTCAAATTAGCAAACAAATAGACTGCCTACCAAGGAATCAAAATAGGTTCCAACCCAAAAAAAATTCAATGAAAAAGATAAAGGCCAAGTTACCCAAGTGGATGTCTCTAGAGGACTGTTTCAAGGGAAATTTGAAACTCCTCCCTTTTTTACCACTATCAGAGTATTTGGGAGGAACCTTCATAATTGTTTGCTTGACTCAGGAGCCTCCACCAATGTCATACCCTTGAGCATGTGTAAGGATTTTGGAATAGTTTTGACTCCTTCCCACTATAAGGTGACACAACTTGACAAGACCAAGATCAACATAGTTGGTGAAATCAACAGAATACCCATGAAATTGTTGTTGATCCAAGAATACAACAAGCCATTGAAATTCAAGTGGCTGACATCCCTGACACCTATGGTATTATCTTAGGAAGATATTTCACCTGAGCATTGAATGGATACACCACCACAAACTATTTTGACTTGCGGCTACCATGGAAAGGAATGCCAACTAGATCTATATTGATTAAGAGCCATGCATGAATTTTATGATCATGGAATATAACAATATGAATGAGGTGTTGTTTATTGAAATGGAATTAGGGAACTAATGTACTGTATCATATTCAAATGAGAAAGAAGGTTACAAAGAATATTCAAATAAGGAATTCCTTCTTGTGTCCTGTAGTCTGCCTGTCTGCATGGCCCACATGCCTCAGAGCACATAAATGCTAATTGAATCAGATGATGAGGATCCCTACAAGGATGGTAGATTTGGATTATTAGATGGCTTCCAAGACTTCATAGAGAAATGTGTGCAAGATTAGCTCAATTTGGGAGCCAAAATGAGTTTTCAAGAACTCCTGCTACCCAATTGGTGCAAGGTACACAATGTGGCCCATTTCAAATTTGAGTGTTGTTTATGCCAAAAAACAATTGAGCACATCAAAGGACAGGTCACTCCAAAAGAGGGGATTCAGTTAATACCACCAGATCAAGGCCATGTGGAATCTATGCCACCTTCTGAGATTGTTATTAAAAGGTTTCCATCAGATGTAAAAATCAAGCCTATTGATTCTAGGACCAAGGACTCTTCCAAGTTCTAGATGCTACACATCGATGGGTCCAAGTCCAAGAAAGGATCCAGAGCCAGCTTTGAGTTGATCAACCCCATAGGCAAATAATATTTTGTTGCTCCTAGACTTGTTTTATTGTACAAATAATGTAGAAAAATATGAGGCATTAGTCCTTGGCCCTAATGGCTTTAAGAAAGAAGGTTAAAATATTGCAAGTCTTCAAGAATTCAGAGCTGGTCATGAAACAAGTAAGGAAACTCTACTCTTGCTATGACTGAATACTAACTAATTACAAATATAGGGTATGGGAATTGTTAGAAATATTGGATGTATTCAACATTGATTTGATCCCATGCTATCAAAACTGCATTTCCAATGCCTTATCATAGGCAGCTAGCACCTTGCATCCCTTGTCATTGTTTGGCCTCAAATGGTTTACCATGGAGCTTATCTCCATTCCATTCATGCCAGACAATGTGGAAAATTTTCAAGTTTTTAATGATGAAAAACACATCCTGGATTTCATTACCAGCTCTGATGTATTTGCTACTCAAATAATGGATGAGATCAAACCCGAGGAGGCTGAACTGGACATAGAGGGGGTCATCAACCTCAAGACCAACACTATTCCAAGGGGAATGGTCCAACTAGAATGGATATTTGACTTGGATCAAATAAGAGGACATGATCAACAAGCAAAGAAGGACTCCAGTAGTGACCAGTGTGATGCCCATAACCTTGGAATAGATGAGGATGCAAAGAATGTGCTTCTTGGTAAGGTGTGCGAACCGGAGAAAAAGAAAGGCATCATGGAGGCTTTGCAGAAGTACCTCGACATTGTTTCTTGGAGCTATGAAGATTTGAAAACATATGACACATTGATTATCATGCATACCATCCATCTCAGACCAGTTGCAAAGCCATTTCAATGATGGTAGCACCCCATCAACACTTTGCTTGAGCTAATCATTTACAAGGAAGTTAAGAAGTTTCTATCGACTCGAATTATTTTTCCAGTTAGACACTCCATATGGGTGGCTAATCTGGTTCTGGTGAGGAAAACGAGCGATGAAATCATGTTGTGTGTTGATTTTCACAATCTAAATAGAGCTTCAGAAAAGGATAACTATCATGTGCCTTCATTGGATGAGGTACTATAGATAGTTCATGGATCCCAAATGATGTCCTTCTTAGAAGGGTACTCTGGGTACAATCAAGTTATGGTACAACATGAAGACCAATACAAGACAACATTCACCACCAAGTGGGGCAAATTTTCCTACAGACGAATGTCATTTGGGCTCATCAACATCGGTGCTACCTTTCAACGTGCAATGGAAATTGCCTTCAAAGATCTGATTGGAAAATGTATAATCATCTACACATATGATTTGACTGTATTCTCAAAGCAACGAGGCAACCATGTTGTTGATTTGTGCAAATTTTTTCAAAAGTTTTGTGAGTTCGAGGTTTCCCTCATTATGAAGAAGTGCATCTTTGGGGTCACTGAAGGAAAAATTTTTAGACATGTCCTCTTAGAAAAAGAGATCTCCATCGACCTCGAGTGCATCCAATCTATAAGGAAGATCTAGTTTCCAGGAAGCAAGAAAGAATTAAAATCTTTCTTCAGAAAGATAAACTTTGTCAGAAAATTTATCACAAGCTTTGCTGAAATTGTAAAAATTTTGAACGCCATGTTGAAGCAAGACACTAAGATTGAGTGGATTCTCGAAGCAAAGCAATCCTTTGATGAAATCAAGAAAGCGATTGTTGATGCACCTATGCTGGTCAGCCTCGATTACCTCAAGCCAATTTATATTTATTCATTTGCTTTAGACCATTCATGTGCTAGTATATTGACTCAGAAGGATGATGACATAAATGAGCACCCAATCACCTTCATGAGTTCCCCCTTAAAGGATGTCGAGCTGAGATATCATAATGTAGATAAGAAATCATATGCTCTCGTTCGTGGAGTCAAAAATTTTAGGCATTATATTTTGAGAAATAAATTATTTTCTATCATGCCCGACCTAGGAGTAAAGACATTGCTCATGCAAATTGAGTTGGGAGAGTGAAGAGCCAAATGGGTGACCCTGTTGCAAGAATACAATGTGGAAATCCAACAAATGAAATTGGTTAGAGGACAGGCACTCACCCGAATGATATTTGAAGTGACAGCTGAAGATGGGCCTAAACTTATAGTTTAGCAATACCAGCTAGAGGATGTCTCCCCAGGAGAATGGTATCATGATATAGTTTACTATTTTTTGAATCACACATGCCCACCCCACTTGTAGGGATTTCAAAAATGCAACCTTAGACTGAAGAGCAACAAATACATGTTGCAAGAATCCATATTGTATAAGAGGAACCATGAGGGAATTTATCTGAGATGCCTTAGCAAAGAGGAAGCAGATCAAGTTTTGAGGGAATTTCATGAAAATTTTGGTACGGGTCATAGTTCTAGCCCCTCCATTGCACATCAAATCTTGAGGGTAGGATACTACTAGCCTATAATATTCCAGGATGCTCATAACCATGTACATTTGTGTCACATTTTCTAAACTGCAGCAACTAGAGAGAGGAATGTTGTTGTCTTACTGCAATTAGTCTTGGAGGTACGGTCATTCACACAATGGGGTCTTGATTTCATTGGTCCGGTAAGCCCACCATCTTCTTTGGGTTATAGGTACATTCTAATCGCCTCTAATTACTATACTAGATGGACATAAGCTATTGCATGTAGACATTGTACCATAGAGGTAGTCACCGATTTTCTTGAAAGTATTATTTTAAATCACTTTGGTTTCCCATACGCATTGGTATGTGATAATGGCCCTACCTTCTCCTTGCTTAGATTCACTATTTGGGCCTTTGATAATGGCATCACCCTCAAGTTCTCATCTAATTACTATCCTCAGGGCAATGGCCTTGCTGAATCCACCAATAAAAACTTGATCACTATGATTAAAAAGTTGCTTGATAGAAACCCCAAGGACTGGCATACCTAGCTCCATTTTTCCCTTTGGGAAGATCGCACGTGCCACAAGGCTGCCTTGGGTAATTCCCTTTACCACCTCATTTATGATCTAGAGCCTATATTTCCAATCCACCTAAAAATCCCCACCCTCTAGTTCATCGACTTATGAAGAAGGGCATCATAGAGAAGCTCGTCTGGCTGAGCTATTACATTTAGAAGTGTGTGACCGTGCAATAGAATTTTTTTCCAAACATTAGGGCATTTTCAAAAGATGGTTCAACCATCAATCCAAGGTAAAGGCCTTTAGAATTGTTGATCTAGTCCTATGTTGGGACAAGGCCTATGAGAAGAAAGGGGGACATCACAAATTTGACAAGCTTTGGATTGGCCCCTTTTAGGTTTTTGAAATTCTTGGAGACAATTCTTTCCACCTAAAGAATCTAACTGGTGAAGTTATCCCATTTCCCGTCAATAGGCAACACCTAAAGCATTACTTCCAAGCTCGAGCCCTTCCAGAGTTGTTCGGGTAAATATTGTACATAGGTTAGGATAGGTCTCCTTGCTTTGTTGTTTTTCTTTTGTCTTGTTTTTCTCGTTTCCCGGTTGTTTTGATTTTTGATGAGGGTGTCTCTTTGTTTCTATTGTGGTGGTCATGCTTGGTTCGATGAACAATTCATTCCATTTCTTGCCCTTTTTTGTTCTCTTAACAAGATTTCATTCTCGACTATCGATTTTTGAATGCTTCTAGAAGTCAACTTCCTCCTATGAACTATGAACTAACTTAGGGTTGAATATGTGTTGGAATCCTTTACATTTATCATGGATCATACAAAAAACACACTTTAAGTGTTTCCGAAGAATTATGTAGTGATTACTAGGAGGATTGGGCAAGTGATAAATCTTAAATCCGCTCCATTGACCATTGTGACTTCCAAACCCATAGTGAGATTTGATGCTTGCACAGTTGAGCTAAAATAAAAGAAAGAATTGTGAAAGAAACATTAGAAGAATAGGAAAATAAAATCCAAAATTATGCAACCGTATGGGTGTACGAATATCTCTATCAGGGCTATGGATGCCTGGTTGGTAGTAGAGCTTTGTTCATGGGGTAACAACAAAAACTTTATCGGGGCTATGGATGCCTAACTGGTAGCGGAGCAATGTCTAGGTTACTTTTGGGGTTGGAAAATTTATGTAGCTTGCCTTGGTCTAATCGGTGGTCTCCTACACAACCTCTAAGGAAAGGGAATGAACCCACTGTGCACACACTTCCATGATTAATTTGTAAAGTGATTCAACCTAGGATCCCATCATCAACCTAATTCTTAGTTCATCCTTGGAAGCTGGCCTCTGGTCTACAAAACTGGAGATTCTAGGTCCCGAATGAATGTTTACCATTAGAACGCCAAGAGTGTTCTCCCAGTAGAGTCACCATTTGTTGTGCCTATCGCACACATGCTCCATCTGAAATGGGGACCCTCCCTCTTTTGTTTGTGCCGGGTCACTTTTGGCTCTGCCTCATTTTGCATGCTGCTATTTCAAATCCTAAGTGATTGAGGAGCTCCTGCAAAATTATCTTTAGTCAATCACATTTTTCCCCTCCCCCAAAATTTCATAATTTCTTGTTTGAACTAGTGTCCTTGGAATGGTGCAGGTCTGCTCCTCTAGGCTACCATGTGCAGGGTTCCCTTTTCCTTTTTCCATTTTTAATGATGGACACCTGGCATCCTCCTGCCCTGTGGGACCCACACCCCTGTTCGCTCTTTTGGGTCTTCACCGTTCTAAATGTAAATCACTTGATGGTCATCTGCATGTTGAATTCCACTGCTCTCGATGCCATTTGGATACAACCGATCAACCAACCCATCAGCCATCATACAAGCATTAATTATTGGTAATAAATGTGTAAAACCCTATATATACTACCATCGACTTGTCATTTTCAAGAAAATTATTTTACAGAGCAGAGTTAGACTGCCATCTACAAACACCGTCGTGCCCACAGCTTGCATCCACTATCAAGCATCTATTATGCATGGTGTTCATTGGTTCTCTCATTGGGATCATGGGGTATGTCTGCCCTTTCTTCCCATGCCTTCATTTCTTTTGAAAATGGCTATGTGATTAAGTGTAAAAATAGTTAAAATATCAAACCTTGGCGAAGAGCCTCCTCCCTAAGAAACCCACAAATTGAAACACTTTGAAAACATTTGGAATCAAGATCTAGATCCATTCGGGACTTAGCCACCTCCTCCTTATTCTTGTGATGTGGCGTTTTCATTCTCCAGACCTGCACCAGCTTGATGGTTGTCCCTTTCTCATGATATTGTAAATTATTTTGCGATAGGCTACTGACCTCATCGGGTCCGCCTTCGCGGGGTGCCCTGTTAACCTGGCCATCTGAGTCTTCATCACATCTAGCACACATCAGGCATGTCATCCACCAACCCCTATGGTTCCACCTGTAGACACCTAAAATTGTCCATGTCATAATATTACCTAGTCGATACATGACCTTGTAAAACTTCTTGTAATACTTTACCCTAGGTCATTACATTATCCCACTTATCCCAATTATTCCACTTAATCACCTTCCCAATTAATTAAATAAATCTCATTTATTTAATTAATTCCCCCTTCACATGTCTCAAAATAATTCAAGTTAAATATTTGAATTAATTTGTCACTTATTGTCATATTGCAACATGTGTTACATGACTACAACTCTTCACATGCATAAATAATTTAAATAATTTTATTATTTAAATGATGAGATTCCCACTCACATCCTATTTTTACCCTCATTCATTGTGTGTCATAAGCATCTTTTCTTCTAAAATAAATAAAAGAATCTTCATTATTTCCTCACATCCTAATTTGAGTGTCATGTCATAAGCCACTTAATGTGCGTCATAGACACTAAAATAAACTTTTAATCTTATCCATACATATCACAAATTTGACTTTTAATCTTGGCCACTGAATCAAATCAGTCTTCTCCTATAAATCAATCCTTTCATAAGTCATTTGGAGGATCTTCTTCTAGCATCCTTAATCTGCCAAAATTTCTATCTATCTATCTATCTATCTATCTATTTTCTTCTATTATCTTCATCATATCGTTATGCTGAAAAAATGAGCAATGAACATATCAAATACTTCAATTCTTCAAAATCATGCATTCTCATGTAGGTGGAGAAGAGCAATGGAGATAAATCAAATCTAGCTTGGAGATCGGTTTGCTTTGCTTTCTTGTTTTGATTTTCATGCTAGTTTGTGCTCTATTGTGCTCGTTAGGGTTTTCATATCTTGTTGCTTTATTTTTATATCTGATTTTCCCTAACAACATTTGGTGAACCAGACGTGAATCCTTGGATCTAACTTTCTTTTTTGCATGTTTCATTAACTTTTTATTGCAAATCTGCTAGTTTTTAGACAAAACCTCAAGTTTTACAAATTTCATCATATCTTCCAAATGGCTATACATTTTTATACAATATTTTCATAGAAGCTTGTAAATCATCTCAAGAGGCTATAGTAAAAAAATTGAGGGTTAATCAAGAATTTTGGAGGAGTTACCATGATTTTATATTTTTTCATAAAATTTTCTTTTTGGACGCAAATGAACGAATTTTTCAAAAACGTTTATTTCTGGAAAACTCTTGCAATTTTAATAGGGGTTTGTTTTTTATAGATTTGATTTTGATGTTAAATGAAGTTCTAAATATGTTGATCTTTAGTTTTTGTATGTTTTTCACAAATCTGTGTTTTTGAGTGCAAAATAGGGAATTTTTCTAACTTCTTTACATTTTTGGAAAGCTCTCAAATAATTAGTAGGGGTTCCTTTTTTCAATTTTTTTTTTTCAGATCAATAACATCTTCAAATAATCGAATCTAATTTGGTTATATTAAAAACGTGTATCTGAAATTGAAATTTTCTGATGAACTTTTTGTTTTGGCTGCATTATAATATCATTTTTATCATTTTGCAGGTGATCATAAGGAGCTGTAGTAGCAGCAATATCAGTCATACACCTCAAATTGGAAAGCAAAAATTTTCGGGTGCACTCATTCTATTATCTTTATCTCTCATTTAATCAATCAATTCTGTTTGCAAAACATTTGAATTTGGAGCTTTAAAATGAACATCTTGTTTGCAATCACACTTTGAAATTGGGCTTAAAAATAACCATTGTCTTCCATCTTACATTTTGACTTTGGGTTAAAAATAACAAGTGTTTGAATTGTTCTACACACATTTCAATTTTTTTAAGGAAAAGTAATAATTGTGAGTGTGAATCAAATGTGTGTGTGTTCAAAAACACCTCACTTGATTCACTTTTGTCAAACCCTTCATAGGAGGCTTGCTAGGGGATTTCATCACCCCTAGGGATGACCTCAATCAAGGTGTGAATCAAAAGACACACTTCTTTGAGAGTTAAAATCTTGTCACTCTTGGCTAAGCCCCAAAGAACTTTATACCTTTGGGAAGTGAAGGTGAAGGGTGGGTTACCCCTTTCTCCCGACTATGTGGTAGGATTTTTCTTTCAAATTGTCCTTAGTCAACCCCATGCATCCTAGCTTAAGACCTAATTGACCATACCCACTTGACTATTTCTAAGACTTGTTGATGTGTCTTCTTCAAGTGTGTGCTTAATCATCACCATCATAATTTCAAATTCAAACTTGCTTATGTGTCTTGTGTGTGTGATTCATGTGTGTACATGTGTAATCATTTATTTGCAAATTGTCATATCAAGCTATAAACACCAACACATAAACATATCATTCTAATCATCCTAATCATTTTTTTTTTCTAATCACATTCCTATCAACTTCATCCTAATCAATCCAAGTCATCTAATCTAATCATTCCACATCATCATCATTACCCTAATTCTAGGGAAGCACTTGCTAAAATGGTCCTAATTCTTAACGATCTTAGTCACAAGACCAAGGTCATACTTCAAGGATCCCCTTTGCCTAATCATGAAGATAATCCAAAACCATATATCCTCCAAGGTGGTCCAAACTTTGCTCCTAGTGATGATGAGAACTTTGTAGATCCTAGTGATGATGAAAAATTTGTTGAAATATTAGGTCACCTTAATGATGCTATTGACAAGGGAAATACCACCATAAGTTTGGAATCATACACCATTCCATCTACTAGTCCTCCATCACCATCTAATAAAATGCCTATCTCAAAGCACACTAGTCTTACACCAACACCACCATCCAGCTTCTCAAGCACTAATCCATCAACCAAAGAATCCTTTAACGATTTTCTCCAAAGACTACTAGCACAAAAAAGACCATCCCCATGTCAAGCACCCATTAATGAGCTTACCAATGAACCTTTGAATGTCATGCCTATTCTTCCAACTCCATCATGTGGTCCACAAACTATTGATCATAAAAATCACACCAAGCCTCTTCTAGAGCCTTCCACTTCCATTTCCACTCAAATCCAAGAGCTATGTCAAGAGCATTATCCTAAGCATGAAGAAACATTAACCTCTCATTCTAATCAAGATCTAGGCCCTTCTAATGATCCCACTCATAACATACTTGATAATATTCATAATGAAGCTTCCCTCTATGATCTAGATCCTACCTATGATCAAGAAGGCCATGGTGACCCTCTTAGCCAACTCTATGCATTCCATGGTCAAGAGCCTACCACTTCACTTATCCATGAGAAAGAAACGTCCATTTCTCCTATAGACCCTCTACCTAGTCCTATCCATGATCCCTCATTATCCACTTGTCATGATGAGACACATGCCTCCCAAGTAAATATAGAAGATCAAACCAATAGTGTGGATCTAAATGAACATAATCAAGATCCTAATGATCCTTCCACATCCACTATCAACCCCATTTCAAATCCATCGACATGTCCTATTGGTCTTTCCATCTTTATTCATTAATGTTCCTCCTTAGACCAAAAAAAACCTTTATCCACTTCACCTTCATCTAATAATGAACTCAAGTCTAGTGTCCAAAACACACCTAGTCCCATTATCCATCGCATGCTTCAGAACATGAACTATCAAGGTAAAGGTTTAGGCCTTCATGAACAAGGTGTTTTGGAGCCCATCCATGTCAAGGTCCCTCCAAGCTCTTATGGCCTTGGACATACACCCCAAAGACACCAATCTAAAGATGTTGGTACTTCCTCCATCCATCATAAGTCCTCTTTCCACCATAAATCCTATCATATGCCTAAAACATATGTTTCCATCCCTCCTCCATCATCTTACAAATGCCAAAAGCATGTGACCATACATCTTCCACCATCAAATTTTCCACCTTTTCTTCCAACTCCTAATATCCATCCATCTAATTTACCTCCACTACTCCCAACACCTAATATCCCCATTATCCAATCCCCTTATCCACCTATCCATAAATCCTCTAAAAATCCTAATCATGACCAATCAATGCACACATTGTCTAAACATGAAGCTTTCACTCATTCCACCATACCCATGGGATTCAAAAGCAAACATTTTGATGCCTCTATCTATAAATCAAAAAATATGAAGGGTCCCCATGCCCTAGAATACAAAAGCAAAGAACCAAAGAAAAATCCATCCAAAAAGCAATATAAGATCATACTTTCAAAAGAAATGTCTAAAAAAAAAATGGTTTGGGTACCTAAGAAAAAGGAAAACAATTCAAACGAGGCATCTACATCACAAAAATCAAAACCATCCACTTCCACATCACATTCCCACTCTATTCAAGAATCTCATATTCCATCCCACAAGAAAAATAAAATTCATAAAAATACTAAATCTATGTGGGTACCTAAAGCACTTCATCACCCATCTCCTAAGAAACCATCTCCATTGCTTCCTACACCCCCTCCACATCAAAAGCTTCAACGTTTCTCACAATGTGTGCAACCATTGGTCATGGTTCCCTTCCATTTCACAACGATTCCACATACCTCCATATCCTCACCCTTCACTCATTATCCTACATATCTCCCCCATCACATTCATATGGTCCATGCTTTTGGCTAAGCCTCTCATCCCTCTTCCCTACATAATCCACATAATAATCCACCAATCCCTCCATAATCCACATCAATAATCCATCATCTACCTACTCCATCTCCCTTTCATGTCATCCCTTACCAACATCTATGAGCATAATGACATTTGACATGGTCCATGTGATAACATCCATCTCTAGTGGGACTATCACCTTTCATGGAACTAGACACTTGAGTCCCTCCTATCCATATTCCCCTTCTATCCAAAAATCAAAAAAATAAAAATAAAATCAAAAAAGAAAAAGAAAAGAGAAATCCCTTCGTCCAATGGTGAAAACCTGGTAAATAGATGCCCTGGATAAGTACCAAGATGAAAACCTAGAAAAAAGGCATCATGTGTAGGTTTATCTTCTATGTCACTTACACTTGGGGGCACTTTGTCTCATCTGCACTATCTATCCTATCATGTCATTTCTTATCATATCATTTCCATCCTACTTACCATCTTTATCCATCATACCCATATACTTATCATATTGAGTCCATTCATCCTCTCTCCCTCTTTTTGATCTTGATCAAAATGTGGGGCAAAATGTCGAAACATGCTTTGGATATCTTTTGATATACCTCATCCTTCCAAACAAGCCTACCATTATCCTAGTGTCATAACCTTTGCCATGAAAAGTCCTAAGTATTGTACCTAGAATGGGGCATGTTATTCCTATGCGACATAGTCTTTGGAGATCACATCTTTGCTCTCCTATGATGCATACATCCATTTCATTCATTATGACCTATCCTTTGTATCCATCCATATATCACGAGCCTTTTGTCCCTTATCCTATCACCCACCCTTTCATCCATCAATCTCCTCTATCTCCTTGCACCTAGACTTGGTTTTCCCTTGTCATTGGTATCTAGCACAAAGGCTACCCGAATTGTCATCCATTGACATCTCAAAACATTTCAAAAAAGTCTTGAAAAAATGCAAAAAAATAAAATGAAAAAGGTCCTGAAAAAATCCAAAAAACATCAAAACATTTCAAAAATCCAAAAAATCAAAACATTTCAAAAATCCAAAAAAATCAAAAACATTTCAAAAATCCAAAAAATCCAAACATTTCAAAAATCCAAACAATAAAATCAATCACATCACTTCTTTCAATCAAACCTATTCTTCTAATCAATCTAATCATTATCATCAAATCAAATCATTTCTTCATCAATCCAATCAATCAAAATCATTCCAGGTAAATTATTCCTCAATTTAATTCAACAATCATCATCCAAATCTTCAAATCAAGCATCTTCAATCCTTCCAAGAAATAATTCAAATGCAAGTCAATCCTTAATCCATACCAACGAAGCTAATCAATCTTGCCAAATTATCCAATCACATTTTGGTCTTGATCCTAATCTTGTTGTAAACCCAATCAATGAATCATTCTTGTGTTGATCTAGGGATATATCCTTCCCTGCAATGACAACACTATCATCATCATCAATCAATCAATCAATCAATCATCCTTGTGTTGATATAGGGATATATCATTCCCCACAATGACAACACTATCATCATCATCAATCAATCAATCAATCAATCAATCATTGGTTTATAGCTTGATAGGGGCAATACCTTGTTTGTTTTTGTATCATTTGTACATGCTTGCTTGTTTGTGTGTGTTATCATCTTTATCTTGCATTTGCATCAAATCCGAATCACTCCTAGCTAATATTCATATCTTGTATCTAGACAAGGTTGTATTATGTTGGGGGCATGGGAAACATCGTCACCTTGGTCCTTATACCTTGGTGCATAATGTCTAGTGCTATATCAAACATATAATTGCTCACTTTATTGCAGCATAGCGTGTCATTATTGTTTTTCATCTACTTCTTATCTTGTATCATTCATTGTATCCCTCCTTTATTATCTCATTAATTTTGAGAGCATATATGTGTTTTTCCAACCCACCTATCCTCTCGAGGGGGCATCATCATCATTATCATATCTTATATCATCATCCCATTTCTTCATATCTTTTGCATCATCATATTCTTCTATCATCCCTTTCCTTCATTCACCTTACTCCTCACTTCTTCAAGTGGTTGGGGCATCATATTTTTTTTTCATCTATCCATACCTTATCCTCTTTGAAATGATGTTACTCGACATAAATCTCACCATCTCAAACATCATCTCAAAGAGGGGCAAAATGTAGACACCTAAAATTGTCCATGTCATAATATTACCTAGTCGATACATGACTTTGTAAAACATCTTGTAATATTTTACCCTAGGTCATTACATTATCCCACTTTTCCCAATTATTCCACTTAATCACCTTCCCAATTAATTAAATAAATCTCATTTATTTAATTAATTCCCCCTTCACATGTCTCAAAATAATTCAAGTTAAATATTTGAATTAATCTGTCACTTATTGTCACATTGCAACATGTGTCACATGACTACAACTCTTCACATGCATAAATAATTTAAATAATTTTATTATTTAAATGATGAGATTCCCACTCACATCCTATTTTTACCCTCATTCATTGTGTATCATAAGCATCTTTTCTTCTAAAATAAATAAAAGAATCTCATTAATTTCCTCACATCCTAATTTGAGTGTCATGTCATAAGCCACTTAATGTGCATCATAGACACTAAAATAAACTTTTAATCCTAGCCATACATATCACAAATTTGACTTTTAATCTTGGCCATTGAATCAAATCAGCTTTCTCCTATAAATCAATCCTTTCACAGGTCATTTGGGGGATCTTCTTCTAGCATCCTTACTCTGCCAAAATTTCTATCTATCTATCTATCTATCTATTTTCTTCTATTATCTTCATCATATCGTTATGCTGCAAAAATGAGCAATGAACATATCAAATACTTCAATCCTTCAAAATCATGCATTCTCATGCAGGTGGAGAAGAGCAATGGAGATAAATCAAATCTAGCTTAGAGATCAGTTTGCTTTGCTTTCTTATTTTGATTTTCATGCTAGTTTGTGCTCTATTGTGCTTGTTAGGGTTTTTCATTATAATTTTGTTTATGCATTTTGCTCTAATATTTTTACCCTAACTACACCACTTGTGTGGACCTTTGAAAGAATTTTACCCATTTTGAGAAAATAGAAACCCTAGTTCGAAGCCTTCCATCTATTGGCCTCATCAGGTTTGACTATGCAAGTATCTGCTAGCTCATTTCCCTTTTTAATGCCACCATTCGAAATGGCCTTGCCAATGTACCATTCCACACCTCGAGGCCCACACCTATGCCTCTATCGGGCCCCCAAATGTGGACCTCCATCCAACCTCAGACGTTTATCTTTGTTGTTTGAAAAGGTTGTCTGATGTTGTCCTTCTGCCTATTGGGTCCTACTGTGAAGAACATTGTCGAAAGGAAGAACTTGCAAAAAACACCTAAACCTAAGGTTGATGGGTGGAGTCTTGTGGACCTCCATCCATGAAACTCCATCACTTCTCCACCCCTTAAAATGACTTTCAAACCTCACCTTCCCATGCTATGAGACTCACACACCCATTTGTCATCAAGTAAAAAAAAAAAAACCAAATCAAATAAAACAAAGACAAACAATCATCATCCTCTACGGGCCCAACACTGCAGGATTCCATCCACGGGCCGTCGTACCCTCTTCACCATCTTGAACATCCAAACTGATGTGTCCTTCTACATCCTCTGACCTACGTGCCCTGACATCCTTCACCCATGCGGACCCTGGATTGCGGAGATCCGTCATGTTAGTGTTTTTCCAATGACAAACACAAATAGCTGCCAGCCCAAGGAAGTGTGCACCCTTGGGTCCGTATTACACCATTTCCCTTGAGCAAGAGGTGAAGGTAATATTTAAAGGGATTTCATCCATGGACTATCTGATCTAACATTGTTTTGTAGGGGATGGCAAGGGTTCCTTATATTTCATGATTGTATCATTTATTGCCTTCTTTAGTTGCAGGAATATGGAACTAGCTGTTGGAACCTTGGGGGCAGTTGCAAAAAAGGACAAGGCGAAGAAAATTTCAAAGGCTCATCGAGGCAAAGAAGACAAGGATCAAATGAAGTATAAATTTCAGGGGGAGCCCCTTAACTCCAAAATCCTCACCGAGTGGAAGGAAATTTCAAATACAAAATTGGGATATATAGACCTTGATGAATTCAAACAAAGGGTGAGGATAAATCCTAAGATAGAGAACGCCCAAAAAATCATAGCAAGTGGGTTGACTAAGGCTGTCAGTTTCCCGCCAGCCCTCATTGCTCCAGAACTTGTAATAGCCTACAGAGAGGCCTACTAGGAAGAAACCAGAACCATTGTGGATAGGGATGGAAATATATTGGCTGACTTGTTCACCAAATCCATTGGGCATACCTTCCACATCCCCATCGTTAGTAAAATGGAATAGGCTACTATAGAATATGATAGGCAAATGTGGGATGAAGATCCCCTCAAGTGTAGGAAATTAATTAACCAAAATTGGCTAAAATATAAGAAGGGTAGTGCCAATAAGGTTCCCTAGGAATTGTATCACAATGAATTCTTTGAGGATTACCATGATTTGGTGACCCTTATGAGTAGGGTCATGAGCCTTTCGACCACTTCCTTCTTTCAAGAGTGGATGTTTTACTTTATTGAAGAAATCATCCAAGGGAAAAAACACTTCTATTGGGAGGGAATGATCAATGATTGCTTGCATCAGAATTTCATGGCTGTGAATAAGACATCCAAGTTTTACATGACATCCTATCTTATATATTTGCTTGCTAACTATATTCAGTGTAGGGGTCTATTTGTAGTACCAAACCCTGATCCGTGAACAGAGTTGAAAGTGTATGACAAGTACCCCCAACTTCAATATAGAAATTTCAAGAGGGAGTACTGTAGGTTCAATGATGCCTTCATAGGCTATGTCATCAAATTACTTGGGGGTGATCTTGAGAGGTGAGTTTCACATAACACCAGTTCTTTTATCCATCAGTTTGGGTTCCTATTTATACAGTTCCCAAAGTTCACTTACATCTGAACCGAGGGATTCTTAGACAAACCATACAAACTACCCCAATATCACAATGACTAGATCATAATGCTTGAATTCTCTAGGTAGCTACAAAGATCACATGCCCTTTTGACTGATAAGCATGGAGTAGGGGTTCCCTATCCTCTTACCCTCAAACAATGGAAATATGAACTCCATACTTCCCAATACGTAGAGAACTCTGACAAAGAGTTGAGCAAGTATAACTTGAAGTTCTATACTACTAGGCCCCGAATGGACCCATATGGAAAACTGAGGAAGATGGTGGGGGTAGTATACACCCACTTACATAGTTTCAAGGACTATTAGGTGAACAAAAAAGATGACAAGTAGGTACGTATGTAGCAGTATATGCACATGACGCCTTACTTTGTCAAAATGGTGAAGTTATTTCCTGTGCCAAACAAGTGGTGGAAGAAGAAATCACCATAATAGACCTAAGATATAATGCTATTGCCAACCTTCCATTTCCAACAATAGATTGGAATGAAGAAGAGGTCGATGACCTAGATGTTATCACTAAGCTTGTTGAGGCAAGAACTAAGCAATCGATTGATGAGAAAGTTTCTCAATTGAAGCAGCAGGGCGTAGAACTTACATATGTTGAGCCTGAGCATCCTCATAAGGGTGAAATTGATAGTGCTTCTTTTGAGAGAACCTCAATAGGAGAGACCTCATCATTTTCCCCCATCACTAGATTGAATAAAAGAAAGGAGACAACTGAAGAACAAACCAAGTCAAAAGGTTCTCCAATAAGGACTACCGAGGCTAGAGCTTCAAAGAGTCTAAAAACATCAGGTGGTATCATGGGAATTCCCACCATACAAGATGACCCTCTTCATGAGGGAGAAGAATAGCTAAAATACCCTCCTATCACATATGTTTCCATGGTCTTCATTGTTGTTGTTACCACCTCACTTATCCCACAAGTATCATTTGTCTCTTCTCCACCCACAATGGATATTTCTATCCACCTGGCCTCCACTTCACCTATCCCACAAGTCATAATTATAGAATCTTCCTCGACCACTACCTCCCAGTTGTCCTCTTCCTCCATGTCTCCAATGCTATCTCTTCCAACCACCACCATGACAACCACAATGCCTACTCTTACACTCCCAAAGTCCTTCACCAAATACATGTAGAATATGTTGGAACTCTCTGGAATTTTTGCCAACCTGGGAGTGTAGGCTGCCATCACCCATGCTATAATTCGCCTCCCAATTCCACCTCCTCCTACCAAGCTGTCCTCAATGGAGGCTACCATGAAAATTTATGAGGAGATGGAGAAACAAAAAATGGAAGTAGCCAAAAGGTTGGAGGAGGAGACTGATGATTATCACGAGCACCCCTTGTTTGAGTGCCCAGTCATTGATGAGGTCATCTACAAATTCTTTGAGTTAGATGATGAGGATTTAGGTGCAAAGATTATTGAAGAGACCTTTGATCTTGATATTGAAGAATAAATCTCTTGGAAGCTCAAGGAAATTCAAGAGAAAGAGGCTGAAAGATAGCCTATCATTGAAGAGAGGGTTGCTGGCATAGAGGAAACTAAAACTCTAATGAGAGAGCATGATCCAGGGCTCAAATCTAATGATGAGGTATCTCTTCATGATGAACAAGAGAAAGAGAAGGAAGAGGGTAAGCCTAAAGGAGAGGCAGAAGCAGGGGAGGATGAGGAGCATGATCATGAAGAAGAAAATGAAGATAGCCCCTAGAGGCATGAGGCTACTACATCTCCTAGGAAAGTAACTGTGGTTGTGCATGATTCAGATGAAGAAGGGGAAAGCCTAGAGAAAGACATCTCAGGCAATAGAGCATCATAAATTCAGAAAACTCAAGAAGAAGAGGATAGTCATGAATCTCCCAAAAGAAAAATTCAAATGTCCAAATGGCTCGAAAATCAGTTAGAGAAGAAAAATTCCAGCCCCAACAGACACCAAAGCAAGATTGGGGGCCATCCTAGCCTGAGAATAGATTAGTTCTAAGAAGAAGAAGAATCCAAAGGTCAAATCTAGCTGACCATGGACACCTCAGGGTCAAGGACCGTGCAAACTGCCACCTCAGTAATGGGTGAGGAACGTGTTAGTTACAATATTTAAACTATTGACTTGGGAAATTCCACAAGGGAACAAAAGATAGATCACCTCCAAGGATATGTTGCAACCATAGTGCAACAAATGAATAAAGACAAAACCACCAAAGATGAATTGAAAGAACAAGTGGTTGATCTAACAACATACATCTAGGTCTTTAGCTGACGAGATCCCCATTACATCCATAGCTACCCCATTGCTTCTCTCAGAGGAGTACATTAATAAGTTAGAGAAAAGTAAGATGTGGACTAAGGCCATAGAGGACTAGTTCCAAAGGGTCCTTTACAATTGAAATATGGGCATCGGGCGTGGTGTTAGAACATCAATTTTTTTTTTGGATGTGTAGAAATACCTTGAAGACATAAAGAAGACTTGCATGGAATTTCCAGAAATATATGAAATCACATACCTTAAGGTTGAGGAAATCCTCAAGCTTCTTGGAAAAGTAGTGAAGAAGGAGCTAGGAATGGCTGAGAAGGATCTTTGGCTCATCAAGAGTTGGAGGTTGGTTTTTGAGCACATGAAAGAGATATTGGAATGGGTGCTTCACGAAGTGGAGCAAGACCTTGATTGGGTGATGGAAATCTAGGGGGAATGCGAAGAATACTTGAAATTAATGACAGATTATGATATGCCCACCATTGAGATGGATCTTGAGAAAGTAAGGTCCCATTTCCATAGAAAAATGGAGGAAGGAATAAAGGGAAAGGTTATGATAGATTTCATGAGCTTTGTTGCTCGTGCCTTCCCCCAATCAGAATAAGTGCTACAAAATATAGCCGAGCGTGATGGAGACTAGGAGACGATCACCCATAGGTCCAAAAAGTTTAATTTTTTAAGTGCTCCAGTCTAATATCTTGGAATGGGATAAAATTCATCCCTTGGTTAGAAAATTTGTGGAGTACGCCACACTACAAAAGGAAGTCAAAATGCCTATTATAGATGATGAATTTCTCACTAAGTAGTGGCAACCAGGAATAGAAAAACAATAATTAGCTAATAGACGAAAAGGCTATAGTGTTGTCACTAAAGACAAAATAGGCTAAAAGAAAAAATGTAATTTTAAATTGTAAAATATTTGGGGGTAGGTGAAACCCTAATGTAAAGTGAATACTGGCCACACAATTGGAAAAAATGTTGGCCACATGTTTTTCTTTTTGAAAACTATAAATAGGGGTCTCCTCCTCTTATTTTGTAGGAGTTGGGTTGTTGTAAAGGCATGCTTCTGAAATATTAATAGAAGTTCATTGGCTTTGGTGGATTCTTATGTTTCTATTGCATGTTACATGGTACATCTCCTATAGTTAGCTGATTTCGAAAGATTTGATTTGTTGTTTGAATTGTTTTAGTTTACTTTGATATAATATTTAATGTTGTTCAATGGTTGTGTAGCTTTCTGTTGTGTCTATGCCTTGCTTTTCCATACTTTTGGTTGTTTACTGATAGTGGACAATTGTGCAAAGTTAGTCTAGGTATAAATCTGAAGCCGCTCCAAAATTCTATCTTTTGTTCACGCATGTTTATGGTGAATGAATGGTTGAATATTTGCAATCCTTAGAAGCTTGCACAAATTTCATGATACTATTAAGAAATCTGGTTAAGTGAATTTTTTTTTTAAGGAAGTTGTCCATAGTAGAACCCTCCATGATAACTATTCATTACTAGTTGCAGATCCGAGAAACTCTTCCCTTCCCTGCCCCTTTTCCTTTTTCTTTTAATAAAGAACCTATGCTAAGATTTATTGCACATTGTAAAGCCAAATCTCAAGCCCAAATAGGAGTTTAAGGTTGTTGTTCAAACCTATATAAAATTGCACACTAACTTCTCACTTCAAGGACTTCGTCTTAAAACTCAACTTCCTTCCAAGGTAACTTTTGTAAGTCTGCCCTATGATTACCAAAAAAATCACATCAAATACCAACTAAAAATTTTCATGCATGTCATGAATTGACACCCGAGAGACCTTGGGGTAATTTTCAGCAACTTGTTTTTGGAGATTGCAACTATGCATTACCTGTGTTGAGAAAGTGCTAAAACATCCATAAAAAATATTCACTGATATCATTGATGAGGAGGCAGACCGAGATTATGATGGTCAGGATAGAGAGGAGTAGGATGAGGAGGATGAGGAGGAGGAGAGAGTAGAGGAGCCACCCCTGAGTGATGATGATGATGCAGCAGCTAGGGACTGATATGAGCAAGGAGAGGTCTCACCTGTATATATGAGTAGATTCCAAATAGTTTCCAACACTCATAGCCAAGGGGAGGCGAGCACTTCATCCATGCCCCCTACACAGGATGAGGTGGAAATTCCACCTCCCACTAGAGATATAGGTGCTGATATTTAATTTTTATGTGTGTATGTGTTATATTTTGATTTATGATTTAATGCATATATATATCATGATGTGTTACTAATGAAATTCCGGTTTGATTTTGCAAGGCCTACAAAGGGATGGCAAGAGTTCCTACATCATGAATCCACATAGATAGTGTCGGAAATGTTTGATGAAGAGGAGATGGATACTAACTACATGCCCCCACTGATTGTGGAGTGAGATCCAGATTCCTTGAGACCCTTTACGAGATTATGGGCAGCCTATGAGGGCTTGAGGAGGCAGATTTTCTGAGGGTTGCACCATAGGCATAACAATCACAACCCTGAGCAGAGGTGGAGAGTTTGGAGATAGAGGTGGCATGATTATAGGTAGAGAGGGACTAGATAGCAGGTGAGCAGTGGTTGACACTCATGTGAATGGAGGGGATGGAGTTTGTGCTCAGATTTTATAGATCACTATCAAGATCACACATGACTGCCTCCCAATGTCCTACTACCAATGCAGCCCAAGTACCAGATCTTGAGGGATCTGGTAATCACAGTCCTCAGTGACACTATATACTATGATGATATGTACCAAAAGAATTTTTGATACATGTATATATATGCATTTGTATTTGATATGATGTAATTGATTTGTGTGAATGTTAAATTGCAATGTGATTAATTAAATAGCCTTTGGTAGAGTATTTAATTAATAACAACATGATCTAACAAAATGTATGTGATTGGAGTGAAACATATTTAGAATCTATATTAGATTAAACATAAAGCGGAAATATGTTATGCACTTATGATTTAAAGTAACATAACACATAGGAAGGAAAAGGGTGAATAGTATGAAATCTAAAGTAATTATTAAAGTGAATTAAATAATCACTTTAGTGTTCAAGACACATGCATAACAATTTTTCAAGAATGAAGCAATGAGAAAGCCCAAAGGATAGAATCCAATAGCTTTAACCATACTACTTTTTAATTCATACCATTCAAAAGGATATTATACATAATACCTATGCAAATGCGCATCATTAATAGGATCTTTAAGAGGAGTGTCATTGCACTTGGTTAAGGTATAAGCTCTGGATCCATAAATTGTATTGATCACATAGGGGCCTAACCAATTAGGATTGAATTTACCTTTTTTGGTGTAATCAATGGTGGTGTTACATTAGGTTTCATATAAAACCAAATCACCTTTATTAAATTTCCTAGGAATGACACCAACATCGCGCTTGCATTTCAACTATTTACCATAAGATTGAAGATGCTCAAGAGTGTTAATGCATTGTTCATCAAGCATTTCAAGTTGGTGTAGGCATTGTTCTGCATAATTTTCATTATTGACAAGACCTTGGAGAGCAATCCTCAATATGGGGATTTCTAACTCTAACGGTAGAATAGCCTTGGTACTGTAAACAAGGGTGAAAGGGGTATTTCTAGTAGAAGTACGAACACTTGTTGGATATTCCCATAACGCATATTGCAATTGTGTATGCCAATCTTATTGGTTTTGGTTAACAATCTTCTTAAGGATTTCCTCTAAGATTTTATTAGTACTTTCAGCTTGACGATTGGACTAAGGATAATAAGGGGTTGAAAACCAATGTTGAATATGGAAGGTTTGGATAAAATTCTTCACATCGTTGTTCTTAAAGGGGGTACCATTATCTAAGACTAATGTGGAAGGAAGAACAAAGTGAATGATAATGTGTTGCAACAAGAAATGACATATCACCTCAGCAGTTGTAGATTGGAGGGGGGTGGCTTTGACCCATTTGGAAAAATAGTCAGTAGTAGTAAGGATGAAGGTATGCCCAGTAGAAGAAGGTGGAGAGATTTTTCCAATTAGATCCAATCCCCACACCGAGAATGGCCAGATAGGTATTTGGGCAAGAATCTTAGAACTAGGAGCATGAATCAAGTGGCTATGCTCTTGGCACTTATGACATTGCTTAACATACACATAGCAATATTTTTCCATGTTTTTCCAATAATAACCCATGCGAAGGAGTTTTTATACTAAGGTTTTTCCACCAAAATGTCTGCCACACGTACTAGAATGAGCTTGTTCGAGGGTGACATGAATTTCAACATCCTTGAGGCATCACAAAAGGATTCCATCAAAGGATCTTTTGTACAATGTATCAACAAGGATTATATACTTAGTGGCTAAATTTTGGAGGTGAATATAGGTATTTATAGTTGTAGGTTTGGGAATGGTACCATCCTTTAGATAATTATAGATACCATCATACCATTCACACTGATTATTAGGAAAAGCGGGACAAACATCATCAGGTCTATCACTGATGTAGGGTTTCATAATGAGGTGGATGGTAAAGACTAATTTTTTAGAAGGATCTACAAGATATATAAGAGAGGTTGCACTAGCCATTGCATCCGCATCGCGATTGTATTTGCAAGGGATGTTATAAATGGTGAAGGAGTCAAACTCCTCTAACAAATTGAGAATGAGATCCTTATATTGTGATAGTTTATCATGTTTAGTTTGATAGAGACCATTAATTTTTTTAATTACCAATTGCAAATCACCATAGATCTTTATATCACTGACCCCCATGACTAAAGTAGTGTGTAATCCAGCAATTACGCTTCATACTTAGCTATGTTATTTGTACATAGGAAATTGAGGTGATAGGATAAGGGAATAGGCTTACCTATGGGTGGAATTAAAATAACTCCAGCATCGTAGCCTATTCTACACTTGGATCCATCAAATTACAATTCCCATGTAGGAAGTTCTATAGTAATTGTTGATGCAAGATTTTGCAGGTAGCAGTAGTCTTATGGGAAACTTAGCTATTGGGGGACATAGTGCGCTATCTAAGTGACCTCTGGGGTTTTATCGAAGCTAACTCTTCATTTAGTGGGGGAGGTAAAGGGTTAGAAGGATAGAAAAACATGAAATCTAAACTATAGGTGATGCGCCAAGATCATGAATGAATTTACTAGAGCACAGTGTTGGATGCAAAGGCCGGAACCACCAAATGTTGTTTATTAAGTAAATTTTCTAAAAAGCACTTTAAAACATAACAAACACCCTCTAATTGCATAGCATAATCTGACATAACTTTAGCCAACACAGAGGAGTCGAAAAAACTAATATGTATTTATTTAGCTATGAAAGATCACAAAAGTTGAAGAACAGACATTCATACATTATAGGAAAATAGTAGCACAGACTAACAGTCTTATCAAATACATGAAAAATAGAAAGGTTGAATGATTGGCACAGTCTGTGAACTTCAAGTTTAATAAATATATTTTGAAGGCCTTTTCCTAGTGCTCGAGAGCTTATATCAACTCAAAAACAACCTATTAAAAAATAAAAAGGGTCGCATATATAGGACAGTGCACCGCATGAAAACCACAAAGAAAGATACCTCGAGAAAACATCGATGCCCCAAATCACCTCGAGTCACCATTAAATGGAATGATCACCCAACAATGCACCAACAATGCCATTTGCAGGAATAGAAAATCATGCAGCAACAGAAACGAACACGCGACACCAAAGAAGAAAACGTGGTGGAAAGCGAGAACAAACGGTGCAGCAAGAACTCCCAGATAACCGACGCACAAGAAAATGCCACGCATCGAGCAGATGGAGCCTGGAAAAAAGAATAAGGGATTCCCAATAAAAATATTCAAGAGGAAGCCACGTCGGTGATATCGAATGATAATAATTGCATGGTGGGCCCAGTTTGGAAAGCAGCTAGAGTAAGCCATGCATCACATAGATGGAGCCCGAAAAAAGTGAAATGATATTGAACAGAAAAAAGCTTCGAGAGGAAGCCACGTGGCAAACACCAAAGGATGTGAGCGATTAAAGATAAGGCACAACCGTGAAGATAAAATAAAAAATGTGAAGGCTAGCAATATTTTGTGAAACAGTTTGGCGACTCATAGGGACATTTCGCTTGCAGAATGAAGAACCCCAAAAAAATTGGTTTAGCATCCCATTATCGCTCACAACCTTGAGAGCGAACCTATAGATTGGTACAGACCTCATTTAATGGCGCAAAGAGAGCTCACTGATTTTTGTGTGCCAACTTGAGATTGATAATTTCCTTGAAAGGCAATCCGCTAGATATTTTAGTCTCTAATTCTAGCTGGAAGAAGAGCTGCACCAACCGATGCACGATACCTTCAATATTCTCGATGGTCGGAGATTGATCAAAAGATTAGAAAATAGAAAGGTCCTACTTCATCTCCTCAATCTTTGCAACAATGTGTTCAATGACCACTACTGGCTCATCCACGATGAAGGACGAAGGGAGGCCTTTCTGAGTTAAGCAGAAAATTTTTGCCCGAATGTCACTGGTAACTTGGTTCAACCTGGCCCTGCATTCTGCCACCTGCTAGACAACCTCCTACATAGAAATGAGGATGCTTACGCCCATGGCTGTTGTTGTTCAGTCCTTGATACCTACACCATTCAGAGCTTCATCGAAAGCCGTACACAATTTTCCCAAAAAAATCCTGGCCTTCAGAACCTTATCAGAAGTCACCTCCTCTATCTGCTGGATTGTTTCACTGATTGTTTTGCATAGGATGGCTGCTTGCACCATAAATGTTAAGGTGAGCTGCAAAGTAAGGCATAATGCCTTGAATTTATCTTAGTATGACTCATATAACTCTTTGGTGATTTCCAACGAGTTCATCTGTGGTGGAAGAGGTTGGGTCTTCAAAATATCCAACTTTGCTACTCTCTCGCTCAAGTCTACCTTTAGCTCTGATAAGCTTCTGTCCAATGCAGACACTTGTTCCCTTAGGCTGGAAATATCTTTTTCTTTCTCTTCTAGGGCCAATTCAGCCCGCTTTTTTTGAATTTCCAACTCTAAAGTGGCATTCATTTCATTTATTTCATCACTTGTGCTCTGTCAGAGTTGTTTCAAACCTTCATTTAGCTAAAGTATGTTAGCACAAAGCTTTTCTTCATTAGCCCAACTCTGCTCAGCCTCATTTTGGAGGGTCGGGAGAATTTTTGTGCTCATAACCTAAAGCTCCTTGATTTTTCTTTCAAAATCACTCCTCTCCTTTTGCAGGTGACTTATCTCATTTTCCTCAGCTTTGTACTTTTTCACCCAGATATCAACCTTTCCCTTTAGCTTCAATATCTGCTCCTCCTTTTTCCTTGCCTGGCGATTGATCTTGAGGTAATAAGTGGTTACTATCTTCTGAGTCTCCTCCATCAACTCGATCTTATCCCTCGGACGAGCTTGCTGCAAATCTAGCCCAATGGCGTAGATAGAGTAATCACTCGACAAAATTTCTCTGACTGGTTTAATCACGATGGGAGTGATCTTTGCAAACATCAAAAAATTTTGACTCTCATTGAACACATTTTGCAAGAGAGGCTCTGCCAACCTGCTTGCATCCTTTTGTCTTCTCTTTTGAATTTAGTTGGCGCGGGCGCTCTTGTTTTCCTCCACCTATGAGAAATATTCCTAGGAAGAGATACCCAATCCACTAGCAAAAGGAAACTCCTAAGGGACTACTAGCGGGAAAGATAGTGTGCTAATGAAATTCAGTAGATTTTCTAGGCTGTGTATTGATGGCTAGGGAGAAAGGTGGGATATTTTGGCCACTTGGAGGTGATGAAAACATAACAGGGGAAAAGCCAGGGAAGCACCAACCGATAGGCCAAGCCTTGGGGATGAAAATTGCTGGCTCATAAGCCTATGACTGATGCCAAATTTTGCTCCAGATAAGGGATGAAAAGCAGAGGATGAAAATGGGAAAATAGGAGGAGAAGGACTCGACTGCCTAGGATATACAACGACAGAGAAAATTGGTACAGATGAAAAATTTGGGGCAAACGAAGAGGAGACTAGAGACACAGTAGAGAGAGAAGAGGGAAGAAATGATACCTGAGGCTCGTAGGGAGCTACAGATGACACAACCACTTCCACCATCAGCTGCTCTTCCTCTCCACTGGATTCTCTCATTTGTGGTCGCTTCTCTTTCAAAGAGTCCTCAAGGTCTACAATGACCTACCTTCTATGACTGGTAGCCCTTGGCCTCTTCCTAGTTGATTTAGAGGAGCTAGATGGCTCCTACATTTGTGTGTTTGGCAAGTCCTCTAGGTGTGTAGGCTGCCTACCATAATCATCTTCAGGTGTTAGATCTTCTTCTGCAATAGGGGCATTCTGGGTTACCTCTTCTCCAGGCTCCATGGCAGTCTTTCCTCTCCCATACTATTACTTCGATGTTGAAGGGTTCAAAGATCTCTTGTAGTCTGGATGCTCATTCTCCCAAATGTCATCAAATTTGTCATCCAAGGCCAAATCTTGGAAAATCCCGCTTGTTGCTTTTGTTTCCTGTTTGTATATCCAGAAATCTCAAATTTTTAGGGCTTCCAATTGAATCTATTCAATTGGCTACACAAGGAATGGTTGATCTTCTGATTTGGGTTGGGCTTCCCCACGATGTAGTAAAAGTTCATCCATGATGGTCTCTTGTCATTTGAAGGAAAATATTCAAGGCCAATATACAAATTTAAATTCCCCTCTTCAACATTCCTCTGAGGGTCCCAGAATGGCCGAGGTTGGTGCGAGATTTTTATGCCAACCTCTGATAGATTATTTTTGGGGTTGTATTGTGAGGTGTCCTTGATAACCACCAGCCCGAGATGTCCCAACTTTGAGTATAAAATCTCCTAAGTATTAATCTTCGAAGTCCTTTTCTTAACCAGTGATACGAAACCAAACATGACCAGCAGTAACAAATGGGAAGTTAAATGATTTCCTCCCTAGTAATCATTATCAATATTACATAGCTGCCTTAATGCCTTCAGGGCTAGCACTCTATCATAAAAAAAGTGTGGGAGCTAGAAGGGTTCCCAGGTGAAACCTTGCATGTAGAGCATAGTGAAATATGTGCCAAAGAACCAATTGAAGGGCGGCACAAGCTTTCCCAACCAGGATTTTTGTCTTGGCGATAGGTGTGTACATGCTACCCCTAGATCCATCCAAAGTCCTCAAAGTTGGGGCTAAGAACGAATCTAAAAAATACATAGTAATAAAAAGTTTTCGACAAGATGAGAGTCCATGTCGAAACTGGCTTCCTTGTGCTAGTCTCGTCGAAAATGGCTAGAGACATAAATTGCTTGAAATAGTCTGGATTCTGATGCAATATTAAGTAGGCTAGGAAAGAGGAATACCTGAACCTAGAACCAGCCTGGAAGTCTTACAATTGTTGTTTCATCCTATCAACAATAACCTTTGCAAAGTCCATAAGCAGAGGCACATTGTTATTTCTCAACATAAAGCTAAAACACATTTGAAACCCAAAGACCTGCTTGTCTATATCCAGTCCGCAAACCAACACCAACATAAAATAGACAAAAGAAGACCCATCTTTTAAAGCACCCAGATTAATTGGGAATCTGGGAGGTGTTGAGACACTTGTCGGCTGAGCATTTTTAGTGTGGTAAAACTATTGCACCATTTTGAGCATTCCCCATTTATCATGCATCCTTTGTATGTCAAAAATTTGAACATTTTGGGTCAAGGGGAGCGAGATGCATAACATATCCTAAAGAGCTTTCGGGGCTGATAACTACCCAAAAATCAAGGTCATTTATCACTCCGATCTGAGGCTTGAAGTTTGTCATGCATGTTGCCATAATATTTGGGCAATGATGTACCAAGGGAACCATATACAAAGGAATCCCACATTCTCATAGACGTTTGTAGAAGGGGTCCGATAATTTCTTCATTTTCTCACACGTAGCTTCCCTAAGGCTCTTGGGATTTTGAGATAACTCAGGATATGAAACATTATCTCAATCCTCTGATACTAAAGCCTAGTTTCTTTGAGGAACCATGCTCTGTGTATTCTGGTTTGCTTGACTGGTGAAGGGCCAACGTGGCTTTGTTGGGATGCTCGGAGTAGCATAAGACTCCTGGTCATAGATATTTACATAGGGCGCCTTCAATCTTTGCTCATTTATATTCATTGGAGCTAGAGCTTGTGATGAACTTTCTACAATCTCAGCCATTTCTCTATATTCGCAAGAACTTTTCATAAACTTTCAAAAATGACTTAGCTTCTGAAGGACTCTTTCTTTCTTTGCGAATGACTTAGCCATTTTATCTTTTGATAACTTCCACAATAAATGCATTTTTCATGCTCAACCTATTTTTTGATTTTTGTGAAAAATGGTTGAGTGAGTGTATGTGCCAGCCTTTCATATTAAGTTGCTATATGCATCACCATCTTTTCATACGTGCAAAGAGATCGCTAGCCTGTAAAATTACTCTCCATATTTAAGCGATATGACTTTGCGTGATGTGGCACCTGATTTTTCTTGGGTAGCAGACCAAGACAACCCTACCATATCTTTTGCAAACTCTTTTACATTTATTGATTTTCCTTATAGTACCTGGGTGTACCACCCAACATTTTGCTTAAGAGATTTTCCTTGATTCAGATGGGATGACAACTCCTTATGCTAACACTTGGCCAATCTTTATTTAATTTGGAAACTTGAATAGAGCAAGTTGTAACTGTACCTGATTATTTCCATTACTTCACACACTGCGGCACTAAAAATTGAGGCTTGGCAACACCTTTTGCCTCTATCATAATCATGGCTTGCCTCATCAATTAAACCCCAACCAGTCTATAAATAGGGCTATTAGCAACATTGATAATTATAATTATTCCTAGTATCCTCTACCTAGTAAGGTTTAGTTATCTTAGCAATTTTCATTTTGAGTGGCGAACAACATGGAGATGCCAATCAGACTAGTCTACAAGAAGATTCAAGCCACTTTCTTAGGAAAATTTAGGTGTATGCACTTGAAGTGCATGACAGGTGTAAAAGCCCTGCTATATGTGAAAGTGATCAAATGGGTCCTCAACAAAAACTGCATGGCATATGAGGAACAATACCGGGTCAACACCAGTATTTGCTCTCACTTTTTTGCCTCACTATTGCATATCAGTGTCTCCAAACGCATGATCCTGAAGCTGAAAAAGTGAGTGTTCCCTTGGCACTACCTTGGAGGGTTGGAGAAAATAGTTCAGGTGACCGAATTTGATCTTGGGATCCCTTCTGTTTGCAACCTACATCGGATGCTGCTTCATGGAGGACCCATGCCAACCAAACCCTTCTTATTCGGTTTTGAGCTTGAGACACATGAAGAACATCATTCTAGGTTTTGTGTCAATTGCTATTTTCTCATGCACATTCATCACATTGAACCATTCTAGAACAAGCAGTGGTATGAGGACTTTGAGAGGATGGTATTTCCTCATCTTGCACCACTGGATGTTGCTGCTACCTGACCCGCTTCTGCCACATGACTAAGAAGAAACAATAACCCCAAATTTATTTTTCCCTTTATTTTTGCTAGCCCTCTGCCCTTTAGCAGATATATGTATATATCTGATACAAGGCCACTGGCCTCTATCGTATGCAATGTAAATGTTCCAACAAAAATATAATACTTATGTTTTTTCAAATCTTGGCTCATTTACAATGTTATTCAATCTCTTGCACTATTGTTATTTTTTAATAAGCACCAAGAAGACCCAAAAATAAAACAGGAAAGATAATTACATATTTAAAAATTACAAAGCCATCACATAGGCAAAACTAATTAAATTCCTTAAGATGTATCCCATTAACTGGAATACTTAAGGAATTACCTTCCATGTCTTCCAACTCGAAAGAGTTGAACTGTTTACAATGGATAATTTTGAAAGGCCCTTACCAAAGACTGGTGAATTTTTCATGCTAGTCGGGCTTTGCCCCGCGCTCGTTGAACTTGAGCACCAATTCCCCACATTATAGATCTTGATCCGATGCCTTTTTATCGAACCACTTCTTTACCACCTACTGGCAACTGTTCATCACCTCAAGGGCGTGCTCTCTTTTCTCCTAAACCTTGAGTATCTTAGAAAACCATACCTCCATTGCTCCATTCTATTCAATTTCTAGAGATTTAAGCAACTAAAGGGTAGGGATTTCCATGGCGATAGGTAGCAATGCCTCCTTCCCGTACACCATCTCATAAGGAGATATCTTTAGTATCTGCTTGGGCGTGATTCAATCTGCCCACAACGCTATCTAGAGGTTCTTATGCCATTCCTTTTGGTGCTTCGAGCCTATCCTCTTAATTAACCTAATTAGGTTTTTATTTGTAGACTCTGTGAGGCCATTCCCCTGAGGGTAATAGTTGGAAGAGGTCTTAAAGAAAACTCCATACTTTAATGCAAATTAGCTCATCTTAGAGCCAAGGAAAGCCTTAGCGTTATCGGAAATGATTGTCTTTTGTGGGCCAAATCTGGCAACCAGCTCCTCAAGGAAATTAACAATTTCTATTTTTGTGGAATTTTTTAATGGCACTGATTCTACCCATCTAGTGAAGTAGTCCATTATTGTCAGTATCCACCTATGTATGACTGATGAAAAAGTATTAATCATCCCAATGAAGTCCAAACCCCATTGAGAAAAAGGTTCCACTACTACTATGAGTCTCAGTGGCATAGCAACATTTTTTCTCTTTCCAACATAGAATTGGAACTCATTGCAAGACTTCACTAATGAAAGTGAATCATTAAATAGTGTTGCCAAAAATAACCAGCACATATAACTTTGATTGCAGTAGTCCTTATAGAAAAATTTCCTCCAGTTGGGCCATTATGGTACTGATCCAATATTCTCTTGGCCTATTCCTCATTCACACACCTTAGCAGGACTCCATTGAAATTTCTTTTGAAAAGTATTCCTTCAAAGAGAACATAACTGCTATTTTACAAATGATAGAACCACCTCTTAAAGGAAGGGAGACTAGTCGGATACCTTCCAGTTTGCATGAAGTTCATTCTATCTTCTATCCACTCACCTTCAAAGCCTTCTTTTTTTAGTAACATAGGTTTTGAGGCTTCAAACTCTGTCATAGGTTCATTGTTTTTGGTGAGGTACTCGCATAGTCTTTTGCACTTATTAGTCTTGACAGGCCTAATCTAAATATCATATTTTAGGATCTTGGTGATCCAGTTAACTCTCTTCTCAATGATTTCTCCTTCCATGATATATTCTTGCACACTAAGATGCAGTACACAAACAATCACCTTATTATATGATATCAGGTGTCAGAACTTCTTAAGCCCTTTCACAATAGCAAAGGCTTGTTTTTCAACAAAACTATACTACACCTCATACTCCTTTAAGGTGCGTTAGTAGAAAGTGATAGGAGATTCCCTTTTATTTCCATCATCCTTCTACATGAGCACTATGGTAATACTATTGCCACCACCGAAAAAATACATGATAAAATCTTTAGACAGGTCTGGGTTAATTAGCACAAGGGTTGAAGAAATGACCTCCTTTAAAAGCTTGAAATATTTTCTAGCCTCTGCCATCCACTTGAAAGTCTGATCCTTTTTTAGCATCAAGGTGATTGACATACCGATCCTTGTAAAATCTGCAATAAATCGATTGATGAAGTTGACCTTACATAGAAATGATTGCACTCTCTTCTTGTTTATGGGTAACGAAAGCTCCCAGATAGCATCAACTCTTTCTAGATCTATAGCGATGCCTTCCTTCGAGTCAACATATCCCAATAGTCTCCCCTGGGGAACTCCGAACACATATTTCTTAGGGTTTGGGGAAATTCCAAATTCCTGACACTTCTAGAAGACAAGCTCTAAATGATCAAAGTGATCATCAGCTGATTTGGAAAACACTGTCAAATTATCTAGGTAGATAATTATGATCTTATGAATTAAATTCTTAAAGGCAATATCCATAGCCCTTTGAAAAGTGCCTCTAGCATTTGTATGTCCAAAAGGCATCTTAACATATCCATATGTTCCCCACTTTGTGGTGAACATTGTTTTGTATTGGTCTTCTTCCTTTACATGGATCTAATTGTAGCTTGAAGCCATCCAACATTGAAAACATTTCAGAACTAGCTACAATTTGTAGGATTAACTCCATAGAAGGCAAGGGGTAATCATCCTTCAGGGATGCCCTATTCAGGTCTTGAAATTCTACACACAAATGTATGTCACCATTCTTCTTCTAGACTAGCACTAGGTTAGATACCCAAGTGCTATGTTTGATTGGAAACACTATATGGGATGCAATTAGCTTATTCAACTCTTGTGACATAATTTTTTCAATTTTCGGGTTCACATGCCTATGTTTCTATTGAACCGGCTTCGCTCCTTCCAATAGTTCAATTGTGTGTTGAATGATCCCAGGATCATATCCCTTAAGATCATCGTATGACCAGGCTACTATGCTCGGATATTCCTCGAATAAGTGCTTAAGCCTATCTTTATTCTTCTGGGATACTTCCTTGCCAACTTTGAGTTTTCTGTCCTCTCTGATATGCAAGTCGGTATAATCACCTTTGTCAGCTACTAGTTTCCTTTTATCCCTCCATGCGTCATCAAAATTGAAGACACTCTCTAGAGTAACTAGGCCTCTCAGAAGCTTGTTGTATTTTAGCTGGATTACTTGATCTTCATAGCCCTTGACAATCTTTGGTTGAAATTGATCAGAAAATTCCCTAGATGACTAGAGAAATGACACGATCTGAGCATCACTATCAAACACTTTCTAGTCTTGAACATTGTTCAAAATAGCCGATCGTACAATTACTCTCACATCATCCTTATTTTTTAGTAACTGGGAAGCTAGTTCAAATTGAGCCCTGATGGTCGCCATTTGGTCAGCTTCAGAGTTCTTCTCTCTTGGTATAGCCTAAATGTTAAATGCCTTAAAGTTGTTAGTAAGATCCCAAATTCTATGCCGGTAGGATCACATGTGGGTATTCTTTGTAGTATAAATCCCTTGAATTTGGTTGACCACCAAATCTGAATCTCTGAACACACTTATCTACTTTACACCCATTTGCTTTGCAAGGCTCAAACCATGGACAAGACCTTCATACTCTGCTTCATTGTTTGAGTATGCAAATAGGAAACAATAAGACCTCAAGGTCTTTTCTTCAGATGAAGATATCAAATATATTCCTGTACCAGCTCCGACTCTACACCTTGCTCCATCAAAATGCAAAGTCCATAAATCTGAGGGTGTTTCACCTCTGAACTCTTTAGTAACTCTGGGCATAGACTTCCCTTCTTTATGTATAGCATAAGTTCTGATCCTAGTTGCATGATCATTCCCAAATGGATCAATATCAATAAACTCATTCAACAAAGCTTCTTCATTCTCAGTTCAGGAGCTAGTAGCTTCTTCTTCTTCCAAAAATTCCACATTGAACCTTTCATCCTAGGTAATTGAATTATGTTCCACTTCAAAGTTGAGCAAGGCCTCATCAGCAACATGTTCAGAATGAAAATTTTTAGACAACAATTTCATCTTGGCTCCATGCTTGGTCCTCTAGATCAAGTGTGACCAGTTAAGTGCTAGATATCCTCCAAAATTTGTTGTGAACTCTTGGGACAAACAAATCCCAAATAGAGGAGGAATATCAATGAGTATGGTATCCTAATTTACAGTGATACTAGGATAGGAAAACAATGTCATGGGAAATACCTTGATTACCTCGACGATATCAAATTTGTTTTTGTCTAGCTGTATAACTCCCTTGTTAAGAGGCTCATATTTTAAACCCAAAGCATCAGCTACTTGCTTAGGCATGATAGTGGTGCTAACAGTAGAGTCAATCATACAATTATGTAATAGTTTATCACCAATGATAAGTGTTAGAAAGAAAGGCTTAGGTTTAGGCTTACTCTCTTTTTCGGCTTTGAGCTTTTCTTTCAGTTGATTTGTTAGCACTTTATCTAGGTCCAGCTTGGATATTTTCTCTTCATTAGGCTGACTAGGAACCTTCACATCTTCCTCTCTTAACAATGCTTTTTGTAATAGCACCTTTTGCTCCAGAATAGCCAAGACATCCCATAAAGAAGCATTGGCAGAGGACTTCTTTAGTTGTTCCACCACATTGAACTACGCTCATGACTGATGAGTTGCAATTACTTGCTCCTTAGGTTTCCTAGCTGGTGTAAGCCTCACAGTTGGTACATCTTGCTATTTGGAAATAGTCAAGATGATCATAGGATAATTTTCCTTTGGAGGAGGTGGATTCAGAGAGTTGGGAGGAGCAACATTAGTCTATTGTGGGGCTAATGACGGGCCTACCGATAGACCAAGCATCGATTGAGATGGAGCATTAGTTGGTGAAGATATGAATTCTCTGGTGAATCTCCACTTAGAGCACGTGTTATAGTCAAATTGCACTTGAGGCACTTGAGTCATAGGAAAATCATTCGAAAATGTAGACTCTTCTCCTTCCATCCATGAAAAGAGTGCTTTGTCTGGAACTATGTCTGACTCCTGCTGAATGGACATCCCTTGGATTTGAGCAGTGAGGACTGCATTATCCATCTACTGAGAGGTGTATAGTTGGTTGCTAGAAATAGGTGCCCCGCCTTGGCTACATTGTTCTACAAATTTCTATTGCAAATTTCCCCGGGGACAATTTTGAAGCATGTGTGCATCATTACAAGGAAAGCACCATGAATTATTGTCTTCGGCTAGGTTATGTTTGTCCTGCCACTAGCTCCTTATTCAAACTAGGATGGATGGTCTACATCGATAGGGTCATCGGAACAACTTGGTTATTCGACTGAGCTGGAGTATTTCCCGTGACCTATCTTGCCACTGATTTGGCTGATATGAAGCTTTTCTGCCTTGATAGTTTTGGTAGGCCAGCTTCTGATAGCTATATTGTTGCCACTTCATGGTAGTCAATTCATTAGTCATGGCCCGCATCTGCTCTCTCATCTTGTTCATCTCGACCGCTAAGGGATTAGGCACAGGAGCTACAGTCAGATCTGCACTCAGAGTTGTTCTTGGATACATGTACATAGATTGGGGAGGAGTTGCAGGACCGCTAGTTGAAGGAGCCTTCGCTTTCGTGACATTGAACTCGGGGAACAATGGCATGATGGGTCTTGGTGCCAACTTTCCCACAATAATGAGGTTATTTTCCACAATAATAGCTAGAGTATACACATTGAGTAGAGTACTTCTTCCTTGAGCCTGTAGCATCATGGAAATATTAGGATTTATGGACTTCAAATAGAACATGAATGCCAAATCCGGAGGCGGTCGGCTACCAACTGGTACTCTCTGCCAATTTGAATGAAATCGCGCTTTGAAATTGAGCAGAGCATTGTGAGGATATCATTTTATGTTGGCTAGCTGATGATATAGCGAACACCTATTGCCAACATTTGAAAAATGCTTGTAAAATGGGGTTCTGAGCTGGTCCCAAGTTGCAATCATATTAGCCTCAAGAGTTCTATACCAGTTTAGCACCTTTCCTCGAAAGGAGGTAGCGAGCAATCTGAGAGTTAAATTTTCATTTGACACACCATGTACTAGACATATGTCTGCCACATCTTGTAGGTGTTTCATCGACATTTTTGACTCATCCCTAGAAAACTTGGGTATAGCTTTTACAGCAGAAGCAGGGATTGTAGCCCATACTGTAGGAGGCACAAGTGCTACTAAAGGACTATCAGCATCCCAAGCTACATAATTTATAGAAGTCATATGTGTAGGAAAAGGAGGCGATGGAGGAGAAGGAGGGGATGAAGGAGGTGAAGGACTACCCTACCAACCTCTCGGGTGAACAAAAACTAAGGGTGGTATGAGTAGGGTAGGGAATCTTGCAATTTTCTATCTATTTACAAGCCAATGGCTCATACACTCTGACTTCTAATCAGGCAAACACGCTAGTTCGTGTCCCACTAGGCGTGCCATAAAAATTAACTCTTGACTTAAGATTTTGCAAGTAGCAACAATATTATGAGAAACTTAGCTATTGGGGGACATGTTGCGCTAGCTAAGTGACCTCCAAGGTTTCATCGAAGTCGGCTCTTCATTTAGTGGGGGAGGTAAAGGGTTAGAAGGAAAAAGAAACATGAAATGTAAACTATAGGCTATGCACCAAGATCATGAATGACTTTACCAGAGCACAGTGTTGAATGCAAAGGCCCGAACCACCAAATGTTGTTTATTAAGTAAATTTTCTCAAAAGAACTTTAAAACATAACAAACACCCTCTAATTGCATAGCATAATCTGACATAACTTTATCCAACACAGAGGAGTCGAGAAACATGATCTGTATTTATTTAGCTATGAAATATCACAAAATCTAAAGAAACATGCATTCGTAAATTATAGGAAAATAATAGCACAGACTAACAGTCTTATCAAAGACATGAAAAATAGAATGGCTGAATGATTGGCATAGTTTGCGAACATCAAGTTTAATAAAAATATTACAAAGGCCTTTTCCTAGTGTTCGAGAGCTACTATCAACTCAACAACAACCTATTAAAAAATAAAAAGGGCCGCATATATAAGCCAGTCCACTACCTAAAAACCACAGAGAAAGATGCCTTGAGCAAAAATTGATGCCCCAGATCACGTCGAGTCGCCATCAAATGGAACGATCACCCAACAGTGCACCAATAATGCTGTTTGTAGGAACAGAAAACCATGCAGCAGTAGAAACGAAGACACGACACCGAAGAAGAAAATGCAGCGGCAAGCGAGAACAAATGGCACAGCAACAACTCCCAGATAACCGATGCACAAGAAAAGGCCACACATCGAGTAGACAAAGCCTGGAAAAAAGAATAAGGGATTCCCAACAAAACACTTCAAGAGGAAGCCACGTAGGTGACGCTGAATGATAATAATTGCATGGTGGGCCCAGTTCAGAAAGTGGCCAGAATAAGCCATGCATCGCGTAGACGGAGCCCAACAAAAGAAAAATGATATGGAATAGAAAAAAGCTTCAAAAGGAAGCCATGTGGCAAACGTCGAAGGATGTGAGCAATTAAAGATAAGGCACAACTGTGAAGATAAAATAAAAACCGTGAAGGCTAGTGGTTTTTTGTGAAAGAGTAAACACATTGTTAGTAGGGAAAGAGTCATTAGTGGGTAATGCTAAAGGTGAAGGAGCATCAACTAAATGGTCATTTAGGGCTTGGCCTTTGATTTCTTTTTGAGAAATAAACTTAAGTTCAAACTCAATTAACAACATGAACCATTTAGCAAGATGTCCAGAAAGATCGGTTTTATTGAAAAGATATCGAAGAGGGTCAAACTTTGTCATCACTTGTAATTATTCATTAAGTAAGTAATCCCACAACTTAATAATAGAAAATACAAGAGCTACACATTATTTTTCAATTATTAAGTAATGTGTCTCATAATCAAGGAGTGTTCTTCTAATATAATAAACAAGATGATCTTTACCATTGGCATCTTGTGGATCCAACAATGCAGCAAGAGCATGGGTAGAAGTGGCTATATAAAGGATGAAAGGTTGGTTGGATATAATAGGCTATAAAAAAAGGGGAGTGATGAGGTATTCTTTCAAACTCTCAAATTATTGTTTACAATTATTATTCTTTTAAGCGCATGTTATATTATTCCATACGTTCGAAGATTTGCTGAAGGACATTCATATTATCTTGATGGGTTAAGGATTTAGCAAGAATATTGTCAACATAATCTTCTAAGATTTTGTGGATGTAATCATGGAAGATTAAGGTCATTGCTTGTTGATAAGTAGTGCCTGTATTCTTTAAACCAAAAGGCATCATAACCCAACAAAATGTACCCCAAGCGGATGTAAAGGCTATCTTGTATTGATCTTGTGGGTTGATGAAGATTTGATTATACTTAGAAAATCCATCCATAAAGGATAACAAAGCATATATGATAGTGGAATCCATGATCATGTCAATGTTAGGAAGAGGAAAGTCATATTTTAAAGAGGCCTTATTCAAGTCTCTAAAATCCGTACATATCCTAACACGATTATCGGGTTTGGCCACCATGAAAATGGTTGATAGCCAGGGAGAATAATCAATGGGGTGAATGAAACCTGCATCAAGTATTTTTTCAAGTTCTCCTTTAACATGCAAGGCTATCTTAGGATTCATTTTTCAATTTTTCTGGCGAACTGGCTTAGCATTTTCAGCAAGGACAATATAGTGGGTAACTATCTAGGGATCTATTTTAGGAATATCAGAATATTTCCAACAAAATAGTTTAGGAAAAGTATGAAGCAAGGTTGCAAGGTCCTCTTGTTCCTCGTCATCAAGGAACTTCCTGGTATTATTGACTTTATCTTCGTCATCAATATCCATCAATACTTCAAGGGTATCTCCTAAAGGGAGTGCATTAGACTTAGTAACTTCAAGATCATATGGTTCCATACTTGTGTGAGGTTCATGAAAATTACAAAGGTTGTTTGTAAAACTTATCATAGCACAAGAGACATATCTCTTAGAGCGATAAATTCTATCTGAAGCACCTAACAAGTGTTTCAAATCATCATCATCATGGATGCAAGTGAAGAGAGGAGAATCTACACCAAGGAATTTATGATGCTTAAGTGTGAGGTTGGTTCTTGATGTATATGTTATAGTGTTAATATTGAGAGAAGTTCATTGATTGGTTTCTGTAACTTTAGAAAAGGAAAAACCTAGATCAATTTTAGTTCCTTGTGTATTAGGTTCAATGGGTACGTGGATTCTTTATTCAAGCTTGCCACATCCTTTACCATTGTAGCCTAATTGTTTCACAACATCATAACCACGTCGATAAAGTCTTTTTATTTCTTGTGGGTTAGGGGGTTGTTGATAATCCATCTCATTAAAATTTGTTTTATAAGCTGCATGTTCTTCCAAGAGAGATGAGGTAGATGGGTGGGAAGGTTGTTTCACTTGTTGGGTAGAGAGGAAAACTAATTGTTCTTGTTGATTATCCTCTTTTCGTGTGACAATACACTCACCCATAAAGGAAGAGGTAAATTCTAAAGATCCCCAATCGTCACCAAGTAAATTAAACTTGGGTTGATCTTTGGGTTGGTCCTTCTTACGACGGGCAATATTGCAGGTAGGAATTAAGGTATGAAGAGGACTTGATGTGCCCTTTTCAAGTTGTAATCAAATCTCGGGTTCGGGTTCTATGTCAATCTGATAAACTTTGTTATTATAGACATATTTCATTTTTCGATGAAGGGTCTAGGGTACCACGTGCATCTCATGTATCCATGGTCATCCAAAGAGGATATTATAAGAATGGTCATAAGGCATGACATGAATGGGATTTTGCAGTTTAACCATACTGACAATAATGGGTAAGGTGATGACACCAAGAGGTTTTTTTGTAACATTGTCAAATCCTCTAATGGATAAGGAATCAGATTAGACTTCTGATCAATTGACATGTAACTTGTCAAGAAGCTTCATGCTACACACATTTAGGGTAGAGCCATTGTCAATGAGGGTCGTTTTGATACCTATCCGATCATACCAGGCTATAATCATAAAGGATTCATTTGGTTTTCTTAACTCTAATGGAGGGAGTTCATGTTGATAGAAAATAATTTCCACATTAGTTGTGTTCATTTCATGTAGGAGAGCTTCCACATCATTAGCATTTGTACCCGGAGGGACCACTATTTGTTTCTATGATGTTTGAAGCATAGAATGATAGTAGAATTTTGAAGGACATCCCAAATGGATATCTTGGCGGGAGTGTTTTTAAGTTGTTCAACCAAATCATACTCCTAAATTTGTAAGTTTAAATGAGGAGCTGTAGGTAAGATAGGATTTGGTAAGGGGAGGGAGATGGTTGTTGGGGATGTGGGTTATTATAGGTATAATGAGTGTGAGCGACGGTGTCATGCTTAGGAGGGTAAAGGGAAAACTCAGGCTGGGATGGGGTTGGAGTTGTAGGGGAAGGTGGGTAAAGAATGAATTAGGTTTGGATGATGTTGACATATATTTTTTTAGATTGCTCATCACAACAAACCATAGTGGATGAAGTAGGGGAGATGAAATCCTAGAGGACTTCATCTAACATACCCATATCATCACTACTAAGAGGTTTGGAAGACAAAGGTGGGGAGGGTTTAACTATATCATAACCAACCTTAGTGGATGAAGTGAGTGAGAGGAAACCTTGAAGGGCTTCATCTAACTTATCAAAATCATCGCTACTAAAAGGTTTAGACAATATAGTATTCCTATAGAGAAGAAGTGTGTGCATTGTATTATGTGAGGTTTATATGTTGTCAGGTGTAGGTTCCACTGAATTGACTTTCAAAGAACTAGGAACTAGTGAGGAAAATGAAACATGTAAAGCTCTAATACTACTCATAAATTCCATTTGAAGTGAATGATAACCATATAATAGAGAATAACAAAACTGGAACCAAGCATCGAAAGAAGGAACAAAAAGTACAAAATCTAGAAATAAAATGCAAGAATTATTGATGCAAAATGTATATTGGGAGTAGGTCACCCAAGGTGGTGATTTAGTCCTAATAGGAGTATTTTTGAGATTTTTCTACATTTTTTGATGAAAAATGAAATTTTCTAGAATGTAATGTGCATGGGTATATGATATATGCCAAATGTTTGTATTATGCAAGGAAATAAATACCAAATATGAGTCTTTGTCATTAATGCAAAATGGAAAACCCTAGGATTCCTTTTTAAATAATGCAACATTCCATGCAAGGTTATAGAGAAGTTTCCTAGGATGAAAATACAGACTAAGTCAAAAGTACAATGTGTCTAAATGAAGGTTCACTAAAATGAACCACAAAATTTAATGCTTTGGACAAAGGTAAGGAATGGGTCCTCTACAACTTTCTAGGGTTTTTCACCTAGGAAGAAGAGGGTTTCTCTTTACCAATCAGGGGCATTAAATCTTGTGATTCATTCAATGCTTGAGATTGAATATGTAATTGAATACACTAAGTACTAAAATTTAATATGTTAACCTAAGTACTTAACCTAAACTAAGAGAGTCTATAATGCTAGAAAACACATGATGTACTGTAACAATGCTAAAATGAAGATTAAAATAAATAAAGTAACCTATTAAATCAAATGGGTGCACCTAGAAAATTCTATAGACTAAAGAGGAAGTTGTGGAAGCCTTATAAAATCCAAGAAATCTGAATTCTGAGTCAGTTGGGACACTTATGCCAAGTGGGGCGACCTAGTCCCTTTTCAGGAAAACTATTTCGAAAGCCATTTCTACCGATTGGGTCTCCAAATCTGCAAATTTCTATGTCAAGAACCTCCAGTGGGACTAGGTTGCCAATATGGGTGACCTAGTCCCTTTCAAATTTTCTAGAAAAATAAAAGAGGACACAAAGGCCTACGGTCTATATGATGTTTCTTCACAGGAATCCAGACTCAGATCTGCAAAATAACCTACAAAATATAAGATATGTGGGTTTCTAATGTGGGGTTTTCCTTGCTCAAACCCCTAGTTTGTATTTAAACTTTTAAAGAGATAGAAAATATTTAGAAAACCTAGCCCTAAGTGTGTCTAGAACTAGGAAAACTTGAAATAAGACAAAACCCTATTCTATTGTGCTAGAATAAGATGCATTCAAGAGATTTGGAATGATGCAAGACTTCAATCCTAGAAATCCTACAACATTAGAAATGAGTACAAAAGAGGAATGCAAATGGGATGCAAACCTCAAATCTGAAAATGGGCTGATAGTAGAAGATGGAGTCACTTTGAAAATAGTCTTTAGGAGTGATTTGGTGGCTAGTTGCACCTCTTCAACCTAGATTTCTCCATGAATCTCCATAGACATCTATCTTCAACCTTTGTCAATCTATGTTCTTGGATATGAAGTGATCTTGAAGACTTGCAAAAATCCCTAATTTATTGTCCAAAAGATTCATCTTTTGTTGTGAGAGAGATGAATCTTCTTGAGGAAGATGTTTTGCACTTGATTCTTGGAGTTGGATGTCAAAAATGACTAAGAGAGAGGCAAAATGACCTAAAAAAAAGTATTTATAAGCAACAAGACCTAATTGTCAGGAATTTTGACCTAAGAGGTTGACAATCGTCGCAAATTTATGATAAAATATTCATTTTCCCTCTTAAAACTTCAAAAATCCTCAAAAAGGACTGGGTCGCCAACTTGGGCGACCTAGTCCCACTAAGGGATTTTAAAGTGGGAATAGTGGTTTTTGATTAATTTTGATATTGCTTGTCAGGGGTTAAATGTTCCCTTAGGTATAACATGCCTCAAAGTCACAATTAACGAACCTTACGGGCCTATAAATGCTATTTTAGGGTGATAAGTGATGAAATGGGACCTAAAGTAGGACCACAATGGGCACAAAATTCTCCTTTTCTTCAAAGGTATACAACTTTTGGTGAGACACTTTGATTCCTAAAACTAGTTGTGAAAGTGTGGAAGATGTTCTTGTGGAGGTTACAAATTTGTTACAAGAGTTTCGAGAAATTGTTTCAAATAATGCACTTGAGGGGCTACCACCCATGAGGAAGATAAGTCATCCGATTGATCTAATACCAATAGCAATTTTACCTAAAAAATCAGCCCATAGAATGTCTCCAACTGAGAGTGAAGATTTGAACAAGCAAGTTTAGGAACTATTGTAGAAAGGCTTGATTTGGGAGAGCCTAAGCCCTTGTGCAGTGCTTGTTGTTTTGGCACAAAAGAAAGGAGGATGTGCATGGATTCAAAGGATATCAAAAAAATCACCATCAAATACATATTTACATTACCCATAATGAATGATATCATGGACTATTTGAATGGCGTTGAATATTTCACCAAGATTGACTTGAAGAGTGGTTATCATCAAATATGAATCTGAGAAGGTGATGAGTGTAAGATAGCTTTCCAGACCAAGGAAGGTTTGTATGAATGGTTGGTCATGCCTTTTGGACTAACCAATTCTCCTAGTACATTTATGAGGTTGATGAATGAAGTACTAAAAGAGTTTTTGGGAAGATTTGTTATTGTTTATCTAGACGATATATTGATCTTTAGTAAGACACTAGAGGAGCATTTGTTGCATATCGAATTTTTTTTGAGAAGTTGAAGGAAGAAAAGTTGCTCATTAACTTGAAAAAGTGTAGCTTTGTGAGGAAAGAATTGGTATACTTGTGTTTCATTGTTTCAAGAGAAGGTCTCAAGATGGACCTAGAAAAGGTGAAAGCTATTTTAGAATGGCCTATACCTAGAAGTGCTACCGAGGTGAGATCATTTCACGGTTTAGTAAATTTTTACAGAAATTTTATTAGAGGTTTCAGTAGTATTTGCACACCATTAAATGAGACCATGAGAGGAGATAAAATGGATTTCAAATAAACTACAGGAGAAACAAGAAATTTTGATTTGTTGAAGGAAAAGGTGATTGAGCAACCTATTTTAGCACTTCCTGATTACAACAAGGTATTCCAAGTTGATTGTGATGCAAGTGGTAATGCTACTGGAGTTAGCCTAAGTCAAGAAGGTAAACCCATTGCTTGATTTAGTGAGAAATTAAATGATGCAAAAATAAAATATTTTGTATATGAGCAAGAATTTTATGCTATTGTACAAGCATCAAAAAAGTGGAGACATTATCTTTTTCCTAAGGAATTTGTTTTATTTACTGATCATCAAGCACTTCAATATTTTAGTAGTCAAGGGAAGCTAAATCAAAAGTATATGAAATTGTTAGAGTTATTGAAAATCTATACTTTTGTTTTGAAACATAGGAGTGGGAAGTCTAATAGGGTTGCAGATGCTTTGAGTAGAAGATAGGGTCTGATTATTGAAATGTAGGTTGAAGTTGTTGGATTCAATGAGTTGAAGGAGTTGTATGAAAAGGATCCAAATTTTGGAGAGGTTTGGAAGGCTTGAAAAGAGCCTATTTCTGGTGATAGGACCAACTGGTTGGATTATTTAATTCAAGATGGTATGTTGTTCAAAGGAAACAAGTTGTGTATTTCTAGAAGTTCAATGAGAGTAAATTTGATTAAGGAAATACATAGTGGAGGACTTGCAAGGAATTTCGGTTTTGATAAAACCATAGCACTTGTTGGAGATAAATATTATTGGCCTTAGTTGAACCAAGATATCAGAAAATTTGTGCAAGGTTGTAGGATTTGTCAGGTAGTAAAAGGAACAATTCAGAACACAAGTTTATATCAGCCACTACCAGTACCTAAGAGGCCATGGGAAGAGATTAGTATGGATTTTGTTTTGGGTTTGACAAGGAGAAAAAGGGTAAATGATTCAATATTTGTTGTTGTAGATATATTTTCCAATATGGATCATTGTATTCCATGCAATAAGACTAATCATGTTGTGAATGTTGTAGAATTTCTTTTTCAGGGAAATAGTGAGATTACATGGTCTTTCGAAGAGCATTGTTTCAGATAGAGATACAATGTTTGTGGGGTAATTTTGGAGGACCTTATGGAAGAATATGAAGACTTATTTAAAGTTTTTTTCAGCCTACCATCCACAAAAATATGGTCAAATAGAGGTGGTAAATAGAAGCTTGGGTGATTTGTTGAGATGCCTAGTTGGAGATAAGCCAAAAGAGTGGGATTTGATTCTACCTAAAGCAGAATTTTTATATAACAAATTAGTGAATAGAAGTACCGGTAAGTCTCCATTACAAATTGTTAATGGAAGCAACCCAAGAGTTGTTTCAAATCTAAAAAATATTGATAATTTTGATAAGAAGAGTGCAGAAGCATAGGTTTTTACTAAACACATAAATAACCTACAAGAAGAGGTATGAAATCACATCAACAAAATGAACTTTCAGTACAAGTCCAAGGCTGATTTGAAGAGGATAAATAAGGATTTTTAGCTTGGTGATGATGTAATGGTATATTTGAGAAAATAAATATTTCTAGTTGGTACCTATAACAAGCTAAAAATGAAGAGGTTTGGGCCTTGTAAAATTGTGAGTAGGCATGATTCGGGTAATGCATATGAAGTAGAGTTGCCTAGTGGACTTAATATTAAACCTATTTTTAATAATTCTGATCTAAAAAATCTTCATGAAGCTAAAAGTGATGAATGTACACCATAGGTAAAACAATTCATATTTCGGAACCTACTTCAGAAGAGGGGAAAATAGAGGCAATTTTGGATAGCTGGGTGAGTACGAGTACAAGGCATAAAAAATACTTTGAGTACTTGGTCAAATGGTTTGCAAGGCCTATTGAGGACTCATCTTGGTTGTCAAAAGTTTAAGTTTAATGTAACTTTTGATGGGAAAATACCCCCGAGGTAACTCGATAATTATAATTTGTAAAAGGTTTGGTCTTTGGGTGTTCCACTTTTGGAGGGGGTAAAAAGGGGTCATATTTGCATGTACATGTGTCATATTTTTTCATAAACTAGGCTTCCAAAGGAATATTGCATGTTGCTTGCATGTCTTTGAATGTAACAACTATTATGACAAACTGTAAGGAATCTATAAGAGGTGTAAGTTGTCATAGCATCTCAAATTTGGTTGGTCAAGAGTTTAGGCGCCCAAGAGAGGCTAGCATGCATTGTGCCACATATCTTAAGGAATCTTTTCAAACTCCCAAGGTTGGGTGTACCTTCCTCAAGGTGGTTTTAGGAGCTTGCTTTGTAAAACCATGGTTTTTTTCCTCTTGGCTCATTCTCTATTTATTGATGCCTTATCATTTGGAGAAGGGGGCTTGGAGTAGTGAATATTGGCATACCGAAATTCTACTAGAATTGCTCCAGATTGTTGAAGACATCTTTGTTGCAGGTGTTGCATGTAGGATTAAAGAGGAGCCCATGTGCTTTAGTTTGATGTAAAAAATTGTGTATTTGAATATAATATAATTTTCAAATTTCTCTTCCATTTTTTGCTCATTATATGTATTTGTAGCCTTCATGTGTTTTTTTGTGTGAGGTTTTATAATCAGATTTTAAAGGGAGATTCTCCCATTTCATCAGTGTCATGAATGCAGATTTAGTGTATAATATTTGTTTTGTATTTGGATTATATGTCATGTGTACCATACCTTATACACCTCATTAGACTTTGAAGTTTACTGACCACTCAATTACACCTATATTGGAAATTATCATTTTATGTCTTTCATCTAAACCTCATGTCAGTCTTAAGGATGATTAGGGTTCTCTTGATTTCTCACCTTCATGTTCTATAGATTATAAAGTGAATGATAAATATCATGCCATGCCATCTTTATAAATAGATATCAATAAATATGGTTAACCACCTTTAGTTTTTTATGAAGATATTACTAAAAATGAGGGTTCTCCTACTCATAGATCAAAAACTAGTGCTAGTTTTATCGTGTTCCATCTTCTCAAATAACTAAATAATATAATAAATATTTGTATATTATGTATAAAATTGGATTTACTTGAAAATATTTAGGTTTAAAGGAATGAGGTACATTCTAACCTATTAAACTATTAAATAATATTAAACTATTAAATAATCATAAAATTAGAAAACATATTTCAATCAACATGTATAGTTAGGCATGACAGATTTTTAATTGATGTGTCTTGAAATTATATACATTAAATTAATAAATTATACTTCCCCTTTAGATAAATTTGCTAGAAATGAGGCTCATGTTGAATTCGTAGGTGCTTATTAGGACTTACCTAGAAGTTTCATTATGATATATTTTTCTCAAATGATCTTAAGGTTTTTTTCTTGTTTTGGGAAAACCTCTCCTTTAGGAAATTATTTAGAATAATATGATATTTTACCCACCAAACCATCTATTAAGGATAGAAATACATTTTTTTGGTGATGTCAATTTCGACATTGAAATCTAGACAAAACAATAAATTATTAAAATTGTGTGAATGTTTAACATTTTCAAATGTCATAATTTTTCACACTACATGATTGTAAAAAAATATTTTCATATTATTTTAATAGCATGTCTAACATCTCTAGTGATGTTGTCCTACAAAATAAAACTTATAAAGATTTATATTAAAGTTTCTTAGTCAAATATGAAATTAAAACAATATTGAAAGAAAGCTTCCTTATATCCATTGATAACTCTTAAAGGATTTCAAATATATTTCTTATAGGTAAATTTGATGGATGAATTATTGTACACGTACTAATTTAAGAGATCTTAGCAAGACATCACTCAAAGATTATTTCCTATTTCCTTATAATCATTTAATTTCATTGTAAGAGATGAGATTTATTTCATGGATAGATTTTGGGATATATTCTATTGAAAGTGTAGATACAGAAAATTGGTCTAGGCCTGCGAGTACATATTCGACATAATTTTCTATAGTCCGTTGTCGTGATTAAATAATGTTTATTATTTAATTAACCTTTCTAACACATATTTCCTCTATTAATTAAATACCCCTTTTTAATTAATTCATTAATTCATTATTAACCTTTATTCAACTTGATTAATTAAATAAATCATATTTATTTAATTATGTCGCTAACTAATTAATTCTTCCTTCTTGATTAAATAATTTATTATTTAATTCCCCCTTTATCATACTTTTCCAACTATAATTAAATATCTTTATTTAATTATTCATTTAACCCCCTTTATCTATCAATTAAATAATTTATTATGTAAAAACCCCTTTATCATACCTTTCCAACTATAATTAAATATCTTTATTTAATTATTCATTTAACCTCCCCTTTATCTATAATTAAATATTTATATTATCTTTTTCAAAAGTCAATTAAATAGATTATCTATATTTATTTAATTAAAGTCTTTCATCTTCGAATGTTGAATTAAATTAACATTTAATTCATATTTATTATTTGTCACATTCCTCTATCATTAGTTATCTAAGTCATTCACTCACCTTCTGACTTGAGATCTATTTTTAGTTCTCCAGTTATCTCTAAATTCAACACCAGTTTATCTCTGTGAGAAGATTCTCCATCATAACTAGTCAGTTAACTAGTTCCAACTCATATGCATGATCTATTTTATTAATTAAATATCTTCATTTAATTAATTAACTCATGTTTGAATTCAAATGCATTATTCTTCAACTTCTAAGTTTGGCTTTTGCATACAAATTCTATTTATTCTATTTTTTGGAGATTAAGATCCTGAACTCATGTTCTAACTTAGTCTCTATCTTCAGTCTTTCCTGAACTCGTGTTCTAACTCGTGTTCTAACTCACGTTCTATCTGATACATAACTCACATTGCATGGCATTCATCAATCTTGTCCGTCGATCTCTCTTTCAATCTGAGCCGATCATTCGAAAACCCAAAATCTATAAAATGGCCTGCCATTATCATTATCTTCCTCTCCAGAAATCACATACTTTTGAGAAGAGATTCAACTTTGATATTTTTCTTAGACACTTGACAATATTATACTTGCATTCAAACACAAATCTGAGGGCAATAATTCTGAAAAAGTCAAAATGGAGAAGAAAAATCAAGATAATTCGAAGGGATGAATGCATATTCGGTGAGATCATTTTGGTTTTATTAGTTTAGTTAATTTCCTCATTCTTTGTTGTTAGATTTTAGATTTTAGATTAGGATTTAACTTTGTTTATCTAGTCATGCTTGCAGAAAAATCTAGGATGTTACAGAAAGAATGAAGAAGGAACCCATCAATGTGTTATCATTGATGCCAACATTAATTGTTGACAGATCTATTCAAAATGGTAAACAAAATTAGTAAATTTTAATCTGGTATTTTTGTCTGAAATTGCTCATGCAACAAGATCGGCTTAGGAGGTTACAATATGTTATTATTTACTATTAGATGCATCCATGATCAATCTTTCAACTTTTTTATTAAGTAGGTTGAAAGTTACAAATGATAGAAGTTTGGCATTTAGTCTTGGATTATATAGTGTGTTTGGACAGTTACAATCTAGTCTGCATTTCTCTAATATTAAGAATTAGTTTTAGTAATTTTTGGAGATTTCTTTTAGTTGTCATTACTATATATATTCCAAATAACATGTACTTATATGATCAATTGAATTTATTAGTGTGTGATCAGTATGCTTATTTTTGTATTAGGTCCAATTCTTGGCTAACCTAATACATGTTATGTGTGGTAAAGGATAAGTATATATTGCAGATGTTAGTAGGATGTATTCTAGGTCCCTATTAACTTAAATATAGTAATTGCACATTTGGGTGGAGTGCAAAGATTTTTTGAATTATGTATGAAGCCAACAAATCTATTTTAAATTAAAACAAGGTTACATCTAATTAGGCCAACCTAATTGATGTATGCAGATGAAATTGGGTATTATGTGATAGTTTTTGTGAGTGGTAGGATGTAGATGTTACATGTTATGATATTCTATAATGTGCAAGAGATCTAATATTGTGTGAACATGTGAATCTAGATGTGTGAGATCAAAACAAGTGTAGAATTGTTGTGAGCATTGAGCGACTGCTAAGTTGAGCAATGTTTTGTGTTTAGAGCTTAAAAGGGAACTGAATTCAACACTAGTAAGGAGCACTTTGTATCAGTTCAAACTCTGGTTGTGAATCCACCTCTAGTTGTGAGCTTTTGTAATATCTTATAACTGGTTATAATGTATTGTGAGCTAATCCTCACTATGTTTTTTCTCTTTTTGGGTTTTTCACGTAAAAATATTGGTGTTCATGTGTTGTGAGATCTTATGATTCCTTTCATGATTTCATTTATTGTTGCAGTTAGATATAATTTACTAATTAGATGGTTTGTGAGTAATTGGTCATATAGAATACCGATTCACACCCCTCTCCCTCTTAGTATTTTGGGTGTTCAATTTTTTTTATCAGAGCTTGATTCCTTCTAAGAAGCCTAATAGCTTGAGGAAGATCTTGAAATTTTAATGTACATGGCCAATAGTTTTTTTTCTATTCCTCTGAAATAAATTCCTATAATTGAATATGCAAAAGATGAATGCATGTTTTAAAAAGAAGAACTTAAAGTTTCTCTTGAAGAACTTGACAAAGTTGAAAGTGAAAAAAAAATTCTAAAGGAAACCCTAGAGGAAGCAAATGAATTTATTGAAAAGTTGAGAGAAATAATTAAGAAGTTTAGAGAAAGATATAGAGAAGTCAACGAACAATTGAAGAAGGAAAATCAGGATATCATCAGACTAAAAGTGCAAGTGGAGGAAAAGAGGAAAATTAAAGACTTTCTAAGTACATCAGTATAGAGGAAGACCGATGAATGCACAAGACTTGAACATGAAGTAGTAATATTTAAGATCAAATATAGGGATAAAGAAAAAGCTCATGAGAACAAATTGAAAACAACCACTACAATGCTTGATCAATTAATTGCTAGACATAAATCCTCTAAGGACAAAGGTGGTTTGGAACTCAAAGAGGTAGGAAGCTCAAAGGAAAATTAGACACCTAACAAGGCTGAAAATCAAAGAAATTCTTAAAGCAATGACAAACAATTCAAAAATTAAAGAGGTAATAATGGAAGATCTCCTATCAGACAACCTAATGCACAAAGGTATACATCCTTTAATGGTATTTTTTTTTTATGCAATAAATTTGGACATAAGGTATTAGAATGTATAAGTAGGATGAATCAGAATGTTAGATCCTTTTTTGGACAATGATTTTCATGCAAGAAATTTGGACATAGAACTGTTGAAAGTAGAAATTGGATGATAAATAGATTTAATATTGGTAGAGTGTTTCAATGTTTCCATGGATAATTTTATACATGAAATGTATTTGGATATAAGGCTAACCAATGTAGATCAAGAATGAATGAAAGTTAGTTTGGTCAAAAAAATATTGTATGCTACAATTGCAACAAACCTGGACACATTTCAAGATTTTGTAGAAGCAAGAATAGAAGACAAACTAATCTGGGATAGAGGAATGAGATTGTAAAGAAAGATGATCCTACTAAAGTAAAGAAGGAAATAGAGAAAATTTGGAGAAATAAAGAGAAACCTGAGAACAAAGATGATTCAAATGCAACTGCACCTCTCTTTGGTACAAATAATTCCCTTGGAAAATAAACCTACACATGGGCTCAAGGGGGGGGGATGATAGAAAAATATAAAAATTCCATAAAAACATGAAATTTCAAGGAGTGACACGAAGATATATGATATGCTAACTAGTATTCTCAAGCTTCTAAAAAAGATTTTGATAGAAAATATGGAAATATGAAGAATAGTGGAGAATTTTAGGGTTTAGAGTATATCAGTGAAGTGTTTAACAACTTTTTAAAATTGAAGCAATAAATGTGAAATTAGGGTAGATCAAAAAGGTATAAAGTGAAATTCTAAGTTGATCCTAATAATTCTTACACATTTGGAAGAAAGTAGAGAAAATTGAAGAAGAGTTTAAGGTGATTCAAAGCAAAGCGGTTCAAACCCCAAATTTCATTGTGTGCATAAAAGGTATTTACAACTATCTTTGCTTTGTGGGTTTGAAGTAGTAGTAATATTATAAGAATTTGAGATAGAATTAGTGTTAAAATGGCTACATCGACCGTATTCAACATCATGGAGAGATTGACACCAATTTTTAAGAGGTTTTCATGGAAAGTTTTTAACAATGACCCTGATGTCCCAATTAAGGTTTTTCCCATTGAAGAAACTAGGACCTATCTACATGGAAAATTGGAAGAGTATGATCACAAAATACTTAAAAATCAATGGTTTATTGAGTGTACTGGTAGATGATGCAAATACTTCCTCAAAGAAATTCATTCCTCTGAAAGATACTGAGAACACAACTGATAAAAATAATGAAGACCAAAATAATGCCAATGATATTGCAGAAGACCACCATGACAAGTAGAATGAGGATATTGGAAATAAAGGTGAAGAAAATAAAAATGGAGAAGAAGAAAAAGTTCAAGAATAAAAGAACAATGAAAACAAAGAGGATGAGGATAAAAAGGGGGATCAAAACAAAAAAAAAGAAAGAGGAAAACCCCTCCGAAAATGAAGAGAATGAAGAGAACCAAGAGGAAATTGAAGTTGAAAGAAATGAAGAATAATCCAAAAAGACCATGGAGCCATCAAATTAATTTGGAGAATCCTCCAATAATTCACTCAAGGGTCCTCTGACAAGAAAAATTAGGATGAACAACCCGCCATTCCACCCTAGATGATCCAACTCCCTTCACAAAAAGGCTATGTAGATCTGAATAAGATCTCACCTATTCAAAGGATGGAGCTCAAAGATACTTTTCTTACCTCTATAAGAAGGGATATTATAGAGACTCATAATAAGGGGACTAAACTAATCAATTATTCTATCAAGGAACTACATGATGCTACCCCTTGTACCATTGTTGAGGACTCTCTAACACCTATTGAGAATTTAATTTTTTTGGTTGATTCACTCAAAGATTATACCTCTAGCCTAAAGGATAAGACTGCATGTAATGCCCCGCCATGCAACCCTAGAGGAAGTTTCAATTCACTAAACAAGCGTACTAATTTTTTTTTTTAAAGAAGTGAATTAACCCACATGTTCAACTATAATTGACAACATCCCCTAGGGTTACATAACTGAGATTACATAAATCCCCATTAACATACAACATCTAAAATACATTGAAAGTAAATAACTCAAGTAATAACATTCAATAACATAAAAAGATACGAGATAAAAATGAAGCATTCATTACAAAAATCTATTACATACCTCTATTACAATCCTCATTCCCAGAATGAGTCAAAATACATAAGTATGATCATTACAAGGTCCACCTCATAACACAAGAGGGGTAAATCAATATCATTACAATATGAGATACAAAGTACAAGAATTAAAAGTAAGAAATGCGAGATGTCCATCAAGAAGTCTCACCACCAAGTACTGAAGATCAAGGGGACCCAACGGTTTTGGTGCATGTTCCACCCAACCAAGTGGTACCCGTAGGCCCACGCCCCATGCTAGGAGATAGTAACAAGGTAACATGGACGAGAAACCTACTACCTCAAACCAAAGGTAGACTCATACTGGTACAAGCTAACTCAACCAATCATATGCACAAAATAAGTTTGACTCTAATCATGGTTACATTGCTTCTAGACATAATATAATCAAGTGTGCTAAAGAAACCATACGCACAACATAACACAGTGTTATCCTAGACAGAGTGTCATCACAAGGTTTGTCATGAGATATCCTCTGTGCATTCTTCATAGGCTCTGGAAATCTTGGTGGCCTCAACCGAATCCCAGCACTCATACTAACTCAAGCGGAATCAACTACCTCTCATAAGGACAAGATAGTGATCTTTCCATTCCAGGCCTTCTCACTCACCCCAAGTCTAAACAAGCCCTTGTGCCTATGAGTGAGGTTAATTTATCTTGATTAATGTGAAATGCATCCTAATCATCTAAGTATATTATTTTAGTTATCACTTATTAAAAATACTTTTGAAGGTTACTCGGTTTACCTCTTTGGGCTTCGGCCCCTAACAAAAGCCACTCTTCTAATTGGATAACACACTACACAATCTAACTCCAAGGGTTACTCAAGTGTTACAGAACTGAACCAACATGCTTTCTCCTATCCTAGGAGGCAACCACAAAGAAATCCACTCCAACACTAGGAGGACACTAGATACTTGTAACACTACCCAAGGGAAATCAAAACAATAGTTTTAACAAGGGAATGACCCACGTTTTTCTGGAAGACTTTACAACCCAACTACTCAACACTCATTCACAACATACTCATTAAAGGATACATAAATGAACTCATGCATTGACAATGAAAAGTTCTATATTGGGTTATCTTAAAACCATGTTCCTATCTAATGCTTTTCGCAGCAAGGTAAAATAATTCATTCAAGACTTTACATTAACCAATCAATTTTTTTTATTAAATACGTAATCTCTACAACTAAATCGAATCATGAGCAATAATAAATTTGACTATAATTAATTGTCTAAGTTGTTGAATGTTCCTATGTTTAACAAGGTATAAAATACACACCTTTACAAAGAAAAACACCTCATATTAATATGCACTATTAAAATCAATATTTTTCTTGATCCAATAAATCGATTATACAAGAAAAACTTTAAATAAAATTACATAAACAATATATATAATATTAAATTACATTCTATATATATATATATATTAAATATTATATATATTCATATATAATATAAAAATACATATAATATATATTTAATTAAATACTATATATATAAACTAAATCCAATCAAAAAATAAAAAATAAAAATTTAAAACGAATTTAAATAAACAAAAATCAAAATAAAAAAAATAAAATTTAAAAATGAATTTAAAATCACCAAAAAAAATTTTTTTTAAAAAATAATATACACGGGTCCGGACGGTACCACTGGTACTCGCGGATAGTCCGCAGACTTGGCAACGCCTGGGCCGACTATACTCTATGTACAACGGCTGGCAAACAAAGGGAAGGGGGCCACAGTCCTCACTGGACAGTGCGTCCCCCCATGCAGTGGGCGCACTGCCCAGTGGGTACTGCGTACCCACATAAAACAACAAACAAAACAGTGGGGGGCCGAACCCCCCACACATGACATTTTTTCCTCCAATAAAATTTTCCAAGAAAATTTCGTACGCAGTACGAATTTTTCTACGTTCGCTGTACCGGCGACAAAACAGAAATTACAACAAATAAAATTAAAAAAATCTATATATATGTAAATATAGATTATATATATCATATCTAAAATATGATATATGTAATGTATATTTACATACATATAATTTTTTTTCTAGAATTACATTTACTGGTGAAATTGAAGAAATAAATTTAAACCAGTAATAAGATTTACAACAATAGACATCTCATGCTCAAGAGATTTTAAAGACCAAAAATATTAAAAGAAGACATCCATCATGTTTTCAAATAATATAAACAAAGGAAAAGTAATACATTGATTTTGAGTTTTTCAACAAAATTTTCTAAAAGGGTTTGTATTTTGAAAAACAAATCTGAATACCAAAATGTTGAAGTTTAACCTAGGGTTTCAAGAAAAATCACCCATTTGCAATTTCTTATCATTTAGAAAATAGATTAAACTAGGAACAATAAAGCAAGAAATAAAAGAAAACCTGGTTATTTGTAGCCACAGGAAATAGCCAACATTCTTGATGTAGAGTTTCCTTTGAGCTCCTCACAATTCTTTTTCCACTATGCAAAGAATTTCCAGCAAGCTTTGATCCAATAGCTCCACCTTCTTCACAAAATTTTCTCTCCTTTCAATTTAAATCTCCAAACAGAAAATAATTCTCAAAACTTTCATGTGCAAACCCTCTCCAAAAATCTCATACCTGTGAAAAAAAGAAGGAAGAAGAATCCCCAAATTTTTCTGCCCTAATCTTATAAAACATCATTTCCTCAAAATTCCAAAATAACCTAATGCAACCCTAATTCACATTCAATACAAGAAATTGAATTTAAAAGTTAATTTCATTTCTACTCTTTGGAAGGCCCTAATTTGACTTTAAAGAAAATTTCAATTTCACAAAATTCCCTTTTTGATGTAATTTAATTTAACAATCAAATATACTTACATAATTATTATTAAATTATTTAAATAACTAAATCCAATCCCTTGAGATTTAAATTTAATAAATTAAATAATTTAACTTTAATTACCTTACCTACAATTATTTAATAATTAAATTTAATCCCTTGAGATTTAAATTTATTAAATTAATTAATTTCACTTTAATTAACTTACCTACAATTATTTAATAATTAAATTTAATCCCTTGAGATTTAAATTTAATAAATTAAATAATTTAACTTTAATTTCAATAATCATTTTAAAAATAACCAATAAGCATAACATTAATATACTATAAAAATAAATATTTCTTCCAGCCAATGCAATTTTCTAAAAGAACTATTTAATAAGACAACACTTTTCAAAATATTCTTTAACATCAAATAAGATAAAACATGATTCAGTACTCAGAACTAACGACACACTAAGGCTAGGGTGTAGACCTAACACATGTTACCAAGCTACTATCTCCCATTCAACTTAACTGTTGGATCTACACGATCAAACCTGTGAAACCAGGTGGAGTCGATGTCACGTACCTGCAACCTGAAATCAAGTAAACAATATAATATATCCAGCATATAATTCACACCATGAAGAAGAAATCTCGGATTCGCAGGGTGCTCGCAAGCGAGTGATGCGGACTCGTCTTCTTCACCAATACACTCATCAAATACTGACACTAACGTCATAAACAATATTCACATAAATAATCACATGATAATTCTACTGACATCATTAATTCATCAAAGCATGTGAAATAAAATCAGATAATCACATCACACAATAATATTTGTCGCTCAAGAGTAGCGATCAAAACATCATAATAAGAGTGTGTCCAGTATCAAAGTAGCTGCAATCCAAGCAAAGTATAAAACAACATGAAACGAGAAGCAAAACGGAGGGGTATTACACTACAAAATAAGTCGAGTCAAAGATTGCTAAGAATATATTGCTTGAACTCTAGGATAGATGTGCAACTACACATACTAAGATGATGAAAATACATGAAAGAAGTAAAGGAATGTGAAGATGAAGCTCAAAAATTATTCTTGTATTGCATGAGGTGGTTGGATGTCACCCAAGGCATTAAGGACCTAATGGACTCAATAGAGTCAAAATTAGCTAATACCTCCAGAGCTTATAACCTTGCAAAAGATAGAAACTATGCCTCCTTGAATGGCATTTCAGACTTGGAAAATAGGTTTCTTATTTTACAAAGGCGAAAAGAAAATGTTATAAGATGATTTGGATAGGTTGGAGACTTGGTGAAGTGCAAACACATACAAATGTCAAGTTCTCTTGTTGAAGCTAAAAAATTTCCAAAGATAAACTCAAACCCAAATACTTTGGAAGAGGGTGAGGAGAACATAGTAAAGTTTGAATCATTGTACAACTCACTTGCTACAGCCAAAAAATTTTAGATTGAAGGAAAAACTACCTAGCAAGTTATCATTAAAGAACTAGTAGGTGTATCCTCCTCTAGATGAACATTTCTTGTGAATATGTCTTTCATTGTTTTAGTTACTTTCAATATATTTCAAATTGTCTTATGTACATATCCATCAAATTTTGAAGCCTACAAGTATGTTACCGACACACCCTTTGTCCTCTATGTCAACAGGGGAGAAGTTTTGAAGTTTTGAGAAGTTTTGAAAAGAATGGAGAATAATTTCAAAGTCTCATTTTTGGCACATGTTTCCATCAATGAAAAATGGGGATATTGTTGAAATAATGAAGAAGGAACCCCTCAATGTGTTTTCACTAATGCCAACTTTAATTGTTGACAGTTCTATTCAAAATGGTAAACAAAATGAGTACATTTTAATTTGATGTTTTGGTTTGAAATTTCTCATGAAAAAAGGCCATCTCAAGAGATTTCATTATGTTATTCCTTGCTATTAGATCCATGATCATTATTTCAGCTATTTTGGTTAAGCAGGTTAAAAGATACAAATGATAGAAGTTCAACATTCAGTCATGGCTTATACAGTGTGTTTGGATAGTTGCAATTTGGTCCACATTTCTTTGATATTAAGAATCAGTCTTAGTAATTTAGGGAGATTTATCTTAGTTTTCATTACTATATATTCTATATGACATGTACTTATATGATCAATTGAATCGATTAGTGTGTGATAAATTGGATTATTTTGTGATTAGGTCTAATTCCTAGTCCACCTAATACATGTTATGTGTGGTAAAGGATAAGTATATACTGCAGATGTTAGTAGGATCTATTCTAGGTCCCTGTTGACCTAAATAAATTAATTACATGTTTGGGTGGAGTGTGGAGATGTTTTTGAATTATGTATGAAGATGACAAATCTATTTTGAATTAAAATAGGGTTACATCTAATTAGGTCAACCTAATTGATGTATGCAGATGAAATTGGTTATTTATGTGATATTTTTTTGAGTGGTAGGATGTAGATGTTAAATGATATGATATGATATGATGTGCAAGATATCTAATTTTATGTGAACATGGGAATCTAGATTTGTGAGATTAGAACAAGTGCAAAAAAATTTCAAGTATTGAGAGACTACTAAGTTGAGCAGTGTTTTGTGTTCAGAGCTTAAAATGGAACTAAATTCAACACTAAGAAGGTGCACTTTATATCATTTCAAACTCTAGTTGTGAAGCCATTCTATTTCTTTTTGTATATACCTCTGGTTGTGAGTCTTATAAGGACATTGTGTCCTAGAAATGAGCCCCTATAATATCTTATAACCATTTATAGTATATTATGATCTAATCCTCACCGTGGTTTTTCCCTTTTTGGGTTTTCCACGTAAAAATTTTGGTTCATTCATGTGTTATGAGATCTTATGATTCCTTTCATTCTTTCATTTATTGTTGTAGTTAGATATACTTTGTTAATTGAATGGTTTGTGAGTAATTGGTCATATAGAATACCGATTCACCCCCCCTCTCATTATTATGGGTGTTCAACATAATCAAATTCTTATAAAACCTCAAGATAAAAATAAGACAACTTATACTACTCCTTGGAGTATATTTTCCTATGTAGTTATTCCATTTTTATTTGGTGCTATTTATCAAAGTTTTATGGCTTAATTTTTTATGATTTGATGCACAATATCTTAGAGTATTATGTGGATAAAATTTTGGGTCAATTTAGGAAATGAACTAGTCATCTTCAGATTTTGAGTAACATTTTTTAGAGCTTGTGATAGTATAAAGTCCAATTGAATCTAAATAAATGTAATTTTTTGTAGACATTGGTGATCTATTGGGATTCATTATATCTAGAGGTGAGGCATTGAGTTTGATACTAAGAATATATAAAATATTGATAATGATCCTTTGCCATGAAATATTACACAAGTTCATAGTCTCTTGCAAAAAATATAGATTATTTGATGATTTCTTATATAGTTAACAAAACATACTTTACTTTTCACTATATTGTTAAAAAAAGATACTAAGTTTCAATGGATGATTAATGCCAAATGGATTTTCATGACATGAAATATTATTTGATGAATCCACTAATTATAATGCTCATTATTTATCATAAACCTCTATCACTATATATTTTTTAATAGGTCTACTATTTTTTGTTTTATTGGTTGAAAATAATGAGAATGATAAACAATATGTTACATATTATAATATTCACAGTTTGTTGGATTATGAATAAGAATATACTCCTATAAAAAAATTATGATTGGCCATGGTTGTTTCTTCATAAAATTTAAGACATTACATGTTACACACAAAAACCCATGTAGTAGTAAAGAAAGATCCTTTAAAATATTTTCTTTCTAAAGTTACATTAGAGTTTTATTTTAACTTTAGTTCTTAAAAAACTATTGAAAGACATTATTAATTTAGTATTTAGTCACACCACCACATCTTGTTCATGCAAAAACTAGTATATATTTATTGAGGATCATATAATACATATTTACTATTTTACACCCTTGGACCATGTTTTTTTATAGTTCTAGATGTATAACCAATTTGAAAATGGGTATGATATTCATATCACACTCAATTTATTTGATTCCATTATCTTATCAATTACATTGTTCACGCACTATCAATATGGCTAAATATTCAAGGCATTTATTATAACATTGCATGTGACCATTTCCTTTAAATTTAAGTCCATTGAAATATATATATGGTAATTCAAATTTGGTAGATAGAAAAAATTCAATTATTATAAGACAAAAGATGATAGGATTACAAAATATCATAGATGGATTTACAATTACTTGATTCCTTTGACTTGTTCACAATTAAAGTCATTCCCATTAATACTATAGGCATAAAGATTTCATGGCTAGTGTCAACTAAATTATGAATATGAATGGTGATAATTCTCATTTTACTTTTCATATTCATGTGTTGCATTAACTAGATATATATTATTCTTCTTTACTAGTTTTCACTATATTAGATATTGCTGAGTGATATGATGGTATTTAACTATATCTTGATTTGGAGGAATTCCCCTTAATTATTCTAGATATAGGGTATGTGCAGGATAATGATGGGCCAAAAAGTGGCAATCTATAAGTGATATGATGGCCCATGTGGCTGACAATTTTTATTTTACCCAAAATTGATGAAACGAAAAGAGTTTTTAAAGGAGATTCTTAGCTTTCCACCTATATAAATTATGCTTTACTTTGAATTTAATAAATTATTATTATTCATTTTCTATTTGAATTATGACTAAAGTCCTAATTGATAGGCTGATTGAAAAACATATATAGCTTTCAAAGGGTATCACATCTTTTTGAATATGAAACATGTGTCACATTCTATGCTTCACATACTATAGGTTGAAAAAAAAAAAAAAAAATCATGAAGTTTTTACCAAGTTAAGGTGGTCAGACATATGCATTTTTTAAATTTTTTTAAAGTTATAATAAAAAAATCATAATTAATTATTTACTTAGAATTTTTTTTTTAAAAATATGCATCACATCGGGACATGATTCTTCTACTTATATATAAAATCTTATAAAAAAATTTATCATTTTATTGTGGTTAGGGTGGTTAGACAGACACCTACTTGTTATTTAAAGTCTGAAATGTAAGTACTACTCCATTGAAATTTCAAATTTTCACCAAATAGATTTTTTAATATAAAAATAAACCTAGTAGTTTATAAACTAAATTCAATTTGCAATAGATTCTATTCTTACATATTTTTGAAATAATATAGTTAACTTATTCAAATTTTTATGTCAAGTTGCCTAACTCTGATTTTTCTAAATTTTATTGCCATTTAAGGGCCTGTTTTTTCCATGATGATCCTGCACATGCCCTATACCTATATTTGCATTCACAAGTTAGAAACTAAGTATATAGCTAGTTTTAATGGTTTTTTATTTATATATCTTGATGATAATGATAATTTTTTTTCCTTTCAAGAATCTAATGGGGGTATATGTGGTGGTCATGTATAAGTTATAAGTTATTGATTCAAAAAAATGCATGTGAATAATAATTGGAGTAAAATGGATAACAAGAAATATGTTGCTCCTCAAGAATCTAATGGGGGCATATGTTGTGGTCATGTGTAAACTAATTGTGAATAAAAATATTTGATGCATTTTTTATAAAATGATATACTTGCATTAACTATGTCTCTATTTTAAATAATAAAGAACCATTCTTATATTCCAAAGATCTTGTAATGCCCCACCACACAAACCCCATAGGACAACTACAACATTAACAATTTCTTTTTTTTAAAGAACAACAATTACATCTAACATAATTAAATAACTAATCAACATACATATAACATGTAACATCAACCTAGTCCCATGGGGTAACATGGTGCGCTACTCGAACAAACCCAAACTAACTAAAATGATAAATGATACCAAGCTAAACAAATGATAGAAGCGTGAAAATAACATAATATAAATATACATTCATCCAAAATGAACAAGAGAGATAAAGAAATATATGAATCTCAATTTACTACATTACAACCTCCAAGTTCATAATTACATTCGAGGAACATATTTCCACAAATACAACACATTATGAGCCAATATTACAATACAAAGTTGCTTCCCTTATAATAAGGGGAAGAGTACAACATAATCCAAAAGAATACAATAATGAAGAATAGATTACATAACATGGTACAATCTTCCTCCGAGTGAAGCTTTGAGATCACAACAACTGGTACATCTCTGCAACAATACGATAATCGGTGGGGAACCCAATGGGTGTGTAGCATGTTCCACCCAACCATGTGAACTCGAAGGAACACCCCCCGTGCTAGGAGATGACAAGAGGACCCTCAACCACAAAGTCAAAAACATAAAGGACTAACACCACACAACTCAAAACCACATAACAACATAAACAACAACAATAATAAAAATCCAGAGGCAACAAGAACAAGGGAAAACAATGGGCACAGTGGGAGAGTGCCATCACATGGCCTTACATGGATTCACCAGACTACCTAACACTATGAGCCACCTCCATCAATGTAGATTAACTAGACTACCTAGCACTTGGAGCTGCCTCTATCTATGGTTAACCAGACATCCTATCTCAAGGTGCCACCCCATAGGGTGTCTCATGCAGAGCCACTTACCTTTCATGGAGACAAGGTAGTGACCTTATCAACCAAGTCCTCCCACCCATCCTTAGCCTTTGAGGGCACTAATGGAAGGGGTGAGGTGCATTTTTTAGTCTTGTTATGTGTTTAACTACCCCAACCCACTAGATACATTAATTAGGTTATCACTTATTTAAGGGAACTCTTCCATGGATGACCACTTATACACTGATCCCCAGGAAGAGCAACTCTCCGCTACGGTTACCCAAAACTAAGGTCAAGCAAAAGGGTGTACCTCATCACTAAAACACATAAAGAACATTCCTTAAACAAAACACATGAGGCATGACCAACTCGTGAATACATAAAAAATCAAAAAAACCATGAATCAAGGAGGTACCACCCATGCACACATCCTCAAGATGAATAGATAAGTACAACAAAAATATGCACAAATGCATAAATTTCCCCTTAGCCTCTAGAGATAAGTAAACATCTACCAGGGGATTGAAAAGATACATGATTCCTTGAAATCATAAAACAAATTAAATCAAAGATCCAAAACGTGCAACATATAATTCTTCTTAAGCTAATAGGTCATCAACAAGCATGACAATAATAGCAACCAACCAACAAATCAAATCAATTTAAACATGACCATGAAGACATTCACAACTCATAAACCATAAAGGAAAAATACATATTATTGAATAAGGGATAAACCAAGTCATCTATGGTTAACATAGAATCTATATTGAAAACATGCTTAAGCCATTGAAATTAATTTTGTATAACAATATTCTTCTAATTATTCCTTAATCCACTACATAGCTAATAAATAGACTTAAGAACTAAACTTTCCTTTCCTTACTAATTTAGTTTTAACCTTCATAATGTAGTCAACCAAAAAGAAAAACCATTTCCTCTATATAATTTTTTTTCTCCATTTACTACTCTACTTAATCAATTGATTATAACTTATAGAATTAATCTTATCCAACATCCCTATTACATACATGTGTACCCTTACATACCAATCCATGCTTTCAAGTGAATAAAAGTATATTTATATCATACTCAATACAATAATAAAGGTAAATTGAAATATAAATTCCATAATAGATGTATATATAAATAACATACAAGTTATAAATACAATTTAGATTGAATAATAGAACAACCACATATTTCAAATGTTTTAGACTTATTTCAAAACAAGTTAATATTTGTAAGCAAACTTTTATATTCAATACTGGCCCTTTCAATTTTCTAATTTATTTATCTAATTGAATCCTTCAATTTCTAGATATAAGATCATACAAATAATTCATACCTAGTGAATATTAATTATAAGTAAATTCATCTTTATAACTACCAAATAAATTCATAACTTTCTATTAATGCAAAACTAATTCATTTAATATAAATACAAGAAAATTTATAAAATGATTATTCTTTCAAAATATAAACACGTATTCTATAGAGATAGATTTTCAAAGAATACAGAAGAATAGTTGTTGAAAGCTCCTTATTTCAATTTATATTGAAATACCCAATTAAATTAAACTACCTAAATCAACACATGTATATATATATATATATTAAATGAAAGCAATTATCATGGACTATCTACATATATCCACATACAGATTCAAATAGCAATTAACACCCTAAACACCATAGTTCCACCAAGTTTCGGGGATGGGGACGGGGCGACGATAGGGGATGGGTTTCAGAGGCGTGAAAGTGGGGGGCCTAAGTTTGGGGGCAGCAAGGGGACGGCGGCGGGGGAGCGATGCATTGAAATACATATAGTACTTGAAAAATTAGTTATAAAAAGACGTATAACTGTAAAAGCAAGGCCCTTGATGCATTCAGTCAAACAATTCACATGCTTTGCCTATGCTTCCACATTTTGATGCATTCAAATTTCAGTCAAACAATTTACATGTCTTGCCTATGCTTCCACATTTTGCAGACCAATGACCATAAATTTATAAAATAAATTATAATATAAATGAAATTTATTGATAAAGTAAAAACTAAAAGCAATTATTAAATTATTTTATAAATTTTTATTTCAAAATTCACTGTGAACTATGAAGTTTTGAAATCTAAGAATCTCAAATAAGAAAATATTAAATAATATAAAAAAAAAAAATGATTCGTCGGAAGTTTGGAATGAATGTTACGAATCCCTCAAAGGGATGTCAGCTCATGGAAGAGGTGTTTGAGGATGTCAGCTCATGGAAGAGGTGACACCTCTTCCATGAGCTGACATCCCTTTGAGGGATTCATTCCACAGTCCACTTCCAACTGTGCTATGTTGCCCTTGCTGTGGGTATTTCAAATGAAAAAAAAATTAAAAATAAAAACCTAAAGCTAAAAAATCATATAAAAATTAAAATGCAAGCAGAAAAATACCTTTGGTTGAACACTTCTCAATCCAGATGTAGTCGCGACTTGCATAGGCACACACAGGTAATGTGAAATGAAAAATAAAACAAAAAACTTTAATTTACATTGACTTAGATTCTTAGAAGTCTTAAAAATTTAATAATATAATATATTATTTTTATATTAAACTTAAATTTTAACTATTACTAAATTTTTGTTTTTCAATTTTTATTAAAAAATCATTATTTAATGGGGGACATGGGAAACTTGGAGTCTTGGAGACGTGACGAAGTTTCCTTTTGAAGGAGACGTTTAGGAGACGGCGGAGGGACGGAGGGACGGTGGGGGGACATTTCCTTGACGTCTCTGCGTCTCGAAAACGTCCTTGTCTTCGAGATGACTCCTTTTTTGGGGGGGGACGCGTCCCCGTGGAACTATGCTAAACACACACAACTAAATAAAAAATAGATAAAACGAACGTTACATCAATAACTTCATCAACATTTAAAATCAGGTACATAAAGATCTAAAGATATTAGACACCCTATGTTCAGCAGTCGACATGATAAAGACTAGTGGGTTTTTACATCCAGCGAATACTTAGTTTCCTAACCACCAATGAAATCTACAGGTTAAAGTTTTATCATGAATAAAAGAAAATGAATAACATTATAGATAGCGATACAATATAAAAGTTAACACCCTTAACTTCTAATACATGAATCGATGCAATACACTCATATACACCCTTAACCCCATTTGGCTCCACTATACGATATAAAAGTTAATGATCATAATGGAAACCGAGTATGTTCATGCTATACAAAGGTAATACCTGCTAGGTGGAGGGAATAATACTCGGGAATCCAACCAAGATCCTTATTTTAGAAGAATGCTTTGGGCAGTTTGAGCTTCACAGAAGAATCAATCTAATCATGATGTAGTGAGTTTAAAATGCCAAGAAACACAGGTTTAGTTTAAGAAAGATGTTTGTAGATTAATTGGGTTGCTAAACTCTAAGGACCGAAATCCCACATCCCTTCCCTTTCACACCCAAAATAGAAGAGGAAGGTAAGCAATATGAGAGGAAAGCAAGCATAAGGCCCTAACTAAAAATGTCACCTCATTGTCTTATGCCACAAGCTCTATGATAGAAACATAAATTGAATATGACAAGGCAATCGAGCCATCTAGCCAATGGATAATTTGAAATGAAGATAGGTTTGAGATTTTGCATGGACAATGGATAATGGACGTTTAGTTAAAGGACGCCACAAACAGGGCACGAAAATATTTGACAAAAATACTTCAAGAGATATGTGCTCTTAGGAAATGTAATGATATCAGGATATGTACAAAATGAATTTTGCAAGGAAGTACTCAAAATATTCAAATTAATGAAGCACTTCAAGAACATGTCCTAACATTGTAAGCTTTCTTATGTTCAAAATGCATACAGTCGCGTAGGTTTAGAGGATGAAGGCTATGCATAGTAGCAACCCTTATTGCAATTCATATGAATCCAACTACCCATGAAATGGGAGAAGAAGCTAAGGAAATAAGATGATTAAGAAGTATATGATAAAAATTGAAAGTAGAAGAAAAGGCATTGGAAGAGAAAGATAGAACTTCTATACTCTAAGGCCCAAGACAAATGATTTTTAATACCAAAATCATTTTTCTATGATAGAGAAATGGAAATATAACATAATAAATCTATAAAACCGAAATATCTATATAGAATTATGATACACAAAACTTACTTGATTGATTCTCCCCAACCTTCATCTAATCTCCCTCTACCTCTCTCCCTCCTCAGATCTTCTTCATTCTTCTGTCAACTCGTGCAAGATCTAACATTATTGTATATTCCTTCTTTACTACTTAGAAGATCAAGAAGCAATATTGTGGAATTATTACATTGCAGAGCCAATTTTCTTGTTCCAAAACAAAGTCCATTCCTAATGAAATACCGATTGTAACCCCTCAACAACGAAACCAAGAAATTAGCAAGTTACCCACTCAACAACCATCTTGAGCTGAGCATGTGCAAGTTTTTTCTATAATTTACCATCATTTCGCCTTCTACCTCTTAGTTCAAAAATAATGGGTATGTGCAGGATCATCATAGAAAAAATAAGCCCTTAAGTGGCAATAAAACTCAGAAAATCAGAGTTAGGCAACTTGACGTAAAAAATTGAATAAGCTATCTATATTATTTCAAAAACATGTAAAAATATAATCTGTAGAAAATTGAATGTAGTTTATAAACTACTAGACATTTATTTTTTGAAAAAAAATCTATTTGGTCAAAATTTAAAATTTCAATGCAGTAGTACTTAAATTTCAGGGTAAAAATAAGAAGTAGGTGTCTATCTGACCACCCTAACCACAATAAAATGATAATATTTTTTTATAATATTTTATATATAAATAAATGATTCATGCCCCGATGTAATGCATATTTTTTTATAATTTTTTTCCAAGTAAATAATTAATTATGATTTTTTTATTACAACTTTTAAAAAATATAAAAACTCGTATGTCTAACCACCTTAACTTGGTCAAAAATTCATGAAATTCAATTTTATTTTTTTTAATCTTATACTATATGAAACATAGAATGTGACGCATGGTTTGGATTCAAAAAATGTGATACCATTTGAAAGTTATAGAGTTTTTTCAATCAACCTATCAATCAAGACTTTTTTCATAATTCAAATAGAAAATGAATAATAATTATTTATTAAATTCAAAGTAAAGCATAATTTATATGGGTGGAAAGATGAGAATCTCCTTTAAAAACCCTTTTCGTTTCATCAATTTTGGGTAAAAAAAAAGTCATCAACCACATGGGTCATCATATCACTTACATATCACCACTTTTTTGGCCCATCATGATCTTGCACATACCCTAATATCTTTTCTGATTTATTTAAATTTATGAATCCTTTCCACAATTCCAAAAATAAATACATTTGATAAAAATCTTATTCATCATTACAAAATATAATTCAACACATTATTATTTCATAATTAGACTTCAACTTTTCATGGTAAACATTATCAATTAAAATAAAACACCTTTAAACAAATTTCCAAACAAAATAATTTAATTTAATTATTTAATTAATAACTATATATATATATACATATATATATATATATATATATACTTTTTATTTCATAATAATAATTTATTTATTTATTATCTTAAATTCTCCTTTTACATAAATTGCCTTGTAACTCAAATTTTTAATTTATTTCACTAATCTCACAAGGTCATCAAAATAAAGTTCTCCAAAATCAACAATATAATCCCCAACGAAATTCATAACATATCGAATAGACGACTTACCAAATTAACAAGTAGGACAAAAATGGAGGGATGCTATAGATCCAATTATGATGTAGGAAAAGGTGGCACCATTTAATGATTTAGTTCTTATCAATTGATTTGCTTGAAAATTTCCATGACTTTGACAATAAATCCATTTTGTTCATATGATTCCTTCAAATAATTCTATAATAATTCACATATTTTTCCTATGTTTCCACATTCAATTTATGTTTCTTTCATGGAAACCACTTCCCATTGAGCTTTTGAGGAATATTTAATATTTTTCATTTTAAAATTTCTATCTTGGCCCACACCTTGAGGCATAGATAAGGGTTAAGAGTTAATTTTTACTATTTCAGATTGCATTCCATAATAGCTTCCATTTTTTTAAAATTTATCAATTAGTATTGCTTTTAAATATATTGTCCAACTTTATCGTTTGTTGAAGCAAGTCAAGATATTGTCTTAAAATACTTGTTGCATTTTTTTAAAAAATTGTGTACATGTTGTGTGATAATTTGTAATTATGTGTCAAAGTTACACATAATTATAAATCACACTTATAGATCAATAGTAAAAGCACTAAAAAATAAACATTCAATAACCACAAAAGAATCTCATTTAACTTTCTATAGATTTTTTGAGTATTATTTTAGCTTCACAAAACTTTGAATTATGAATATGTCAATTATGAAAATACAATTTCATAAAACTATAAACATATATAATTATAAAACTACACTAAAGCTTCACACTCTACCCATAATGATTTGATTGGATATTTAAACACTTATACTTCATTGCAATACTTTTATGTCTTTACAAATTGACTCATAATTTTACAACACATTGATTAGATATTAGAACACTTATACATAGATTATAAGACTGAGATGTCTTTACAAATTGACTCAAATAATTTTGAAACACGTCAAGAAAACCATTTTTAAATACAAGTCACCTAAAACTAAGAATGACAATCAACTATTCTTCACTCAATTCTAATCTTGAATGGGAAAGGAATTTCAAAATCAAGTTGAAGTACTTGTATGACCTCTAAAGTGACAAGTTTGACTAAAGTGTTTTGACTTGAAGTACTCAAAATTTTTAAACTCACGTGATAAAATTGGGGATAAAACATGTCAAATAAACAGTAATATAATTATGGACCTACTTATTAAATCTAGACATGTACCTCACTTATTTTCTACATGGGGATTAAATTTGGTTGTGTAGCATCAAAAATGATCACTTGTGACAATTTCACATTAGGTTTAACTCCCCCTATGTGCTTGGGCCTAATTATGCATTTTATTACACATTTTATAAATGTCTTCAAAAAATCAAACAAGGGAACCAAAAATAAGAATTCAATATTTTTCGTCAACATGTTGGGCCTCAAAAAAATGGGTTTGGTCTAGGGTGCCCCACGCCCTAGACCACCTCTTTTTGGCTCCAATTTGACTATGTTCATCTGTCAATAATTTATTATTTGAATTTCCAATTTCGATTGTTGGATATCACATTTAATTTTCGAGAAATTTAGAAGAATTTCAAATAAATACAAAGTATTTTCACCATTTCAGATCTTAGGAAAACTATTGAGAAAATTGAGCATCCTAAAAAGTATCTAAGAGAATTCAAGAACAAAATTATCAGTATTTAGTAATTTTTATTCATGTCAAGTTTTAATCATGTTTTCAAGTAATTTTTTTCATATTTTGTGAGAATTTGTTTTGTCAAAACTAACACTTGCAGGAATTCAATTAAGCTATCAAATTCTCCTTGAAGGTGATCATTACATATCTTCAATCTATCAAGGAATTTAGATCTAATTGGTGAGTTGCAAAAAAAAATCAATTCATTATTTGTTATCATTTAGCCTCTGCCCAACCGAGGGTAATCCCCCTTTATACATCATCATAGCCATTGTGGAGGTAGAAATTAGGAAAGCCCCTATATAAAAAAACCCTTCCCTTTTTTCATGTGTGCAGGTTTTCAGATCTGAATATATTTGGAGGAAGATAAAGGACTAATTTCTCATTCATGTATTCAAGCCTACAAGTTGTCAAGACATGGAAATTGGATTTTCTCATCAATAGACAAAGTTCCAAAAATGCCCTTGGGAGAACAAGAGCTATGGAATAGGGACCTTAGGCCTGTTTTTTTCAAATATTACAAAAAAGGAGGGCAGTTTAGGGTGAACCTCACCCTAGACCAACTAAATTTGCACCAAATTTATACCCCAAATTCCTTTGTGTCTACCTTCTATATTTTGGATTTTGTTTTTGTCTTGGTGCATTCAATTTCTTAGAAATTATAATAGGTTGCTACATTTTCATAGTTTAGCTAGGAACATCATTGCATTGTTCAAATTTATTCAATTTATCAATCATCAAACCAATCACCATCACAAAAAACAAAACAACCCCCACAAAACAAGCATTAGAACCATGATGCATCATTTTGACTCTTCCCACCAGATTTGTGGTCAAGTGGATTTGAGATCATTTATAATCCTAAAAAATTAGGAGAAGTGTGATTTAGGGTCTAGATCCCTTTTCCCAATTAAATAGGTTGGCTATATAGCACTAACATATTTTAAGGAATTTTTTTTTATTACTATTATAGTTTATTTCATTAATGGGCACAAGTCACCCCAATTAAATCCATCATAACATTTGATATTTGAGTTTCATTATAAAAATATTTTTTTAGCTTTGGATTTTAATATACTATTGCTAGAATTAAAGGTAAAAATCTAAGAAAAAATAAGTTACAAGAAAAAAATTTTAAAACATTTTTATAAGAATGGTACCAATTGACAAGCATAACATTCTCCTATTTTATAGGCTTACTATACTAGTTCTTTCACTCTTGCTAGATGCATACAATATTCCTTGTTTATGATATTGAGCCATGATTCCCCTTGAGCTAGAGATTCATTCATTGTATTCAAGGAATTATTGATGATGCTACATATAAAGTGTAATGCATATGATTCAAAATGTGAAATAAAAACCAAGCAAAAAATCTAGATAGAGCTCACAATGAAATTCAAAACAAGATGAAAATATAGGAAACAAACTCAAAATTTACCATAAATCCATTATACTTTTATTTTCTCCTTGATGGTTTGATATGTATATGTTCCTTTCCTTGAATAATACCAATTCAACATGCATTTATCTCAAAATGATGATTCTATGGAATGAAGGAAAGATTGATTGAATTTATAGACTTTTGGAAGAAGGAATGGATGGTCAACGTTTGATGGTGAGACCAATAGTGGAGAATGGTTGAGAGGATTTACCTAGGATAAAGGAGAGGATGGAGGGTGGAGATGATTTTTTTAGATTGTGAATGGTCATGATGAACTTACTAAGTTTAGTAAGTGGTTATCACCATGAGGGAAATAAGTGGTGTGCATCTAGTGGGGCTAGATTCTTAGAATGGGTTGACAGAATAATGGGACCATAAGGACAATTGTAAGTAGGTTCCCTTTATTCTTGGAATGTGTTGAATGAATATAGGTATAATTAGATAATCTTATTATCTAGTTATTTTAGCCATGTGTAATATGGAAAGTAGGTGGAATATTTAGATATTTATTGATTTATTATGAAGTGAGATGGAAAAGGGGATTAATTAAATAATATGATTATTTAATCAAGTGTGGAAGACCTTAGGTGAAGGGTCTTGGTTAGTTAGGACTAGGTGAAGGTGATTGGGCCTAAGTGATGGATTAATTTATTTGATAATATTTGGTATGGGAATTATTCACATAGATTTTTATCTTGGAAATTTGGTTCTTCATGTTATCAAAAGAACCCAAATTATAAAGATGAACTACATGGTAAATTTTGTCCAAATTAATTGGGACCCTTCACTATTACTTCTTGATTTGGTATAGGTATTTTTTCTTCATTTGCTCATGAAGTAAAATTGGTAAAAGGTCTAGTTAATATTATGTATTTTCATTAGTATTATTATTGAGTATAATTTTAGTGATTAAATAGAAATTTAGAAAAGGTTTTAATTTATTTTATCCCATCATCCTCCATGTATTCCCCTATTACACCTATATTTTTATGCATTGTCCTATATTTTTCCTTAGGTAACTTTAATTATTGGAATATTTTATACATATTCAATTTCATACCTTGTACAAAAAATACATTTTTTATTACTAATGTTTACATTCTACATGAAACTTCTATTGTGTTTACAAGATTGATCTTTACAAATTATTGGTAGTGTTTCCTTACAAATAGGGGCAACCATGGGTGCATATCTTCCCATTCCTTTTATGCACTTGCATTCTGATCACATGCCTAGTTCTTTACATGATGTTGTGGATTATATGATATATATATTGATATTACTTAATTACATATTTTTTATGATTTAGATGATCTTATCTAGATCAATATTACATATTTTTTGTTGTTTGTATTATTTCTTTTTCTCCTTTATAATTAATTCCTTGCATCCTCTAAATATAACCAATTTGAGGGGCATACATTATCATTAATATTTCTTCATGTTTTTGAATATAATGATATATTATGGTCATTTTTGGTATTAGAAAAAATGTAATTACCATATCTAGATGAAATGCACTTTTACATAATCAAATCCTTTAATTTTTATATATATAGGGTCAAAATATACTCTATATCCAAATAAAATCCTTATCAACTTATCCCCGTGTTCAAATTGGAACATCCCTCATTCTCAACCCTTTTGAATAAATTATTTTCATAAATATACATGAATATTTATTCAAAATTCTAATGGATGGATTATGTGATATACAACTTTGGAGAGAGTGTTTATTTCCTTATGTACTTAGTTTTTGAAGAAGTTATTTTCTTTGACATGAGTAACTACCTAAATGTTGATCATAGATTATTATGGTTATCTAACAACATGATAATAAGGTACTGTGTGGTGAGTTTTTATTGTGAATAAAAACTATAAGTTCCCAAAATTGTATAAGCTAACATGGTGGTTCCATGATGACTTTATTGTTAGCTCATGACACATGAGACATAGAATAGACTTCTTCTCTAGTATATTAGAACTTTATAAAAATTTACTAATTACTCTTAGCCTCTTGCCCATCTAGATCAACCTTGGACTAGCTTCCAAGTGTTCACACTCTTCCAAAAATATTTTTTGACCTTCAACTATAGGGTCACTTGAGAGATCAAAGGGTTTATTGAGCAACCTACCTTAAGGTGTAAGGTTTCCTAATTTCCCTTACTAAGAAAAACGGGTGACCCAAACCCCCAAAAAGGTGACCCTATCATTTTTAGAGGATGTGTAATTTTTTTTTCATGTTTCCACCTTTTCTCTCATAATTGAGAGTTTATTCCAATTCTAACTAAGCCTCTTCTCCCTTTGACTCCCAATCAACTCTCAAGTCATCTCCCAATCATCCCCCTTGATTGTGAATCTTCATTAAACCTATAAGTAATCCCCTAACATTTGGCATCAAGGAGTTTATTTATTTTGTATTATGTTCTTTAGAACCCCCTATAGCATATACATACCCAATACATGATGTAAGTCCCTTTTCCTAGTTTTATAGATTGATTTTATTCCTTTTTTTCATTTATAGTTAGATCCTTGCTAGAATCTCTCATTTCTTGCCCTCTCTCTCATGGCGAGGGTTATGAATCAACTTTAGAGGACTAATTTATCCTTGTATAACAACCCCCAATCATTAAATTCATATTCTCTCTAGGGACTCACATGCTTATTTATATTTCCCTTGCATAGAAGATTCAAATCTTCTCACTATATCCTCAAACCATTGTTCAATTTTATTAAATATTAAATATCATTATACTTACAAGACATTCTTCAATTTTATTCAATCCTATATCTCCCCATATTTCAACTAGGTACCATTAATAAGGATCGCCCATTTTTTGGAAAAGAACATACAAAGGCTATACTTCCTAAGAACATAGATTAACATAGGCTTCTTGAATTCCTTTTTGAAACTTATACCTTTTATATGTACTTTTGTTTAAGTTATATTATTTTGAGAAGGACTTAGATTAATTAGTAATCATAGAATTGTTCTTAGTAATAATTTCCTACATTAAAAAGATAGTAATGATATTGGAACTGGTGCTGGAGAAATGGACCACATGAAATGGAGCAAAAAGGTTTTTGAAAATGGTAACTTTTCAAAATATTCTTACCATTTTGGAAGTTTCTTGGCTCTTCATGGAGCAGATTGGCATAGTAGTTGGCATAGAAGGGGTGCTCCATTGGCCCTATTCATTGCACCATCACATAGATCGATGCCTATGGCATTGGGGAATCCTTTCACTAGGCATCCTAATGGGAAGAGCCATCCCATTTTCAAATCTAGGAAAACCCTTAATCAGGAAAAGTAGACTCTTTTGATATTTGTCTTTATGATTGTCGTTCGATGGTCATTCTGGATCTTGGGTGGATGTGGTTTCTAATCGAAAGATTCCTTCATCCTTTCCTAATAATATACTGATCACATTTGGAGCTTCCTTTAATCTAAAGGTAGAAACTCATCTTCATACCAGTGAGGGTCACATTGGATCTAAGCCTATGAATGAAAAGTTTTTCTCTATGGCAGATACACTTGCTTCTTTTTCCAATAAAATTTCCCATAAGAATGAATATTTTTATCAAGTCCTACATCTACAAATGAGGAATAATAAATGGACTAAGGTAAAGCCTCTTATTGGGTCCAAGTATTTTTCTGATAATTTTTCTTCCATGGTGGATATGCTTGCTTTGTATCCAAACAATATAGCTCGGAGGCATGAGGATTGCTATGGGGTTCTTCATTTTCAACTAAGGAATGCACATCGTAATAAGTTAAAGACCTTGTCTCTATCTGATAAATGTTTGAATACCTCTCTTTCAAATAATGTTCCTTTCATGAAACATGTGCAACAAAGAGTGGACAAGAAAAAAGTATGTAAGAAATAGATTCATAAAGGATGCCCTACTCAAAATTCTATGGAAGAATCTAAGCTTGAGGATTTAGTTCAAATTTATCTCCCTGAGGAAATTTTAGCTGCACAAATACAGGATCTTAAAGATCATGCATTAATATGTAAGTTTTTGAATTTCTTACCTAGTATTTAAATTCTAAAAGGTTTACTTTTCTTTGAATGAGATGGGGCTAATCAGGTTTTTTACATAGATCAGGGAAATGGATTTTTCATTGTCATTTTTTCCATCAAGCAGTAGATATATTTAATTCCCAGTGATAAGTCATGGGTCTTTGAGGGTTTTGGGTTGTTTACTCAAGCATGGGTTCCAAATTTTGATCCTTTTTATTTTGTTATGAAATTTGTTCCCTTTTGGATCCAACTATCTCCACTTCCACTTGAGTATAGGGAGCCAGGAATTGTGGAAACAATTGCTAATAATTTAGGGGTGTTTGTTTGTCATGACATGGATTTTTTCAAAAACCTAGTTAAGTCGGTTAGGGTTTGTGTTTTGTTAAATATTTTGAAGTAATTTCCCTCATCACTCAGAATACATTCAAAGAATGGAATTTGGAGGAAGGTAATTCTCATTGAGAACCCAAAAGAAATTTGCACTTCTTGCCACCTCTCAAGTCATTCCTCAAACTACTGTGTACAGAGCATTAATGTTTTAGGGGACTCACCTCTATCTGATAGCCTACCAGAAGACTATATAAATTATATGGATCTAGTTGTGCAAAAAATTGCTTCTGGCTTGGGTGATTTAAATCTTGCTAAACACAAACCACACAATGATATAAGCTCGGTGAACAATGTCTTGACATTATTTTCATCTTCCTCTCTGCTAGTGGTCTTTAATGAGACATCGAAGTTGGTTCTTTATGATGAAATAGTTAGGAAGGGAAAAATCCATAGTGATAGAAGCTTGTTCTTCACAATTGGGATCCTTCCCAAGTGCATCAAATATTTTTTTACCTACCTTGTTGGAGTAGAATTTGGGGAGTCATACTTGTAATTTTCATCAGGAGTTTTCTATTAAATCTTTCAAGAATATTAGGTTGTTTCATAATGACAGGGTTATAATTTTTTTTGTGAATTTACCCAAGGGCTGGCAAATAAATCTAGAAATTTTTCCTTGGGAAAGATCCTTGTGCTTATATACTCCAAACCTTTCAATAGGTAGTCAACAATAGTTAGATGGAATAGTTTCAAAGCTAATGTGGGATACTTCTCTGCTACCCAATTCTAGTAGCCAAAAAGAAACCCTAGAGACACTTGACCCATTTTTTTCTTCCCATAGCAAAGATTCCATGGATGGATTGGGCTTACATGATTTACATGCTATGGATGATCATGAAATTTTGGAGATTTGGGCAGACTGTATTGCAAATATGGTAGGATCAAACCTTTTTGACGAAATTGTAGAGGAAGTAGCCAAGGAAGAAGGGGAATTTTTGATAGAAAATTATGATAGTATTTTTCCAACTTCTCCAACAACAATTGCAGATGTCACACAAGGAAGAACTGAACAGGTATCAACAAGTAATGATATTGAAGTTAAGGAGAGTAATGGAGTGTATGGTGTTTTTTTTTACTTCTCAAAACACCTATGTGTCAGTCAAACTCCTCTTGCTTCCCCTATAATTAAATCACTTGGTAAGAGAGGAAGGAAGCCAAATGCAGTTAAATTGTAGGAGGAGATAGCTTCAGGATTACAATTAACCTTAGATGGTAACATAAAGAAAAGATTTATGGGAGTATGGTTCTCTCCTTGATTGATATGAAGATCATTTCTTGGAATATTAGGGGCTTAAATGCCCCTAACAAATGAGCCTAGATAAAAAAAACAAATCCACTCATCAAGGGTTGATACTATTTTATTACAAGAGACTAAGATTTCTAAGGAAAGTTATGAAAGTATAATTGTCAAGTGGACTAATTGGAATTCATATCATAATGTTGCTCAAGGAGCATCTAGGGGATTGTTAACATTATGGAATACTAAGTTAGTTTAGATGGAATCCATTATTAATACCCCACATTGGTAGTTGGTGTGTGCTACTCTCATTTTTATTTATCATTTGTGTTGGTTAATGTGTATGCACCAAACTCAATAGTAGGCAATAAAAATATTTGGAAGGAGCTTGAATTAATATTTGAACAATCAGGGGTTGAAAAACTAATACTTGTAGGTGATTTCAATGCAATATTCTCCCTGTATGAAAAGACAGGAGGTATCATTCCATCTCACAAGTCAATGGAATATTTTAATAAGTTTGTTCATGATAATGCTCTTATGGATGTGCAACTTGAAAAAGGAATGTATACATGGAAAAATAAGAGATGAGATTTTTTGCAAATTGTTGTATGACTTGATAGATTTTTAATCTCCTCAAATTAGGTAGTAGGCAAGTATGCTCAAATGTTAGAAATATTACCTTGGTTTAGATCTGATCACTTACCTACTTCCCTAAAATTTGAAGCTTCTAATTCACCTCAAAGGTGGACTGCTTTTAAATTTGAATCAATGTGGTTTAGAGATAATGACTTCTTTCCATTATTGAGAACATGGTGGATCTAGGCACCATATGAGTTAGGATCCTTTATGTATAGATTTTGTAAGAGAATGCAGTTTTTGAAAGGAAAAATAAAACAATGGAATATAGATGTGTTCAAGAATATATTCCATCAAAAGGACCTAGTTTCAAAAGAGTTGGCAATGGTGAATGAGTAGATTATTAGCTAGGGGTTAACTCCACAGTCTTTTGAGCATCAAAAAATATTAGAAGAAGATTGGGAAGAGTTAGTGTTGCATGAGGAGTTTTATTGGCGACAAGAAATCATGTGAGTTGTGGCTTAAATAAGGTGATAACAATACTAAATATTTCCATATGTCAACTCAGATTAAGAAAGCTAAGAATATATTGTTTCACATTCAGGAAAGTTCATCAAGAAAATGGTTAAACAATGAAGTGGACATTCAAAATGAAGAGGTTAAATTATTTTCCAAGGTGTTATATGCACCAACATAGCAAACAAATCATTTTGGGGCCGATAGAGAGGACATGTTACAAGCAATCCCCACTTTAGTCACTGAACAAGACAATGTACAACTCAATAAAACTTTTACTCTAGATGAAGTGAATGCAGTTGTTTTCTCTCTAAAGGAAAATAAGGCTCCAGGACCTAATGAATTTACAACATTATTCTCTCAAAGATTTTGGAACTTCATAGGAAATGATCTTCTCAAGGTGTTGGAGGAGTCTCAAACATCTTGTTCCATGCTCAGACAATTTAATGTAATGTACATTACATTAATTTTGAAGGTAAAGGACCCCAAGTCTATATCATAATTCCAACCTATTTCTCTTTGCAACATAGTTTATATGATTTTTACCAAAGCAATCTATCTTCACTTGCTACCCATTATTCCAAAGCTAATCTTAGAAGAACAAGGTGGTTTTGTCCTAGGCAGGGAGACAATTGAGGGTGCGCTAGTGGCACATGAAATTTTACATTCTATCTCCTGTTATGCCTTGCATAACAACCCCATCTTTTGCCTTGGTCAAAAGGGGTCCCCCATGTTTTTTTTATCCTTAGTTTTTTTTCAAAAAAAGTGGGGAGTCTTGTTTTGCATACACTTTGTTTTTCATTAAATTTCTCTATCGGAAGCAGAACCGGAACTGAATCGGGTTCTAAAAGTACTTTTGAAACTTGTTTTGGTTCCCATCCTGATAGTCTTTCTTTTAAATCTTTTTGTTTTGTCTATGTCGGATCTGGAGCCAGAGTGGGTGTTAAGTTAGTCTTTATCAAAAAATTGCAAAATCATAATCGATTCCGCCCCCGCCTCCGCTTTTTCAACTTTTGGTTTTAGTCTATGTCCTTGTGTTTAGTTTTATTATGTCGGTGTTTTGTTTAGATTTTTGTGTTTAGTTGGCGGACCCGGACCTAGAACGGGAAATAAGTTAAGAAATTTCTTAAGTTTCCAATTAGTTTCCATTTTGTTTCTACCCCCACTGCTTTTGGTTTGTTGACTTTTTGACTAAAGTCACACTGTAGTGAACTGTTGGTTCCTTTCAGTTCTGAATCCAACTTTACTGTGTTTAATGCATTAATGACAGTTGCTCGTGTAGGTGAAAAATCTCATTTTTACCTTCATTAAGGATTAATTGTATCGTTGTTATCATTATTAAAAACTTGAAGAGTGAAAGAGCAGTGGCGAAGTTCATTTGAGTGAATCGATTCAAGGAGGAGAAGATTATTGCTTGCGAATCAGTTCAAAAGGTTAGTTGGGTTCTTTTGTGTTTGAGGTGTGATTTCTTATCATTCTTGTTCTTCGTTTATTTACTGTTGCATTTTTTATGTTTTCCCATGCTTTGATTCATGTCATTTTTAACGAATTCGTGGTTTTTGGCGTGCTTGTTTGAGTAGGGTCTTGCTTTATTTTGTTTGTCTAGTTATTTTCTTCATTTATTTTTGCTTTTGTTTCTAGTTCTTTGTGTTTTAGGGCACGGTCACTTTCACATTTTAATCATGATTGTGTTGTGCTATTTTCAGTAAGTTTAGATTTAAATGGGTTAGTTAAAATTAGGGATCTATAGTGACGTAGATTAAATTCATGGATCTGTAGTGAGGAAGGGTTAGTTGGATCTTGATTTTACTTAGGGGTTTTGTCGCGCATTGAAACTATTAAAGTAGGGAGAGTTAAATTTGTGCCCTAGTTTTGTCATGTTTTCTGGATTAGGGTTTTAAGTACATTTCAGTGATCACATTCAAAGGATTAAAATATGATTCCCTATAAATTCAATCGCCCCTAGTCATATGAGGAAGGTTCTATGAAGTTATAGGTTAAGCCTCATGTCATTTTAATCACCTAGGTTGAAAAAGTTCTGCATTAAATTGATGAAGTCGTTTGTGATGTCATGGTCAAACTGGACAGAAGCGGGATCGGAATCGATTTTGAACTTGAAAATTATGTGTTATCAATTCCATTTCCATCCCGTCTCCGGCTCCAGTTATGGTAAGGAGTTTTACTTTATAAAAATGTTTACCTGGTGGAAGCGGAAGTAGAAGCGGAACCAAACCCAACCATTCCAGTTGTGATCTCGATCCCGACGGTGTGTTAAAAGAGTCTGTTTAGAATATGTTTTTTTCTGGTTCCACCTCCGGTGCTTATATGAAAGGTATAGTTTTAAAGAATGTTTTATGATGATATTCAAAGATCTAATTAGACATTTTTTATTTTTTTTTTGGCAGGAAAGCTAGAAAATGTCAGGAACATCAGGAGAAGCTACTCAAAGGAATCAGCCTATAGGGACATCAAAGGCAGCGCCTAAACCAAAGAAAAGCAAGCTTGAACGATTGGCTTATACCGTGAGGTATAATCATAGGAGTCCAGTTATCAAATTCAGCAAAGTGGAATCCGACTGGTCAGAGATAACTGACACAAACTTGGGCCAATATAACTTTGAGGAGGCATATGCTAAACCATTCATCAAGGATGTGACGCCTAGAATGAAGAGGATTATGGATTCTAGTTTGGATCATATTACCTTGTTTCCTATATCAATCCAATGCCCAGAGTTGATCTTAACAACAGCTAGTGCCTACAATCCTGCAACTAGGCAATATATGGATTCTCAAAATAATGTGATCATTGATCTCACTCCTCTGGCATTCCAAAAATATATTTAATTTCCCAGATCCTAAGAGTTTGGTGCAGTTGGATGAGGTAGAGGCCTTGGAGAAATAAAGTGAGTATAAGGAATCCAATAAATCTCATCTAAACAAAAAGTGGTTGAAGACAGAAAATAAATCTTTAAGTAAACTTGTAGACCAGCCAAAGAGGGTAGATTTCTATAAAGAGGTATTAGATCTAATCATGATGCTGTCTAGGGCCTTTGGGAAGAGAGATACATTTCAGTTTAAGGAGTGGATGTTTCCTTTCATCCAGACTATTTTAAATGGAGCCCAATAGTTTGATTGGCCGATGATTGTGTCAAATTTTGTTCATGATCAACTAACTAATGCTAGCAGAATAAAAGCTTCTTTATGACTTCTTACATTGTATATGCAACAACAAGATTAGGTATTTTCCTAGGTTTGAATAGAGTGGGCATAATGGAAGCCTTGGATGGACAAAAGAAAGTGTGGGAGTGTTGATGGTTAAAATGACACAAACAACATTAAAAACATAATATTTCTACTCTATTTCTCCTAAAAAAGAAAGACAACATGTAATGGCCTAACTCCCAAGGTCCTGGTAATTGGTTCTCAACTGTCTGGTGTCACTCAATTGGTTCATGCAACTGTAATGTTCAAAGGGCATGTGCTAGTAAAAGATTCAAGCGGTGACTCATCTTATCAAACTATTTTTGGTAAATCAATGGGGTTTCAAACAAAAGAACAAGATAGATTAAAGGGTAAAACCAGTAAATATGAATCAAACTTATCTATCATCCAGACACATATCTTCAATAATGAATGTTTCTTCCAATCAGATCAAGAAAACCATAAGATGACACAATCTATAGCATGATCTATACCACTATATACATTTTAGGTGCTTAATTAACTTCACAATCATATATCACAAATAATTCAAGGACTTTTCAAAACCAACACACATCCATTCATCATCAAGATCATAGATCAACAAACTTTAATAACTTCAATTCAATGACAATCTAACAAGATAATCTTTAAATATGGTTTCTTCTAATGACTTTCATCAAATAAGAAACTATCATGCTTCAGCACAATCACTAGGATTTAGATGGATTATAACTTATTAACCTTATCAAACAAAACAACTCAATTCCAACACCATATTATGTAAACCTGTAAATTCTATTAACTGTAAAAGGATCAAGTACAATGTATCTCTATAAAATCACTACAAAACTTTATCTCCTAGCATTGGGTAAGCCAATCTAATTCTCAATTAGCTGACCTTTACAATATGATACCCATCTGGTATTTATAGATATACAAAAAGTCTGAACTTCACTTCTATTTTAGGATTTCCACCTTTTTAGGAACAACTTTCTTGGAAACTCAGATCAATTTGATCTTGAGTTCTTACATTAGACATCTAGTTTAACTAAAAATAGAAGATAGAAGAAAAGAAAAGAAATCATGTGCCCCCAAGACGGTCAGTGTTGTATGCATGCAACATGCAAGGAAGATAAAAATCATGCATGCAACATGCAAGGATTCATGCATGCGAAGCTGGATCTGCCATGAACTCATCGTAGCTGGTGAAGACTTGCTGTAAAGTATCCATATCTGGCCCATCAATCCAGTCATCTTCAAATTTGATCCGATCCAACTCGACCACAACAAACTCTTTCATACTTTTCACCTTTGTCAATTCACTTCCTATAGCTTTTACTTCCTCTTTAACATCCACTAACCAATCCAATATTGACTCTTCTCCATCATCCTCTTTTTGCATGAGTCCTTGAAATCTTTCATTCCATTTCTCTTTAACCTGAATCAAAGGCATGCCATCTTTTGTCATTACATTCACATCTACAATTATGGCCATGATAGCTTCCAACTCTTCCAACTGCTCAGTCAAATCATTAACTGCTTCCTGAATCTCATACTTGTGTTTGCTCAAAAAGCTAGTCCTAAACTTGAGTATGCGAAAAGTCTTCTCCACAAAGTCTTTGTTATCATCCTCAAGTATAGATTGTTCTAGAAGAGTAGTTAGAGGCAATGTATTTTCCTTTTCTAACTTTTCACTACACTCCTTATACTCTTCTTCTTGCTTTTCTGATGCCTCAATGTATTGATGCATCTCATTTATTATTCCTTCTGCCTCTTTGTATTTTCAAATCCTTTTGATAAAACCTCACCTACCTCTCGGTTCAATTTGTCTATCCATTTTTCTACCATCTCCGCCTTACCTCTAACTTGCACCAAATCATCTACCTCCTTTTTGCTTAACAAAATAGGAGTCTCAATGGTTGCAACCTATTGTGACCTTGGAGAGGAGACACTCTTCAAGAATGAATGCAACTAATCCAATTGAGCCTTAAGCTCATCCTTCTTTTGCTTGTCCTTTATCATTCTTGATTTAGTTGTTGAAGGCACTACGTCAATCAAATTCATTTGCTGATTTCTCGTGGGTCTTCCCAAATTGACCGTACTTAGCTGATAGTCTGTTAGCTGCATATCCCCTACCTCCTTTTCTGTCATAGGCATGACACATCCAGCAATTATCTCCCCTTTATCTATGAGTCTGGTAGAATGTAGAATTTTAGCCTTCTTCTTAGGCCCTTCCTGCTCAATTCCCTTCATCATGTCCTCCCAATTGAGAGGTTGTGGAGGTGTTCTTTTCCTTTTTTGTGGATCTAATTTCAGCCATGTAGGAGCAATTGGAGCAGTAGTCATCATGGAAGAAGCAACAACTGTAGAAGGTGGCTATACATTTTCCTGAGGTTGAGAATCAACCTTCACTTTTTCTTGTTGTTCCTGCAGTATATGCATCTGCACTAACTTCTCAGCCTCTTCTCTATCTGTTTGTTCTTGTATTTTCTTATCTTCTCCTTCTTTCCTTAACCTTTCTTCCTCCAACTGATTTCTCTCTACTCCTTCCTTTTCCAACCTTTCCTTTTCTAAAGCTTCCCTTTCTAGAGCCTCCCTTTCCAATTTCTCTTTTTCCAAGGCTTCTAGCTTTTCCCTTTCAAACCTTTTTGCCTCCAAAGTCTTAATTTTTTTAGCTTCAGCTTCTTCTTCCTGTTGTTTCCCAATCAGCTCGTTAGCCTCTTTTTCCTTTCTTATCTTTTTTGCTCCTTCCTCTTTTTGTCAAGCTTCTTCTGCAAGCTTCAACCTAGCAACTAGGATTTCCTTTTCCCTTTAGTTTCTTGCTTTCTCCTCCTCAAGATCATGGATCTTTTGTATCAATTCTAACTTGTCATTTTCTACTTTGACCTTGAGCTCATTCTCTTGTTGCCTCATTTGCTTCTCTACTTCATCAGTTGTTGCCCTTGTTTCAATTTGTTTTGCCTTTAATTGCTACTGGTGAAGTAGAGCATCAACTTGTATCTTAGCATCCATTTCCTTTTGCTTCTCTGCTGCATCCCTTGCATCAGAATCTCTTGTAGCATCTTCAAACATTTTCCATTGCTCTTCTTGTGTCAGAATCCACTCAATACTCTACTCTAGAGGCATGTTTTCTTATAAATGCTTTTCATATAGAGTCTCATCTGAATCCGTCTCAACCTCAATAACTTTTTCCGCCACTCCTTTTCCCTTAACAATTTCAACCATGCTATGAAGGGTTACTTCTTGAATTTATTTACTTTTCTTTCTTGTAATTGGGGCTTGAGCAGATGATTCACCTAATATAGGTGTTGAAACAACAAATCCTCCAATTGGAACATCTCCTTCTTGTGTTTCTTCTTCATCATCTACCACCTCAAGTTCTATTTCTTCAATGTCTGGAGGAAAGAATTCCAATGGCTCTTTGGGAGGTGTATTCCTTTTAATCCTCTTGTACCCTTTACCCTTCTTAGGAGCTATTTCTTGAGGAGTCTGAGTTCTTAGTACCAACAATTGCACGCTCCTATCCAATACTTGCCTTCCTATCTTCTTGATATCAATGGTCTCCTCAGCATCCCAGTCAATCAGATCCAGATTCTTGGTGCCAATGTTCAAAGCTTCATATGATGGATCCAATACAATTCCATCATCCACCAAAGTGTCAGGAATGTTTTCTTTAATACCTAGCTCTGCCATGAGTGCAACCGACAATCTTTCATAGTTCTTCTTTCTCAAATCATACTCATCCCACCGATCACTCCAAAAGTCTTCTAACAAATTCAAATTTCTAGTGAACACTGAAGGTAATAAAGCATACATTTTCTTCTTTGGGTCAAAATACTTACGAGCTATATACAATCCCAATTTCAACTGTATCAACTCATTACAAACCACCTTTTCTCCCTTCAAGTGTTGACAGCTATATTCACCCAATTTCATGGGAAATTTATGACATCCAATTTTATGCTTGATCCCAAACCTAGCATTAACTCCCATAGCTTGATACACAAACTCCATAAGCACTATTATGATACTACAACACCTTGGAAGCAAGCGTGGGTGACCTTCAAAACCATATAACCTGAAGTATGTAAATTTAGGGTATTGGATATACCAACATCCCCATTCAGCAATGAAAGCCATAACTTCTTGGCTCAACCGGTATCTTGCATCTCCATTCAATTGATTGATGATCACATATAAAAATGCATCATTGACTCTTCTACAATGAGTCTTAGCAACTTGAAGAGATAATTGATCATAGTGCTCCCACACCTTCTTCTGCCCATCCAAGGCTCCCATTATACCAACTCTATTTAAACTTGGAAAAACACCCACTCTTGCTGCTGCATAAACAATGTAAGAGGTCATAAAGAAGCGCTTGGTTTCTCTGATCCTTGTTAACTGATCATATACAGAATTAGAGACAATCATTGACCAATCAAACTGTTGTTCTCCTTTCAAAATAGTGTGAATAAAAGGAAACATCCACTCCTTGAAGTAAAATGCATCCCTCTTCCCAAACACCCTAGACAACATCACAATCAACCTTGATATCTCTTCATCGAAATCTGCCCTCTTTGGCTAGTTTGCAAGCTTGGATAGAGATTTCTGTTTAGTTGTCAGCCACTTCTTGTTCAAGTGAGATTTATTCAACTGCTTATACTTATTGTAGTTCTCTAAGGCCTCTGCCTCATTCAATTACACTAAGTTCTTTGTATCTGGAACATCAAATATACTCTAAAATGCTCGAGGAGTGAGATTAATAATCACATTGCCTTGTGAATCCATGCATAGTCTTGTAGCAGGATTATAAGCACTGGCTACTGTCATGATAAACTCCGAGCACTGGACAAATATAGGAAACAAAGTGGTATGAGCTAACCCAGAGCTGACAATTCTTTCCATAGTCAATGTAATATCCTTGTCAAACGCTTCCGAAGACCACTCTTCAAACTTGTATTGACCTAGATTAGTGTCAGTGATATCCGACCAATATGATTCCACCTTGCTCATGTTCACAACTAGACTTACATGATTATACCTCAAGGTATAAGGCAGTTGTTCTGGCTTTAAATTCTTTGGTTTCGATGCTACCTTTGATGTTTCTGCAGGTTGGTTTCTCCGAGCAGCTTCCCCTGATGTTCCTGACATCTTTCAACTTTCCTGCAAACAAAAAACTCTAATTAGATCTTTAGATATTATCATAAAAACATTCCCTAAAAACCAAACCTTCCTTATATGCATCAGAGGTAGAACCAAGCAGAAACACAACCTAAAATAGTTCCCTTTTTTTACAACACTGCCAGACTTGGAGCCAAAATGGATATAGAAATTTCTCTAATAATGAACAGTCTTAGATTCAGAATTGGGGAGGTTATCGAAACCAGGATCAGAATGAAAAAAAAATTTGGCTTTCTTCGAATTTTCAATTTTCATATTCTATTTCCATTCCTCTTCCACTTCTGACTTGGTCATCATTATTTTGAAAGAATATTTTCTCATTATGTGTGGAGCCGGACACGGGATGGAAATGGAATCAATATCTTTACAAAACAAAATTCTCAAGTTCTAAATCGATTCTGATCCCGTCTCCGCCTAGATTGACCATGACATCGTCATTAGCCGACAACTCCATGATTTAACCTAGGTCATTTAAAAATGAAAAAGGGGCTTAACACTACATTCATATGACCATGGGGAACGACTGTATATCCTTTTAGGGAATCATATTCTAACTGATCGACAGCCACGGAACCCTAATCTAATAAACCCGATAAAACTAGGGCATAGATTTTGAACCTTGCCATTTACCAAAATGCCAAACGTGACAAAAACCCTAAGTAAAAAAGATAAATCAATTTACCCTAACTCACTGTAAAATCTCTAATCTACCTCACTGTAGATTTCTAATCTAACTAACCACCATTTAAAAACCTAAACTTAAATCAACTCATTGTAAATCCAAATCAGCATGACACAATCCTGACTAAAGTGTGAAAGTGACCTGTGCCATAAAATAAAAAGAACTAAAAACAAAAAATATAGAAACGAGGAAACAAACAGATCAATAAAATAAAACAACCATTCAAACAAACACACCAAGAAACATGAAATCATTTAAAAACAACATGATTCCAGACACGGGCAAACATATATACAAAACACGCAATAGTAAATAAATGAAGAACAACAATAAGAAAACCTACCTCGAATACACAAGAACGTAGCTAACCTTCTGAACTGATTTGATCGCAATAATCTTCTCCTCCTTCAATCCTTTTGCTCAAACGAACTCTACCGCTGCTCTTTTGTGCTCTTTAATCTCTTAATAATGATAATAATGACTCATTTAATCCTTATATGAATGTAAAACTGAAGATTTCTACCTACATGAGTAGTTGTCATTAATGCATTAACACGCAATTAAGGCAAAGTCAGAACTGAAAGAGAATGATCACTTCTGTGTAGTGTAACTCCAGTCAAAAGTCAACGATCCAGAAAGTGGCAGGGCAGAACTAAAATAGAAACTGAAGTTCGAACCTTTTGTGAAATTTCCAAACTTCATTCCCATTCCGGTTCCGGCTCCGCCAACTAAACACAAAGCAAAAAAAAACACAAAAAGTAAAACCAAAGACCAACATAACAAAACTAAACAAAAAGACAAGACCAAAACCAAAATCCAAAATAGCAGAGGTGGGGGCGGAGTTGATTATGATTTTGCAATTTTTGGTAAAGACTAAGTTAGCACCCACTCCGGTTCCAGGTCCGTTGAAGACAAAACAAAAGATATAAACAAAAGACCATTGGGATGAAAACCAAAACAAATTTTAAAGGAACTTTCAGAACCCGATTTTGTTCCGGTTCCGATTCCAACAGAGAAACCAAAGAAAAACAAAGCTTTGACCAAAACCAGACTCCAAACTTTGTTTTCAAAAACAACTAAGTACAAAAAAGCAAAGGGGGACCCATTTTGACCAAGGAAACAGATGCGGTGGCTATGCAAGGCATAACAAATGGTGATGCAGCTGGAAAAATGGTTTACCCATTTTCAAGATACCCAAAGAAAATTTCAGTCACCCAAAAACTACTTGGCTTATAAACACTTTAACTTGAATAAGATCAGATATATCTAGGATAAGCTTGAGTTTGAATCTCAGATGTTATGTGCTCATGAGTTATTTCCAAATCTGAGTGTGTGCTTATATTGTGCATCATTCTTTGTAGATAGTTTCTTTGTTTGTGAACAACTATACCTAAGATTCAAGCTACATAGATTGAATCCTTTAACTATCATGCAGTAAAATCCTGGGTATTGCTCCACTGCCAAACAGGCATCCATAGCCCCGATGGAGATGCCTCTAGTTCTCTCAAAGCATTTCTCTACTACCAACCAGGCATCCATAGCCCCGATAGAGATACTTGATTACCCACTTGACATTTGAGCTTTCCTTTTTCTTTCTTTCTTTTTTGTTACTTCACTTTTGGAAATTCTTTTATGCATCTTTCTCAAATACTCAGATTCAGTGAATCTAAAATGTGGGTTGAGAACTACAATGGATTTCATGATAGTCTTGGAATTGGATTTTTCACTTGAATCAAAGGTAGAGTCATTCTAAAATAGATAGGCACCTACTCATGCAGATGTTTTTCTAATTTGGTGACAGATCTTTGATCACAATTCATGAGATATTCACATTTATATCTTCTATCCTTAATAACTTTTCCAAGCCAAATTAGAATGATCATAAGACATAAATTTTAGAACAACGTCCTTTTCAATGACTATGATGAGAATACCTAAACCAATTTCTCTCCTAGTACCAATAGTATACTTTGAATAACAACCCCCTAACTTGAGATGAGAAAAATGAGAATCCCCAACGAAAAAAAACAAAACAAAACAAAATCCTACAAAAAAAATTAAAAACTAAAACCTAAATAGAAACTTAATTACATATGATACAGTACAGTACACATTTATTTTTTTCAAAACATCAGACTTTCTATGCACCAAAATAGTGCTTGAGAAATTGACCATTAACTTGTAATGGAACAGGCTCTCCTATTAAGGTACTCAAATGAAAAGCATTCTCGCCTAATATTTCAGCCACTTGATAGGGACCTAACCAAAGTCTATCAAACTTTTGATGATCTCCCTTCTTTTCTCTAACCTTATCCCATAATAACACCAAATCTGATATTCTAAAGGCTTTTATCTTAGCTCTTTTTTCAAACCAATGTTTAACAACAACCTGATGTTTAGAGAATTACTGCAAAGCAACATCTCTTTGTTCCTCCATATTTAATAAGTTAACTAGTCTAACCTCAATCCTATCATCCTTATTATAAAACTCTTGCATAAACTTCAGAACATGTATTTGTAAATGAATGGGGAAAATTGGATCTTGGCCATAAACTAACCTAAAAGGTGAATTCCCTAGGGCTGCTTTGATTCTGGTTTGATCTGCCCATAAGGCAAATCTCAACTGGGTGTGCCAATCCCTAGGGTTTCTTTCTAATAACTTTCTTATAACTTCCAACAAGTTCTTATTGGTGGACTCATCCACTCCATTCTCCTAAGGGTAATAATTGGAAGAATATTTTAACACAATATTATGCTCATAGGCCCATGAAATAAATTCAACAGAAGAAAAGGCAGGGCCGTTATCACATACCAAAGCAAATAGAACTCCAAACTTGGTTGTAATGTTTTCTGTCAGAAACTTGATGACCACCTCTGTGGTACTATTTTTGCAAGCCAGGGCCTCCGTCCAATGTGTGCAATAATCCATTGCAGTCAAGATGAATTTATGCCCTTCAGAAGAATTTGGATTAATTACACCTACAAAATCAAGTGCCCATTGGGAAAATGGCCTTACCTCATATACCGGTTGTAGGGGCATTGCAAGATTTCTCTCTCTAGGTGTAGAGGTTTGACATACATGACAAGTCCTGCAATGTTGATGAGCATCTCTAAACACATAGGGCGAATAATAGCATGATCTTAAAATCTGATGAGCCAAAGCATCAGCAGATCCATGTCCTATCCCATGCCTTCCATGAAATTCACTTATGGCATGCTTAGCTTCTTGCTAATCCAAGCAATGTAGGTATATTTCTTGAAAATTCTTCCTATAGATTGATCCCCCTTTGAGCATATAATGAGAGCTCTTCATCCTCAATGCTCTCCTTTAAGTAGCATTCATTCCTTCTGGACACTTGTTATTCAGGAGGAAGAAAACTAAATCCGTATACCAGGGATCTTTCATGAATGATTGAACCATGTATTGTTGACAAGTACTATTTTTGTCTACTTCTACCATTGCCTTTGACAAACCTTGGCCTCGAACAAGATTCATTGGGTGAATTTCCAAGTCAAATTCTTGTAATATGGCCATACATTTCCCTCTTCTTTCCCCTAATTCACTTTGCATTAAGAGGGACTTTATAGCTGGATCTCAAACTATAGCCATAACCTGACTTCTGATTATGTAATGCCTAAACTTCTTCACCACTCTGACCAATGCAAAGGCCTATTTTTCCAATGATGAATATCTTACTTTTGCATTTTTAAATAAAGAGCTCATAAAAGCAATAGGTTTCTCCTCATTCTCTTCTCTTCTTTGTGTTAAAATTGCTACACATGAATGTTCAAAAGCAAAAGAATAAATGTAGAAGGGCTTTAAATAATCTAGACTTGTTAAAATAGGTGCCTCAGATATAGCTTGTTTAATCTACATGAAAGCAGACCTGGCCTCTTCACTCCATTCAATCTTCACATCCTTCATCATTTCATTAAGTGGTTTGACAATCTCAACAAACCCTATTATAAATTTCCTGACAAAATTGATCCTTCCAAAGAAAGACCTCATCTCCTTCTTACTTCCTGGTTTTGTCAACTTCAAAATGGCCTCCACTCAGTCTGGATCTATGGAAATTCCCTCCTCTGATATGATGTGTCCTAAAAGCTTCCCTTCATAAACTCCAAATACACATTTCTTTGGGTTGAGAGAAACATCATAATTGATACATTTTTTCAACACCCTTTCCAAGTCAGTGGCATGATCTTCTCTATTCTTAGAGAAGATGGTCAAATCATCCACATAGATGATTATACATTTCCCTATCAGATCCTTAAAAGCTACATCCATCGCTCTTTGAAAGTAGCACCAGCATTAATAAGACCAAAAGGCATTCTCCTGTAAGCAAACGTCCCCCACTTTGTAGTGAAAGCAGTCTTCATCCTATCCTCATGACTTACAAGGACCTGATTGTATCCTGCATACCCATCCAAGAAAGACATCATCTAAGATCCATTGACCTTTTACAATACTTCATCAAGGGAAGGTAATGGATATTTATCCTTCTCCAAGGCTTTATTTAAATTCCTGAAGTCCACACATAATCTAATCTCACCATTTTCCTTCCTCACAGGAACTAGATTAGCCACCCAAGTAGAGTGTCTAACTAGAAAGATTATTCTTGCAGCCAAAAGTTTTTGCACTTCTTTTTGAATCAAAAGCTCAATTAATGCATTGACCGGGTGTTGCTTTTGGCAAAATGGCTTGGCTTCTGGCTTGAGAGGAATTGTATGTGTGATCATAGATGTATCAAAAGTTTTCAAGCCATCATAGCTCCAAGCTATTGCTTCAATATTCTGCTTCAAGACCTCTATTATCTCATCCTTTATTTCCTGAGGGCAGGTCTTCCCTATAAGAATGTTCCTTTTTGGGCCTAAGTGAGTCAAATTAACTTGTTCATACTTACCTCCCTCACTCTTTGTAGGCACTCTTTGATAAGCTTGTGGATTTGAATCAAATATTCTTTCTAATGCTATCATCCCTTTAGGAATGTTATTGCTCTTTAAATCCAGTATCCCTTCTGGACTATCACTTTCTGGATTCTAGTCTCCCTAGTCTCTATTAGAATCATCAATTATTTTCCCTTCAAAAACATCAGAATTTTCCAAAAAGGCCAATATATGTTGATCATCATTAAATACCTGAAAGTGTCTGACATTGTCAGGGATTGCTGGGACTGAAATAAATTCTACTAAAAACCTCTTCATATTTGAGTCTTGCATAAGCTCTAATGTACTTGCTACAACAGCAAGAGCATCTGCTATTTGATTTGCTTCCCTTGGAATGAGAGTAATTCCAAAGGCATCAAAATCTTCTATTAAATTCCAAACCTTATTCCTATATGCAGCCAATCTTTTTTTATGGCATGTGTATTGGCTACGTATCTGTTTCACAATCACCTCAGAATCTCCCATCACTATAAGAGTAGTTACCTTCTTCTTATGAGAAAACATGAGCCCTCTTGCAAGTGCCTCATATTTAGCCACATTGTTAGTGCAACCAAACTGCAACCTATAAGAAGCAAAATAAGTTTTTCCCTTTGGATTAGTTAGTTCAATCCCTGCTCCACTTCCTGCTTTAGATTTAGAACCATCAAACTTAAGAGTCCATAAATGGTCTTTAGCTGGGGGTTCTTTCCTTTTAGAAGCAACATGGAAGGACTGACCTGAGACGTGTGGCGGCTCAAACTTTTGCTATTTGTAGGAATTTGTGTTGGGGAGAAGCTCAATTAACGATTTTTCTAGGTCCTCAATTTGTTCAACAACTACCTCCTGAGTGATTTCTTGGGTTGATTTACCATCTAATTCATCTTTCATCAACTCTTTTGGCATTGGTAAAGCATTTGAGATAGGTGGATTGAAAAGGAACTGTGCTACCTTAGTCTCTTCTTGAATTTCAAAACATAATAATGGAGTCTGTTCTATAGATGGGGAATTTTCCATCTGAGAAGGGTTAATTCGAGTCATGATGGTAGCATCCTTAACTTTGAAAGAGAACTCATTGATGGGAGTCTTGGATTCCTCATGGCATTTTTGTTATGGCTGATTTATATGACCTAGAATATCTAGGCATGACTAACATGTCAACTCCGAATGGTTGTGATAGTGAATCCTGCACCAGTTAGGAAGTAATAAACTACTCAAGTCAATTTCTTCTCCTAAAACAAGCCTATCTTGTTGTAATTTCCTTATTAAAACCTTTTGGTTGATGCAAATCATGGGATCACTATGCTCCAAAGGTGAAGTATCCTGAGGACTGATTACAGACAATGTAAGAACTTCCTCTTGTTTGTAAACCTATCTCTGTTTCAAACTATGCTACTTCATTGGGAGCATCATATTCCGTGATCATGTGCTTGAGTCGTGGTTCACTTTCAATCCTTATTTGTGTAGCAAATCATTTCCATGGTAACCACATGTGTGAGAAATCTAAGGATAGATATCCCCCTATACTTTTCATTAGTTCTCTACTTAGGAGCATACCATAAGTTTTTGGGATATTAGCTACTTGGATATCTATATAGGTCTAGATCCTTGAATCTGATCCAACTTGCACATGCATGTTCTTCAACTCACCTACAACATTGACTTCAGTTTTATCCAACTGAATCACATTTTTATTGGTTGGAATAGGACTCAATCCTAACTTCTTACCAATCAAAAATGGTATGGCATTCTCTGATGCTCTAGAATCTAATAAGCAATTGTGTAGATTCTTTCCAAGGATTCTCAAACTTAAAAGGAAAGGTGGGGTATTGGTCTTACCTTTATACATAGCTGCATTTATCTCCTTTGTGAGAGTCACTTTACCTTTCCCTTTTAGGCAATCTGCCTCTTCCAAAGCCTTTAAAACCACCTCTCGTTGAGCTGGGCACCACTTCATGATATCAAAGAAAGACAGTGATGTCTTCTACCTTCGTAATTTTGCAACAAAGTCAAACTCTGAATCATTCCTAAATTGGTACTTAGGAAAAGAAGGTTGATTACCTCTATTTTGAGAATCAGAAGGCCCCTTTGGTGGGGGTGGATTATTATCTGCATTCTGATTTGGTGGAACCATGTTGTCAGGGGGTGTAGATGTAGTGAATGGCCCCTTATTCTGGTTCCTCGGAAAGTGACCACCCTTAGATTGGAAAGCTTGAGCATCATAGACATCTTCCTCTAGCTCATTATCCCCTTGCATAGGGAATTGATACTTTTCTTCAATGGTTTCATAAGTCATGGCAGTGTTAACTAGCCCATTATCCTAATTGGAATTTCCTACTAGAGGATGGGAATCAGCGTATGCAATTTTCACAATCTTCTCCATTTCTGGGCAATTAACCTCATAATGGGCTGCTGTATCATGCAACCTACACCAATTTGTCATAAAACTCAAATCAGCAACATTAGCAGTATGTGGTCTTTCTTCACCTGCTTGATAATTATGGGCAACTCCCCCATTGTTAGGCCCAGTATTCCATTTCCTACTGTTGTTGTTATTGAATCTTTGATTATATATTCTATTTTGATTTTGATAATTCTGGTTTGAGGAGTTCTGATTTTGGAAATTCCTATTGGTGTTCTGATTAGACTAATTGCCCTGATAGTTATAACCTCCCTGATTGTTGTAATTCTAGTTTTGATTATTGGGAGGGTTTTTCCTGAGCTGTGCCATGTCATTTGACATCTGGAAGAGAGTCTTTTTGAGAGTCTCTACTTCACTTGTAAGTTGAACAATTTGATCATTCTGGACGTTTTGAACCATGGCTGGGGAATGTACATGGGTTGATCCTCCCCCTTGTTGTGATTAAATTTGAGGTTGATGTTGTGGTTGATGTGAGCAATCATGCATGCTATTTCGAAAGAAGGGCATCGTTAGTGGAGCTTGCAACTCAGATACCGGTCCATAATGGGAATAAGACGTCCCTGAGATAGTGTTGTATAATGGTGGATTAGGCATTTGATAATTCATAGAAGGAAGAGCTGCTCCTAAACCTGGTGGTTGTAGACTTATCTGTTATTGCAATTTGATAGCCAAATGGTAAATTTTAGACAGAGAGTCTATCTAATCAAGTTGATAAGTTCTTTGCAAGAACAGGCCAATCAAAGGATCAATAGCTCTCAAATACACCTGTATGGCCACACCCTCTGGTGCTAAGTAAGGCTCTTGTAGCCTATGATACATCCTTTTGAAACTTAGTGTTAAACAAGGGCAATGGTTCATGCTGTTCCTTCCCTATGGTGGAAAATTGGTGATATAATATTGCAGGGTCAACATAAACCCTGAATTGATTAATAAAAGCATTTTCTAAACTGTCCAACCCAAAATAGATCCCTGGGGCATATTTAGATACCAATTATATGCCATATCTCCTAAACAATAGGGAAACATTCTACATACCACATCTTGATGAGCAACCTATGCTCGTGTGTAGGCATCTTTGAATGCTTGTATATGTTCCTCTACACTTCTTGATTCTCCATGCTTGTATTTTGGACAGAACTTCTCTGGGTTCTTTGGTAAATCATGGAATCCCCCAAGAATAGTCCCTAACGAGCAGGGATTATTCACAAAGTAAGTCATTGGTGCAATTGGTTGAACAGGTGGTGTTATAGGCCGAATTGGTGGTGATGCAGGCCTATATGGAGGTGGTGATGTAGGTCGAACTAGTGGTGGTGTAGGTGGATTTGGTGGAAATCCCGGTGGAGTAAGCGGTGGTGGTAAGGTAGATATCTCTACCCTAAGAGCATGAGGTCTAGGTCTAACCAGGGTTTGAAGTTCTTCAAATAGTTCACGATTAGCAGAGGATTTGAGAACCCTCTTGTATCCCTCTGGTGAAAAAGATCTTCCGTGAGCTAGCTTGTCCTTTCAGACCGTCCTTCTAGCGCCAACTTCTGTTGATAGTTAAAATGACACAAACAACATTAAAAATATAATATTTCTACTCGATTTCTCCTGAAAAAGAAAGACAACATGTAGTGGCCTAACTCCCAAGGTCCTGGTAGTTGGTTCTCAACTATCTGGTGTCACTAAATTGGTTCATGCAGCTGTAATGTTCAAGGGGCCTATGCTGGTAAAAGCTTAAAGCGGTGACTCATCTTATCAAACTATTTTTGGTAAATCAATGGGGTTTCAAACAAAAGGACAAGATAGATTAAAGGGTAAAACTAGTAAATATCAATCAAACTTATCTATCATCCAGACATATATCTTCAATAATGAATGTTTCTTCCAATCAGATCAAGAAAACAATAAGATGACACAATCTATAGCATGATCTATACCACTGTATACATTTTAGGTGCTTAATTAACTTCACAATCATCTATCACAAATAATTCAAGGACTTTTCAAAACCAACACACATCCATTCATCATCAAGATCATAGATCAATAGACTTTAATAACTTCAATTCAATGACAATCTAACAAGATAATCTTTAAATCTGGTTTCTTCTAATGACTTTCATCACATAAGAAACTATCATGCTTCAGCACAATCACTAGTATTTAGATGGATTATAACTTATTAACCTTATCAAACAAAACAACTCAATTCCAACTCCATATTGCGTAAACCTGTAAATTCTATTAACTATAAAAGGATCAAGTACAATGTATCTCTAGAAAATCACTACAAAACTTTATCTCCTAGCAATAGGTAAGCCAATCTAATTCTCAATTAGCCGACCTTTACAATATGATACCCATCTGGTATTTATAGATATACAAAAAGTCTGAACTTCACTTCTATTTTAGGCTTTCCACCTTTTTAGGAACAACTTTCTTGGAAACTCATATCAATTTGATATTGAGTTCTTACATTAGATGTCCAATTTAACTAAAAATAGAAGATAGAAGAAAATAAAATAAATCATGCACCCCCAAGATCGTCAGTACCGTATGCATGCAACATGCAAGGAAGATAAAAATCATGCATGCAGCATGCAAGGATTCATGCATGCAAAGCTGGATCTTCCATGAACTCATTGTAGCTGGTGAAGACTTGCTGTAAAGTATCCATATCTGGCCCATCAATCCAGTCATCTTCAAATTTGATCCGATCCAACTCGACCGCATCAAACTCTTTCATACTTTTCACCTTTGTCAATTCTATTCCTGTAGCTTTTACTTCCTCTTAACATCCATTAACCAATCCAATATTGACTCTTCTCCATCATCCTCTTTTTGCATGAGTCCTTGAAAGCTTTTATTCCATTTCTCTTTAACCTGACTCAAATGCATGCCATCTTTTGTCATTACATTCACATCTACAATTATGGCCATGATTGCTTCCAATTCTTCCAAATGCTTAGTGAAATCATTAACTGCTTCCTGAATCTCATCCTTGTGTTTGCTCAAAAAGCCAATCCTAAACTCGAGTATGAGAAAATTCTTCTCCACAAATTCTTTGCTATCATCCTCAAGTATAGATTGTTCTAGAAGAGTAGTTAGAGGCAATGTATTTACCTTTTCTAACTTTTCACTACACTCCTTATACTCTTCTTCTTGCTTTTTTGATGCCTCAATGTATTGATGCATCTCTTTTATTACTCCTTCTACCTCTTTGTAAGCTTCAAATCCTTTTGTTAAAACCTCACCTACCTCTCGGTTCAATTTTTCTATCCATTTGTCTACCATCTCCGCCTTACCTCTAACTTGCACCAAATCATCTACCTCCTTTTTGCTTAACAAAATAGGAGTCTCAATGGCTGCAACCTGTTGTGACCTTGGAGAGGAGACACTCTTCAAGAATGGATGCAACTGATCTAATTGAGCCTTAAGCTCATCCTTCTTTTGCTTGTCCTTTATCATTCTTGATTTAGTTGTTGAAGCCACTACATCAATCAAATTCATTTGATGATTTCTAGTGGGTCTTCCCAAATTGACCGTACTCAGCTGATAGTCTGTTAGCTGCATATCCCCTACCTCCTTTTCTTTCATAGGCATGGCACATTCAACAACTATCTCCCCTTTATCTATGAGTCTGGTAGAATGTAGAATTTTAGCCTTCTTCTTAGGCCTTTCCTGCTCAATTCCCTTCATCATGTCCTCCCAATTGAGAGGTTGTGGAGGTGTTCTTGTCCTTTTCTTTCGATCTAATTTCAGCCATGTAGGAGCAATTGGAGCAGTAGTCATCATGGAAGAAGCAACAACTGTAGAAGGTGGCTATACATTTTCCTGAGGTTGAGAATCAACCTTCACTTTTTCTTGTTGTTCCTGCAGTATATGCATCTGCACTAACTTCTCAGCCTCTTCTCTATCTCTTTGTTCTTATATTTTCTTATCTTCTCCTTCTTTCCTTAACCTTTCTTCCTGCAACTGATTTCTCTCTACTCCTTCCTTTTCCAGCCTTTCCTTTTCTAAAGCTGCCCTTTCTAGATCCTCCCTTTCCAATTTCTCTTTTTCTAAGGCTTCTAGCTTTTCCCTTTCTAACCTTTCTACCTCCAAAGTCTTAATTATTTTAGCTTCGACTTCTTCTTCCTGTTGTTTCCTAATCAGCTCTTTGACCTCTTTTTCCTTTCTTATCTTTTCTGCTCCTTCCTCTTTTTGTCGAACTTCTTCTACAAGCTTCAACCTAGCAACCAGGATTTCCTTTTCCCTTCAGTTTCTTGCTTTCTCCTCCTTAAGATCATGGATCTTTTGTATCAATTCTAACTTGTCATTTTCTACTTTGACCTTGAGCTCATTCTCTCGTTGCCTCATTTGCTTCTCTACTTCATCAGTTGCTGCCCTTGTTTCAATTTGTTTTGCCTTTAATTACTGCTGGTGAAGTAGAGCATCAACTTGTATCTTAGCATCCATTTCCTTTTGCTTCTCCGTTGTAGCCCTTGCATCAGAATCTCTTGTAGCATCTTCAAAAAAAATTCATTGCTCTTCTTGTGTCAGAATCTACTCAATACTCTACTCTAGAGGCATGTTTTCTTGCAAATCCTTTTCAAATAGAGTCTCATCTGAATCCGTCTCAACCTCAAGAACTTCTTCCTCCACTCCTTTTCCCTTAACAGTTTCAGCCATGCTATGAAGGGTTGCTTCTTGAATTTATTTACTTTTCTTTCTTGTAGTTGGGGCTTGAGCAGATGATTCACCTAACATAGGTGTTGAAACAATAGATCCTCCAATTGGAACATCTCCTTCTTGTGTTTCTTCTTCATCATCTGCCACCTCAAGTTCTATTTCTTCAATGTCCGGAGGAAAGAATTCCAGTGGCTCTTTGGGAGGCGTCTTCCTTTTAATCCTCTTGTACCGTTTACCCTTCTTAGGAGCTGGTTCTTGAGGAGTCTATGTTCTTATTACCAACCATTGCATGCTCCTATCCAATACTTGCCTTCCTATCTTCTTGATATCAATGGTCTCTTCAGTATCCCAGTCAATCGGATCCAGACTCTTGGTACCACTGTTCAAAGCTTCATATGATGGATCTAATACAATTCCATCATCCACCAAAGTGTCAGGAATAGCTCTGCCATGAGTGCAACTGACAATCTTTCATAGTTCTTCTTTCTCAAATCATACTCATCCTGCCGATCACTCCAAAAATCTTCTAGCAAATTAAAATGTCTAGTGAACACTGAAGGTAATAAAGCATACATTTTCTTCTTTGGGTCAAAATACTTACAAGCTGTATACAATCCCAATTTCAACTGTATCAACTCATTACAAACCACCTTTGCTCCCTTCAAGTGTTGACAGCTATATTCACCCAATTTCATGGGAAATTTATGACATCCAATTTTATGCTTGATCCCAAACCTAGCATTAACTCCCATAGCTTGATACACAAACTCCATAAGCACTATTTTGTTACTGCAGCACCTTGGAAGCAAGTGTGGGTGACCTTCAAAACCATATAACCTGAAGTATGTAAATTTAGGATATTGGATATACCAACATCCCCATTCAACAATGAAAGCCATAGCTTCTTCGCTCAACCGGTATCTTGCATCTCCATTCAAATGATTGATGATCACATATAAAAATGCATCATTGACTCTTTTGAAATGAGTCTCAACAACCTAAAGAGATAATTGATCATAGTGCTCCCACACCTTCTTCTTCCCATCCAAGGCACTGGACAGATATAGGAAACAAAGTGATATGAGCTAACCCAAAGCTGACAATTCTTTCCGTAGTCAATGTAATATCCTTGTCAAACGCTTCTAAAGACCACTCTTCAAAATTTTATTGACCTAAATTAGTGTAAGTGATATCCGACCAATCTAATTCTACCTTGTTCATCTTCGCAACTGGACTTGCATGATTATACCTCAAGGTATAAGACAATTGTTCTGGCTTTAACTTCTTTTGTTTTGATGCTACATTTGATGTTTTTGTAGGTTGGTTTCTCTAAGCTACTTCCCTTGATGTTCCTGACATCTTTCAACTTTCCTGCAAACAAAAACCTCTAATTAGATCTTTAGATATTATCATAAAAACATGCTCTAAAAACCATACCTTCCTTATATGCACCAGAGGCGGAACCAAGCAGAAACACAACCTAAAATAGTCCCCTTTTTTTACAACACTGCCAGACTTGGAGCCAAAATGGATATAGAAATTTCTCTAATAATGAAGAGGCTCAGAGTCAGAATTGGGGAGGTTATCGGAACCGGGATCGGAATGAAAAATGAATTTGGATTTCTTCGAATTTTCAATTCTATTTCCATTCCTCTTTCACTTCCGACTTGGTCATCATTATTTTGAAAGAAGATTTTCTCATTATGCGTGGAGCCGGACACGAGATGGAAATGGAATCAATATCTTTACAAAACAAAATTCTCAAGTTCCAGATTGATTTTGATGCCATCTCTGCCTAGATTGACCATGACATCATCATCAGTTGACAACTTCATGATTTAACCTAGGTCATTTAAAAATGAAAAAGGGGCTTAACACTACATTCATATGACCATGGGGAATGACTGTATATCCTTTTAGGGCATCATATTCTAACTGATCGATAGAAACGAAACCCTAATCTAACAAACCTGATAAAACTAGGGCACGGATTTTGAACCTTGCCATTTACCAGAATGCCAAACGCGACAAAAACCCTAAGTAAAAAAGATAAATCAATTTACCCTAACTCACTCTAAAATCTCTAATCTACCTCACTATAGATTTCTAACCTAACTAATCACCATTTAAAAACCTAAACTTAAATCAACTCACTATAAATCCAAATCAGCACGACACAATCACGACTAAAGCATGAAAGTGACCATGCCCTCAAATAAAAAGAACTAAAAACAAAACAAACAAAAATGAGGAAATAAACAGATCAATAAAATAAAACAACCATTCAAACAAACACACCAAGAAACATGAAATCATTTGAAAACAACATGATTCCAGACACAGGAAAACATTTATACAAAACACGCAACAGTAAATAAATGAAGAACAACAATAAGAAAACCTACCTCGAATACACAAGAACACAGCTAACCTTCTCAATTGATCTGATTGCAACAATCTTCTCCTCCTTCAATCCTTTTGCTCAAACAAACTCTACCGCTACTCTTTCATGCTCTTCAATCTCTTAATAATGATAATAATGACTCCTATGAATGTAAAATTAAAGATTTCTACCTACACGAGCAACTGTCATTAATGAATTAACACGCAGTTAAGGCGAAGTCGGAACTTAAAGAGAATGATCATTTCTGTGTAGTGTAACTCCAGTCAAAAGTCAACGATCCAGAAAGTGGCAGGGCAGAACTTAAATAGAAACTAAAATTTGAACATTTTGTGAAATTTCCAAACTTCATTCCCATTCCGGTTCCGGCTCCGCCAACTAAACACAAAGAAAAACAAAACACAAAAAGTAAAACCAAAAACCGACATAACAAAACTAAACAAAAAGACAAGATCAAAACCAAAAAGCCAAAATAGCGGAGGCGGGGGTAGAGTTGATTATGATTTTGCAATTTTCGGTAAAGACTATGTTAGCACCCACTCTGGTTCTGGGTCTACTGAAGACAAAACAAAAGATAAAAACAAAAGACCGTCAAGATGAAAACCAAAACAAGTTTTAAATGAAATTTTAGAACCCAATTCTATTCTAGTTCAGATTCTGACAGAGAAAGCAAAGAAAAACAAAGCTTTGACCAAAACCAGACACCAAACTTTGTTTTCAAAAACAACTAAGTACAAAAAAGCAAAGGGGGAACCATTTTGACCAAGGCAAAAGATGGGGTAGTTATGCAAGGCATAGCAAAGAGCATTATGACTAGTTGTCTCTTTAGGTTGCTCAGACACATTTCAGAAGAGTCAATGATACATTTTTGTATGTGGTCATCAACCAATTGAATCGAGATGCAGGGTACTAGTTGAGTCAAGAAGCCATGGAATTCATTGTTGAATGGGGATGTTGGTACATTCAATACCCCAAATTCACCTATTTCAGGTTGGCTGGTTTTGAAGGACATCCACATTTGGTTCCAAGGTGCTGCAATAACAGGATAGTGTTTATGGAGTTTCTATATCAGGCTCTTGGAGTTAATGCTGGGTTTGGAATGAAGCATAAAATAGGATGTCACAAGTTCCCCATGAAGTTGGGTGAGGATAGTTGTCAACACTTGGTAGGAGCAAAGGTGGTTTCCAGGGAGCTGATACAGTTGAAATTGGGATTATACACAGCTCGTAAGTATTTTGATCCAAAGGTAAGATGTATGCCTTGTTGCCTTCAGTGTTTACCAGACATTTCAATTTGTTAGAAGACTTCTAGAGTGACCGGCAAGATGAGTACCATCTAAGGAAGAAGAATTATGAAAGGTTATCTTTCTCACTCATGTCAGAGCTTGGTGTTAAATAAAATATTCCTAACACATTGGTGGATGATGGAATTGTATTGGATCCATCCTATGAAGCTTTGAACATTGGCACCAAGAGTTTGGATCCAATTGACTGGGACAGTGAAGAAACCATTGATATTAAGAAGATTGGAAGGATAGTGTTGGGTAGGAGTGTGCAATGGTAGTGCTAAGAACCCAGAATCCTCAAGGACCAGCCCCTAAAAAGGGTAAGGGATACAAAAGGATCAAAAGGAAGACCCCTCCTAAAGAGCCTTTGGAGTTCTTTCCCCTAGATATTGATGAGATATAATTTGAAGCAGCAGGGGATGAAGAGGAAACACAAGAAGGGGATGCTCCAGTAGGATCTATTGTTTCAACACCTACATTAGGTGAGTCTTCCACACAAGTCTTACTTATAGAACATCAGAGAGGAGAAGTCTAAGAGGGAGCTCTTCATAGCATGGCTGAAACTTCCAAGGGAAAAGAAGTGGAGAGGGAGATTCATGAAGTTGGAACGGATTCAGATGAAATTGAGTCAGAGAAAGATATGCAAGAAAACATGCCTCTAGAGGAGGATATTGAGCAGATTTTGACACAAGAAGATCAATGGAAGTTGTTTGAAGATGCAAAAAGAGATTCTGATGCAAGGGCTACAGTAGAGAAACAAAAAGAAATTGATAATGAGGTACAAGCTAATGCTATAGTGCACCAGCAACAATTAAAAGCTAGACAAAGTAAAGCTAAGGAAGCAGCTAATGAAGTAGAGAAACAAAGAAGGCAACAAGAACATGAACTCAAGGTTAAAGAAGAGAATGATAAGTTGGAACTAATATAGAAGATTCATAACTTTGAGGAAGAGAAGGCAAGGAACCAGAGGGAAAATGAAATCTTGGTTGCAAAGTTAAAATTTGTAGAGGAAGCTCGCCAAAAAGAAGGAGAAGCAGAAAGTTTAAGAAAGGAAAGGGAGGCTGAAGAGCTAGTTAAGAAACAAGAAGAAGAAGAAGTAAAAATAGAAAAGCTTAAGGATTTAGAGGCAAAAAGATTAGAAAAAGAAAGACTAGAGGCTTTAGAAAAGGAGAAACTAGAAAAAGAATCTCTAGAAAAGGAAAAATTAGAAAAGGAAAGGTTGGAAAAAGAAAAGGAGGAAGAGAGTTTGAGGAAAGAAGAGGAAGATAAGAAAAGGAAAGAACAAAAAGGTAGGGAAGAGGCTGAAAGGCTTGTGTGGATGCATATAGTGCAAGAACGACAAGAGAAAGCAAGGGGTGATTCTCAAACCTAGGTAAATATGCAGCCACCTTCTACCATTACTTCCTCTTCCTCTATGATAACTACTGCTCCAAGTGCTCCCACTTGGTTAAAATTGGATTTACAGAAGAGGGAAATAACACCTTCACAACCTCTCAATTGGGAGGGTATGATGAAAGGGATTGGAAAAGAGAGGCCTAAAAATAAGGCCAAGATTCTACATTCTACCCAACTCATGGACAAAGGAGAGATTGTTGTTGAATGTATTGTGCCAATGATAGAAAAGGAGGTAGGGCACATGCAGCTAACATATTATCAGTTGAGTACTATCAACTTGGGAAGGCCCACTAGGAATCAGCAGATGAACCTAATTGATGTGGTGGCTTCAACAACCAAATCAAGAACGATAAAGGATAAACAAAAGAAGGATGAGCTTAAGGCTCAGTTGGATCAATTACATTCATTCTTGAAAAGTGTTTCCTCTTCGAGATCACAATAGGTAACAAATATTGAGACTCCTATTTTATTAAGTATAAAGTAGGTAGATGATTTGGTGCAGGTAAGAAGTAAAGCAGAGATGGTAGACAGATGGATGGACAAGTTGAATCAAGAGGTAGGTGAAGTTTTGGTTGATGGTTTTGAGGCCTACAAAGGCACTGTAAGAGTTGATAAAACAAATGCATCAATACATTGAAGCATCAAAGAAACAAGAAGAAGAGTATAAAGAATACAGTTAGAAATTGGAGAAATTTAATGCATTACCTTTAGCTTCTCTTCTTGAACAATCCATACTTGAGGAGGAGAATAAAGATTTTATTGGAAAAACCTCTCGTATAATCTGTTTTAGAGTAGACTTCTTGTGTAAACATAAGGATGAGATTCAAGAGGCTATTAATAATCTGACATAGCAATTGGAAGAGCAGGAAGTAGTCATTGCTATTATTGTAGATGTAAATGCATTAACAAAAGAAGAAATGCCTTTGAGTCAAATAAAAGAGAAATGGGGTAAAAGATTCAGAGGACTAATACAGAAGGGAGATGATGGTAGAGATTTGATGATAGATCAGTTAATGGATGTCAAAGAAGAAATAGAAGCTGCTAGAAGAGAGTTGACAAAGATAAAAGGTATGAGGGAGTTTTCTGCAGTAGAATTGGATCAAATCAAATTTGAAGAGAGTTGGGTTGATGGGCTAGAAATAGACACATTATAGCAATTCTTCACCAGTTATGATGAGTTCATTGCAGATCCAGCTTCAATGCATAAATTCCTGCATGCATGAATTTTTTCTTCTCTGCATGTTGCATTCAGCACTGACAGTTTTGGAGCGCGTGACTTCTTTTTCTCTTCTACTTTCTATTCTCTAGTTTAACTAAATGTTTAATGTAAGAACTCAAGATCAAATTGATCTGAGTTTCCAAGAGAATTTTAGTTCCTAAAAAGGTGGATGACCTAAATAGAATTGGAGTTCAAATTTTTGTATATCTATAAATACCCTTGGGGTATCATATTTTAAAGGTCGGCTAATTGAGAATAGGATTGGCTTAACTAATGCTAGGAGATAGAATTTTGAATTGATCACTAAGATACGTTGTTACTAGATGCTTATAGTTAATAAAATTATAGGTTTTCTCGGAATATAATGTTAGAATGGAGTTGTTTTACTTGATGAGGTTGATAAGTTATAATCTATCTAAATGCTAGTGATTGTGCTGAAGCATGCTAGTTTCTTATGTGATAAAAAAATCATTAGAAGAAACCAGAATTAAGGATTATCTTATTAGATTGTCATTGAATTGAAGTTATTAAAGTCTGTTGATCTATGACCTTGGCAATGAATGGATGTGTGTGTTCTTTTTAAATCTTGGAAATAATTGTGATATGCGAATAGTGGAATTAAATTAAGCACCTTAGATGCCTACAATAGTACAGTTTATTCTGTAAATTGTGTCATGCTTTGGTTGTGTGATCTATTAGAAAAAATTGATTGTTGAAGGTATATGTCTAGATATTAAATGAATTTGATTCATACTTACTAGTTTACCCTTTGATCTATCTTTTTATTTTGTTTGAAACCCCTTTATTTACAAGAATGGTTTGATAAAATGAGTCATGGATTGAATCTTTTGTTACCAGCTCAGGCCACTTGAACATTACAGTTGCATGAACTAATTGAGTGACACCAGATAGTTGAGAACCAACTACCAGGACCTTGGGAGTTAGGCTACTATATGTTGTCTTTCTTTTTCAGGAGAAATAGAGTAGAAATATTATGTTTTAACATTGTTTGTGTCATTTTCAGCATCAACATAAATTGGCGCTAGAAGGAGGGCCTAAAAGAACAAGCTGGATCGCATAGGGTCGTTCTCACCAGAAAAATATGGAAGGATTCTTAGATCTTCTATTGATCCTGAACCATTACAAGAATTGCAAAATCCGGTTAGACCAAGACCTCATGCTCATAGGGTTTTGATACCTACACTACCACCACCACTTACTTCACCTGGATTTCCTCCAAATCCACCTACACCATCACCAATTCGACCTACATCACCACCTCAAATTAGGCCTATGTTGCGACCAATTCAGCCTATATCACCACCTGCTCAACCAATCCCACCGATGGCTTACTTTGTGAATAATCCCTCCCCGCTAGGGACTATTCTTGGGGGATTCCATGATTTACCAAAGAACCCAAAGAGGTTCTATTCGAAATACATGCATGGAGAATCGAGAAGTGATGAGGAACATATACAAGCATTCAAAGATGCTTGCACACAAGCTCAAGTTGCTCATCAAGATGTGGTATGTAGATTGTTTCCTTACTATTTGGGAGATATGGCATATAATTGGTATTTAAATCTGCCCCAGGGATCTATTTTGGGTTGGATAGATTTAGAAAATATTTTTATTAATCAATTCAGGGTTTATGTAGATCCTCCAATATTATATCACCAGTTCACCACCATAAGAAAGGAACATCATGAACCATTGCCCTTGTTCAACACTAGGTTCCAAAGGATGTATCGTAGGCTACAAGAGCCTTACTTAGTGCCATAGGGTATGGCCATACAGGCGTATTTGAGAGTTGTTGATCCTTTGATTGGCATGTTCTTGCAAAGAACTTATCAACCTGTTGAGATTGACTTGCTATCTAAAATGCATCATTTGGCTATCAAATTACAACAACAGATAAGTCTGCAATCTAGAGGTTTAGGAATAGCTCTTCCTCCCATGAATTATCAAATGCCTAATCCACCATTATACAATAATGTCCCAGGGCTGTCTTATTCTCAATATGGACTAGCATCTAAGTTGCAAGCTCCACCCACTATGCCCTTCTTTGGAAATAGCATACAAGATTCCTCCCATCAATCTCAACCACAACAAGTGGGAGGATCAACCCATGTCTATTCCCCAACCATAGTCCAAAATGTGCAGAATGAACAAACTGTTCAACTCACAAGTGAGGTAGAGACTCTCAAGAAGACTCTCTCTCAGATGTCAAATGACATGGCAAAGCTCAGGCAAGACCCTCCCAATAATCAAAACCAGAATTACAACAATCAGAGAGGTTATAACTATTAGGGCAATTACTCTAATCAGAACCAAAATCAGAACACCAATAGGAACTTCCAGGGTCAGAACTCCTCAAACAAAAATTATCAAAATCAGAATAGAGGATATAATCAAAAGTTCAATAATAGGTAGTGGAATACTAGACCTAACAATGGGGGAGTTCCTCATAATTATCAAATAGGTGAGGAAAGACCACATACTAATGATGTTGCTGATTTGAATTTTATGACCAATTGGTGTAGGCTGCATGATATAGTAGCACATTCTGAGGTCAATTGCCCAGAAATGGAGAAAATTGTGAAGATCGCACAGGCTGATGCCCATCCTCCAGCAAGAAATTCCAATTAGGACAATGGGCCAGTCAGTACTGCAATGACTTATGAAACCATTGAAGAAAAATATCAACTCCCTATGCAAGGAGATAATGAGCCAGAGGAAGATGTATATGATGCTCAAGCTTTTCAATATAAGGGTGGTCACTTTCTAAGGAATCAGAATAAGGGGCCATTTACTACATCTACACCTCCCAACAACATGGTTCCACCAAACCACAATGCATATAACAATCCACCACCGCCCAAGGGACCTTCTGATATTCAGAATAGAGGAAATACACCTCCCTTTCCTAAATATCAAGGTAGGAATGATTCAAAATTTGACTTTATTGTAGAATTACAGAGATAGAAGACATCCATGTCATTCTTTGACATCATGAAGTGGTGCCCAACTCAATGAGAGGTGGTATTGAAAGCTTTGGAAGAGGTAGATCACCTAAAAGGGAAAGGTAAAGTGACTCCCACAAAGGAGACAAATGCAGCTATGTATAAAGGTAAGACCAATACCCCACCTTTCTTGTTAAGTTTGAGAATCTTTTACACAATTGTTTATTAGATTCTGGAGCATTAGGGAATGTCATACCTTTTTCGATTTGTAAGAAGTTAGGATTGAGTCCTTCCCAACCAATAAAAAGGTGATTCAGTTGGATAAAACCGAAGTTAATGTTGTGGGTGAATTAAAGAACATGCATGTGTAGGTTGGATCAGATCCAAGGATCTAGACCTATATAGATATCCAAGTTGCTGATATCCCATAAACATATGGTATGCTCTTAAGTAGAGAGCTAATGAAGAGCATAGGGGGGTATATGTCCTTGGATTTCTTGCACATGTGGTTACCATGGAAAGAAGTTACCACACATATAAGAATTGAAAGTGAACCTAGGCTCAAACACATGATCACAAAATATGATGCTTCGAATGAAGTAGCATTTTTTGAAACTGAAATAGGAGTCTACAAACAAGAGGAAGTTCTTACTTTCTCTGTAGCTAGTTTTGATGTACATTACCCTTGGATCATAGTAACCCGATGATTTGCATCAACCAACAGGTTCTAATAAGAAAACTACAACAAGATAGGCTAGTTTTAGGAGAGGAAACTGGCTTGAGTAGCCTCTTACTCCCTAATTGGTGTAGGATTCACTACCATAGTCATTTGGAGTTAACATGTCAGTCATGCTTGGATATTCTAACTCATATAGATCAGCCCCAACAAAAATGTAAAGAGGAATCTGACCCTCCCATCAATGAGTTCTCTTTCCAAGTCAAGGATGCAACTATTCTTACATGGGCTAACCTTTCTCAATAGGAAGGTTCCTCATTGGTAGAGCAGACTCTGGTTTTATGTTCTGGAATTCAGAAAGAGATTGAGGTATCTCAGTGTCTTTTTGATACACCTACCCCAAATACTTTACCAATGCCCAAGGTGCTGATGAAAGATGAATTAGATGGTAAATCAACCCAAGAAATCATTCAGGAAGTAGTTGTTGAACAAATTGAAGATATAGGAAAATCTTTAACTGAGCCTTCTCCCAACACAAATTCTGACAAACAGCAAAAGTCTGAGCCACCACACATCTTAAGTGAGTCATCCCCTGTTACTTCTAAAAGGAAAGAAATCCCAACCAAAGACCAGTTATGGACTCTTAAATTTGATGGTTCTAAATCTAAAGTAGGAAGTGGAGCAGGGATTGAACTAACCAATCCGAAAGGAAAGACTTATTTTTCTTCTTATAGATTGCAGTTTGGATGCACGAATAATGTGGCAGAGTATGAAGCACTTGCCCGTGGTATTATGTTTTCTCATAAGAAGAAGGTTACTGCTCTTATAGTGATGGGAGATTCTGAGGTGATCATGAAATAGGTACATAGCCAATACACATGTCATAACAAAAGATTGGTTGCATATAGAAACAGGGTTTGGAATTTAATAGAAGATTTCGATGCCTTTGGGATTACTATCATCCCAAGGGAAGCTAACCAAATTGCGGATGCTCTTGCTATTATTGCTAGTACATTAGAGCCTATGCAAGACTCAAATTTGAAGAGGTTTTAAGTGGAGTTGATTTGAGTCCTAGCATTTCCTAACAATGTCAAAAACTTTCAGGTATTTAATGATGATTAGCATATATTGGCCTTTTTGGCAAATTATGATGTTTTTGAAGGGAAAATAATTGATGATTCTAAGAGGGATCAGGAAGACTGGGATCTAGAAAGTGAAAATCCATAAGGGATATTGGATTTAAAGAGCAATAACATCCCAAAGGGGATGATAGCATTAGAAAGAATATTTGACTTAGATCCACAAGCTTATCAAAGAATGCCTACAAAGAGTGAGGGAGGTAAGTATGAATCTGTTAATTTGACTCACTCGAGCCCAGAAAGGAACATTCTTATAGGGAAAACTTTTCCTCGAGAAATTAAGGATGAAATAATCAAAGTATTGAAGTAGAATATTAAAGCTATTGCTTGGAGCTATGATGACTTGAAAACTTTTGATACATCTATGATCACACATACAATTCCTCTCAAGCCAGATGCTAAGTCGTTTCACCAAAAGCAACACCCGATCAATGCATTAATTGAGCCACTGATCCAGAGAGAAGTACAAAAGCTTTTGGCTACAAGAATAATCTTTCCAGTTAGACACTCTACTTGGGTGGCTAATTTAGTTCCTATAAGGAAGAAGAATGGTGAAATTCGATTATGTGTGGATTTCAAAAATTTAAACAAGGCCTCTGAGAAGGACAACTATCCATTACCTTCCTTGGATGAAGTATTGCAAAAGGTTAATGGATCTTAGATGATGTATTTCTTGGATGGGTATTCAGGGTACAATCAGGTCCTTATAAGTCATGAGGATAGGATGAAGACTGCTTTCACTACAAAATGGGGCATGTTTTCCTACAGAAGAATGCCTTTTGGTCTCATTAATGCTGGTGCTACTTTTCAAAGGGTGATGGATGTAGCTTTTAAAGATCTAATAGGGAAATGTATAATCATCTATGTTGATGATTTGACCATCTTCTCTAAGAATAGAGAAGATCATGCTGCTGACCTAGAAAAGGTGCTAAAGAAATGTATAAGTTATGGTGTTTCTATCAACCTAAAGAAGTGTGTATTTGGATTATCTCAAGGGAAGCTCTTGGGTCACATTATTTCAAAGGAAGGGATTTCCATAGATCCTAACCGAGTGGAGGCCATCTTGAAACTGACAAAGGCAAGCAGCAAGAATGAGATGAGATCTTTCTTTGGAAGGATCAATTTTGTCAGGAAATTTTTAATAGGGTTTGCAGAGATTGTCAAACCACTTAATGAAATGATGAAGAAGGATGTGAAGATTGAATAGAGTGAAGAGGCTAATTCTTCTTTCATGTAGATTAAACAATCTATATCTAAGGCACCTATTTTGACAAGCCCGAATTATCTAAAACCCTTTTACATTTATTCTTTTGCTTTTGAACATTCATGTGCAGCAGTTTTAACATAGAGAAGAGAAGAGAACGAGGAAAGGCCTGTTGCTTTTATGAGCTCTCCATTTAAGAATGCAGAAATAAGATATTCATCAATAGAAAAGAAATCCTTTGCATTGGTATGAGCAGTGAAGAAGTTTAGGCATTATATAATCCGAAGTCAAGTAATGGCCATAGTTCCAGATCCAGCTGCAAAATCTCTTCTAATGCAAATTGAATTAGGGGAACGAAGAGGAAAATGGATGCCCATTTTACAAGAATTTGACCTAGAGATTCACCCAATGAAACTTGTTCGAGGCCAAGGTTTATCAAAAGTGATGGCAGAAGTGGACAAAATTATTACTTATCAACAATACACGGTTCAATCATTCACTAAGGATCCCTGGTATGCAGATTTAGTTTTCTTCCTCCTCAATAACAAATGTCTAGAAGGAATGTATGCTACTCAAAGGAGAGCATTGAGGATGAAGAGTGCTCACTACATTCTTAAAGGGGGATCAATCTATAGAAAGAATTTTTAGGGGATTTACTTATGTTGTTTGGATCAACAGGAAGCCAAGCATGCTATTAATGAGTTTCATGGAAGGCATGAAACAGGGCATGGATCTGCTAATGCTTTAGCTCATCAGATTCTAAGATCAGGCTACTACTGGCCTTATGTATTTTGGGATGCACATCAACACTGTAGAACTTGTCATGTATGCCAAACTTCTACATCTAGAGAAAGAAATCATGTAATGCCTTTGTAGCCAGTATATGAGGTAAGGTCGTTTGCTCAATGGGCACTTGATTTTGTAGGTGTTATTAATCCCAATTCTTCTGTAGGTCATAAGTTCATCTTGACTACAACTAATTATTGTATACGTTGGATGGAGGCTCAGCCCTGTGAAAATAGTACCACAGAGGTGGTCATCAAGTTTTTGATTGAGAACATCACAACCAGGTTTGGAGTTCCATTTGCTCTAGTATGTGATAATAGCCCTGCTTTTTTTTCTGCTGAGTTTATTTCGTGGGCATATGAGCATAAGATTGTTTTGAAGTATTCTTCCAATTATTACCATCAAGGGAATGGAGTGGCTAAGTCCACAAATAAGAACTTGTTGGAAGTTATAAGAAATTTGTTAAAATATAATCCTAGGGACTAGCATACCCAGTTGAGATTTGCCTTATGGGAAGATCGAACCAAAATCAAAGCAGCCCTAGGGAATTCACCTTTTAGGTTAGTCTATGGCCAAGATCCAATCTTCCCAATTCATTTGTGAATACCTGTTTTGAAGCTTATGCAATATTTTTAGAACAAGTATGATAGGATTGAGGTTAGACTACTTAATTTGTTAAATATGGAAGAACAAAGAGTGTTGCTTTGCAACAATTCTCTAAACATCAAGCTATTGTCAAACATTGGTTTGAAAAAAGAGCCAAGATAAAAGCCTTTAGAATATCAGATCTTGTGTTATTATGGGATAAGGCTAGAGAAAAGAAGGGATATCACCAAAATTTTGATAGACTTTGGTTAGGTCCTTATCAAGTGGCTGAAACATTAGGCGAGAAAGCTTTTCATTTGAGTACCTTAACAGGAGAGCCTGTTCCATTACTAGTTAATGGTCAGTTTCTCAAGCACTATTTTGGTGCATAGAAGTGATGTTTTGGAAAAGAATGTATTATACTGTATCATATGTAATTAATTTTTGTTTTAGTTAGGTTTTCTTATTGTGTTTGTCGTGTTCTGTTTTCTTTGTTTTGTTTTGGTTTGTTTTGTTGTGTTTTGTTTCATTGGGGATTTTCTTTTGTCCATCTCAAGACTTGGGGTTGTTATTCAAAGTATGCTATTGGTACTAGGAGAGAAATTGGTTTAGGTATTTTCATCATCACCATTGAAAAGGATTTTATTCTGAAACTTATGTTTTATGACCATTCTAGTTTGGATTGGAAAATTTATTAAGGATAGAAGATGTACTGTGAATATCTCATGAATTGTGATCAAATATCTGTCACCAAATTAGAAAAACATCTGCATGAGTAAGTATTTATATGTTCTAGAACAACTCTACCTTTTGATTCAAGCAAAAAATCCGATTCCAAAACTATCATGAAATTCATAGTAGTTCTCAACCCATGTTTTAGATTCATTATGTCTGGAGTATTGAGCAAGGTGCATAAAATATTTCCACAAGCAAGGTTTTAAAAAAAAAAGAGAAGAAGAAATAAAGAAATGGCAAACTCAATATCAAATGGGTAATCAAGTATCTCTATCAGGGCTATGGACACCTGGCTGGCAGTAGAGTAATTCTTTGGGAGAACTAGAGGCATCTCCATCGGGGCTATGGATGCCTGTTTGGAAGTAGAGCAACACCCAAGATTTTACTGCACAATAGTTAAAAGATTCAACCTACATAGCTTGAATCTTAAGGTATAGTTGTTTTCAAACAGAGAAAGTACTTGCAAAGAATGATGCACAAAATAGGCACACACTCAGATTCAGAAATAACTCATGAGCACATACATTTGAGAATCTAGCTCAAACTTATACTAAAATATCTGATCTTATTCAAGTTAAAGTGTTTATAAGTCAAGTAGTTTTTGGGTGACTAAAGTTTTCTTTGGGTATTTTGAAAATGGGTAAACCATTTTGCTAGCCAAGTCGCCATTTGTTATGCCTTTTATAACCACCCCATCTTTTGCCTTGGTCAAAAGGGGTCCCCCATTTTTTTTTTTATCGTTAGTTGTTTTTCAAACAAAGTGGGGAGTCTTCTTTTGCAAACACTTTGTTTTTCATTAAATTTCTCCATCGGAAGCGAGTCTTTCTTTTAAATCTTTTTGTTTTGTCTATGTCGAAGTTGGAGCCGAAGTGGGTGTTAAGTTAGTCTTTATCAAAAAATTGCAAAATCATAATCCATTCCGCCCCCGCCTCTGCTTTTTCAACTTTTGGTTTTAGTCTATGTCCTTATGTTTAGTTTTATTATGTCGGTGTTTTGTTTAGATTTTTGTGTGTGGTTTTGTTTTTTGTTTAGTTGGCAGACCCGGACTCGAAATGGGAACTAAGTTAAGAAATTTCTTAAGTTTTGAATTAGTTTCCATTTTGATTCCGCCCTCGCCGCTTTTGGGTAGTTGACTTTTGACTAAAGTCGCACTGTAGTGAACTGTTGGTTCATTTTCAATTCCGACTCCGCCTTAACTGCATTTAATGCATTAATGAAAACTGCTTGTGTAGGTAGAAATTATCATTTTTACCTTCATTAAGGATTAATCGTATCGTTGTTATCATTATTAAAAACTTGAAGATTGAAAGAGCAGCGCTGAAGTTTATTTGAGTGAATCGATTGAAGGAGGAGAATATTATTGCTTGCGAATTAGTTCAGAAGGTTAGCTAGGTTCTTTTGTGTTTGAGGTAGGGTTTCTTATCATTGTTGTTCTTCATTTATTTACTGTTGCATTTTTTATGTTTTCCTGTGCTTTGAATCATGTCATTTTTAACAAATTCGTGGTTTTTGGCGTGCTTGTTTGAGTAGGGTCTTGCTTTATTTTGTTTGTCTGGTTATTTTCTTCATTTCTTTTTGCTTTTGTTTTTAGTTCTTTGTGTTTTAGGGCATGGTCACTTTCACGTTTTAATCATGATCATGTCGCGCTATTTGCAGTAAGTTTAGATTTAAATGGGTTAGTTAAAATTAGGGATCTATAGTGAGATAGATTAAATTCATGGATCTACAGTGAGGAAGGGTTAGTTGGATCTTGTTTTTACTTAGGGGTTTTGTTGCGCGTTGAAATTGCTAAAGTAGGGAGAGTTAAATTCGTGCCCTAGTTTTCTCGTGTTTTCTAGATTAGGGTTTTAAGTACGTTTCTGTGATCACATTTAAAGGATTAAAATATGACGCCCTAGAAATTCAATCACCCCTGGTCATATGAGGAAGGTTCTATGAAGTTTCAAGTTAAGCCCCATGTCATTTTAATCGCGTAGGTTGAAAAAGTTTTGCATTAAATTGATGAAGTCATTTGTGATGTCATGGTCAAACTAGATGGAAGTGGGATCAGAATCAATTTTGAACTTGAAAATTATGTGCTCAAAAGGTATTGATTCCATTTCTATCCCGTCTCCGGCTCCGGTTATGGTAAGGAGTTTTACTTTATAAAAATGTTTACTTGGTGGAAACGGAACCAAATCTGACCATTCCAGTTGTGATACCGATCCCAGTGGTGTGTTAAAAGAGACTGTTTAGAATATGTTTTTGTCTAGTTTCGCCTCCGATGCTTATATGAAAGGTATAGTTTTAAAGCATGTTTTATGATGATATTCAAAGATCTAATTAGAGGTTTTTTTTTCTTTTTTCTTGGCAGGAAAGATAGAAAATGTCAGGAACATTAGGAGAAGCTGCTCAAAGTAATCGGCCTACAAGCACATCAAAGGCAGTGCCTAAAACAAAGAAAATCAAGCTAGAACAATTGCCTTATACATTGAGGTATAATCAAAGGAGTCCAGTTATCAAAGTCAGCAAAGTGGAATCCGATTGGTCAGACATAACTGACACAAACTTGGGCTAGTATAACTTTTAGGAGGCATATGTTGAAACATTCACTGAGGATGCAATGCCTAGAATGAAGAGGATTGTGGAGTCTGGTTTTGCTCATATTACCTTGTTTCCTGTATCAATCCAATGCTCGGAGTTGATCTTAATAGTAGCTAGTGCCTACAATCCTACAACTAGGCAATGTATGGATTCTCAAAATAATGTGATCATTGATCTCACTCCTGTGGCATTCCAATAAATATTTAATGTCCCAGATCCTAAGAGTTTGGTGCAGTTGGATGAGGCAGAGGCCTTGGAGAAATATAGTGAGTATAAGGACTCCAATAAGTCTCATCTAAACAAAAAGTGGTTGAAGATAGAAAATAAATCTTTAAGTAAACTTGTAGACCAACCAAAGAGGGCAGATTTCTATAAGGAGGTATCAGATCTAATCATGATGTTGTCTAGGGCCTTTGGGAAGAGAGATACATTTCGGTTCAAGGAGTGGATGTTTCCTTTCATCCAGATTATCTTAAATGGAGCCCAACAGTTTGATTGGCCGATGATTGTGTCAAATGTTGTTCATGATCAACTAACTAATGTCTGGCAGACTAAAAGCTTCTTTATGACTTCTTACATTGTATATGTAGTAGCAAGATTAGGTATTTTCCCAGGTTTGAATAGAGTGGGAATAATGGGAGCCTTGGATGCTCAGATGAAAGTGTGGCAGCATTATGACCAGTTGTCTCATTAGGTTGCTGAGACTCATTTCAGAAGAGTCAATCATGCATTTTTGTATGTGTTCATCAACCAATTAAATGGAGATGCAGGGTACCATTTGAGTCAAGAATCCATGGAATTCATTGCTGCATGGGGATGTTGGTACATTCAATACCCCAAATTCACCTATTTCAGGTTGGTTGGTTTTGAAGGCCATCCACATTTTCTTCCAAGTTGTTGCAATAATAGGATAGTGTTGATGGAGTTTGTATGTCAGGATCTTGGAGTTAATGCTTAGTTTGGAATAAAGCATAAAATAGGATGTCACAAGCTCCCCATGAAGTTGCGTGAGTATAGTTGTCAACTCTAAGTAGGAGCAAAGGTGGTTTGCAGGGAGTTGACACAATTGAAATTGGGATTATACACAGCTCGTAAGTGTTTTGATCCAAAGGGTAAGATGTATGCCTTGTTGCCTTCGGTGTTTACCAGACATTTCAATTTGTTAGAATACTTCTAGAGTGACCGGCAAGATGAGTACGATCTAAGGAAGAAGAATTATGAAAGGTTATCTTTCTCACTCATGTCAGAGCTTGGTGTTAAATAAAATATTCCTAACACATTGGTGGATGATGGAATTGTATTGGATCCATCCTATGAAGCTTTGAACATTGGCACCAAGAGTCTGGATCCAATTGACTGGGACAGTGAATAAACCATTGATATTAAGAAGATTGGAAGGATAGTGTTGGATAGGAGTGTGCAATGGTAGTGCTAAGAACCCAGACTCCTCAAGGACCAGCCCCTAAAAAGGGTAAGGGATACAAAAAAATCAAAAGGAAGACGCCTCCTAAAGAGCCTTTGGAGTTCTTTCCCCTAGATATTGATGAGATAGAATTTGAAGCATCAGGGGATGAAGAGGAAACACAAGAAGGGGATGCTCCAGTAGGATCTGTTGTTTCAACACCTACATTAGGTGAGTCTTCCACACAAGTCTTACTTATAGAACATCAGAGAGGAGAAGTCTAAGAGGGAGCTCTTCATAGCATGGCTGAAACTGCCAAGGGAAAAGAAGTGGAGAGGGAGATTCATGAAGTTGGAACGGATTCAGATGAAACTGAGTCAGAGAAAGATATGCAAGAAAACATGCCTCTAGAGGAGGATATTGAGCAGATTTTGACACAAGAAGATCAATGGAAGTTGTTTGAAGATGTGAAAAGAGATTCTGATGCAAGGGCTACAGCAGAGAAACAAAAAGAAATTGATAATAAGGTACAAGCTGATGCTATACTGCACCAACAACAATTAAAAGCTAGACAAAGTAAAGCTAAGGAAGCAGCTAATAAAGTAGAGAAACAAAGAAGGCAACAAGAACATGAACTCAAGGTTAAAGAAGAGAATGATAAGTTGGAACTAATACAGAAGATTCATGACCTTGAGGAAGAGAAGGCAAGGAACTAGAGGGAAAAGGAAATCTTGGTTGCCAAGTTAAAGGTTGTAGAGGAAGCTTGCCAAAAAGAAGGAGAAGCAGAAAGTTTACGAAAGGAAAGGGAGGCCGAAGAGCTATTTAAGAAACAAGAAGAAGAAGAAGTAAAAATAGAAAAGCTTAAGGATTTAGAGGCAGAGAGATTAGAAAAAGAAAGACTAGAGGCTTTAGAAAAGGAGAAACTAGAAAAAGAAGCTCTAGAGAAGGAAAAATTAGAAAAGGAAAGGTTGGAAAAAGAAAAGGAGGAAGAGAGTCTGAGGAAAGAAGAGGAAGATAAGAAAAGGCAAGAACAAAAATATAGGGAAGAGGCTAAAAGGCTTGTGTGGATGCATATAGTGCAAGAACGACAGGAGAAAGCAAGGGGTGATTCTCAAACCCAGGTAAATATGTAGCCACCTTCTACCATTACTTCCTCTTCCTCTATGATGACTACTGCTCCATGTGCTCCCACTTGGTTAAAATTGGATCTATAGAAGAGGGCAGTAACACCTTCACAACCTCTCAATTGGGAGGATATGATGAAAGTGATTGAACAAGAGAGGCCTAAAAAGAAGGCCAAGATTCTACATTCTACCCGACTCACGGACAAAGAAGAGATTGTTGCTGAATGTGCTATGCCAATGATAGAAAAGGAGGTAGGGGACATGCAGCTAACAGATTATCAGTTGAGTACTATCAACTTGAGAAGGCCCACTAGGAATCAACAGATGAACCTAATTGATGTGGTGGCTTCAGCAACCAAATCAAGAATGATAAAGGATAAACAAAAGAAGTATGAGCTTAAGGCTCAGTTGGATCAATTACATTCATTCTTGAAAAGTGTTTCCTCTTTGAGATCACAACAGGTAACAACTATTGAGACTCTTATTTTATTAAGTAAAATGGAGGTAGATGACTTGGTGCAAGTAAGAAGTAAAGCGGAGATGGTAGACAGATGGATGGACAAGTTGAATAAAGAGGTAGGTGAAGTTTTGGTTGAGGGTTTTGAGGCCTACAAAGGCACTGAAGAGTTGATAAAATAAATGCATCAATACATTAAAGCATTAGAGAAACAAGAAGAAGAGTATAAAGAATATAGTTAGAAATTGGAGAAAGTTAATGTATTGCCTTTAGCTACTCTTCTTGAACAATCCATACTTGAGGAGGAGAATAAAGATTTTAATAGAAAAACCTCTCGTATACTCCATTTTAGAACTGACTTCTTGTGTAAACATAAGGATGAGATTCAAGATGCTATTAATAATCTGACTAAGCAATTGGAAGAGCTGGAAGCGGTCATTTCTATTATTGTAGATGTAAATGCATTAACAAAAGAAGGCATGCCTTTGAGTCAAATAAAAGAGAAATGGGATGAAAGATTCAGAGGACTAATACAAAAGGGAGATGATGGCGGAGATTTGATGATAGATCGGTTAATGGATGTCAAAGAAGAAATAAAATCTGCTGGAAGAGAGTTGGCAAAGATAAAAGGTATGAGGGAGTTTGCTGCAGCAGAATTGGATCTAATCAAATTTGAAGATAGCTAGGTTGATGGGCCAGAAATAGCTACATTACATCAAGTCTTCACAAGTTATGATGAGTCGTTGCAGATCTGGCTTCACATGCATAAATCCCTACATGCATGACTTTTTTCTTCTTTGCATGTTGCATGCAGCACTAACAGTTTTGGAGTGCATGACTTCTTTTTCTCTTCTACTTTCTATTCTCTAGTTTAACTGAATGTTTAATGTAAGAACTCAAGATCAAGTTGATCTGAGTTTCTAAGAGAATTTTAGTTCCTAAAAAGGTGGATGACCTAAAATAGATGTGGAGTTCAAATTTTTGTATATCTATAAATACCCTGGGGGTATCATATTGTAAAGGTTGACTAATTGAGAATAGGATTGGCTTACCTAATGCTAGGAGATAGAATTTGTATTGATCACTTAGATACGTTGTTACTAGATGCTTACACTTAATAAAATTACAGGTTTTCTCGAAATATGATGTTAGAATGGAGTTGTTTTACTTGATGAGGCTGATAAGTTATAATCTATATGAATGCCAGTGATTGTGCTGAAGCATGCTAGTTTCTTATGTGATAAAAAAATCATTAGAAGAAACCAAAATTAAGGATTATCTTGTTAGATTGTCATTGAATTGAAGTTATTAAAGTCTGTTGATCTATGACCTTGGCAATGAATGGATGTGTGTGTTCTTTTTAAATCTTGGAAATCATTGTGATATGTGAATAGTGGAATTATATTAAGTACCTTAGATGCCTGCAATAGTACAATTTATTCTATAAATTGTGTCATGCTTTGGTTGTGTGATCTGTTAGAAAACATTCATTGTTGAAGGTATATGTCTGGATATTAAATGAATTTGATTCATACTTACTAGTTTACCCTTTGATCTATCTTTTTCTTTTATTTGAAACCCCTTTATTTACAAGAATGGTTTGATAAAATGAGTCATGGCTTGAATCTTTTGTTACCAGCATAGGCCCCTTGAACATTACAGTTGCATGAACTGATTGAGTGACACCAGACAGTTGAGAACCAACTACTAGGACCTTGGGAGTTAGGCTACTATATGTTGTCTTTCTTTTTTAGGAGAAATAGAGTAGAAATATTCTGTTTTAATGTTGTTTGAGTCATTTTCACCATAAAAATATCTTTGCACAAAATTCCTTCATTTATCATCAAGCTTGACATGATGAAATCTTATGATAAAGTAGAGTGGACATTTCTTATGTAGGTATTAAGAAAATTTGGTTTTACCAATAGATGGTGTAAATGGGTCCTATCTTGCTTAAGGGGAGCCAAGTTTTCAGAAATAATTAATGGTACATCATTAATATTTTTTAGTTACACTCAAGGAGTGATGTAAGGTGATCCATTATCACCTTTTGTATTCATAATATTAGTTTAAGACCTTAGTAGGATAGTCAAACAATTTCATTCTCAGGAGTTGTGGAAAGGTATTGCAATTCATTTTACTGATTTGTCAGTTACTCACTCTTTGTCCATGGATGACACACTATTATTTGGTGTAGCTCAGATTCAAGAGGCCAAGCAAATCAAGTATGTATTAGATAGATATTCATGTGCTTCAAGTCAACAAATAAATGCTGAAAAATCAAAGATTTACACTTTTCATATCGAATCAGGTCTACAAAAGAGAATTGCTAATCTTCTTGGATTCCAAACACCTAAATTACTTTGTAAGTGCCTTGGGATTCCATTCTTTTTGGGGGTAAACAAAATTTCTTATTGGGCTACCATTATTCAAATTATTCAAAAGAAAATATCATCTTGGAAGGGTAGATGGTTGTCTCTATTAGGATGAATATTATTAATAAAATCTATCATTTTTGTCATTCCCAATTACTTTATGGAAGTGTTAAATGCACCAAAATCTATGATCTTGCTAATTGGAAAGATAATCAAGGATTTTTTATGGAAGGGAAACATTGATAACGAAAAGAAGATCTCTTATCTCATTAGAAAACCTCTATAGAAAAATCCAAAGGGGGTGCAGGAGGACATAATTTATCAGCTTGAAATTAGGCATTGGGGGAAAAGATAGTGTGATACATGTATGCTAAGTCACAATAAAAATGGTGCAAATTTATGCAATCCAAGTACATAGACAATATGGATCCAAAGAGAATTTTATAGTTTCAAATCTGCCACAAGGTTCAATGATGTGGAATTTAGTGGTTACCTATAGAAAGGTATTCTTACCATACCTTACTTGGGAAATTCAAGATGGTTTAAAGGAATTTTTTTGGGAAGATTCATGGGGAGGTCATGCACCTTTAAATTCAGTTAAGAATTTGCATGATATCAAATTTCAACTTAGAACAAGTTGGGGTGATAAAGTAAGTGATTATTTTTACAACATAGATGATTGTACTAGGAAGGTAAAGTGGAAAGATGTCTCTTCTATTGATTGTCCACATGGATAGAAAGTGGAATTCACAAGCGTTATAGGTCATAGGATTGTATACTTGTCAGGAAGGGAGGATAAGTTGTTATGGGATCCTTCTAAAACTAGAAACTATGCAGTAAAAATGGGTTATATGGAAATAATGAATCAAGGGGAAAGTATCAAGCCACAAAGAGCTTTGTCATTTCGTTGGGACTCCTCAGTACTTCCAAAGGCTGGTTGTTTTCATGGTTGGCCATCAAAAGCAGAATTCTGACAAGTGACAGGCTTGTTAAACTTCGAATTGGAGCCCAATTCAAATGTGTCTTATGTGAAAATGAGAATGAAGAAATAAACCTCCTTTTTATTCATTGCCCTTTTGCATCTCATTGTTTGTCATTTATTATAAAAAAATTAAGCTGGTATGCTCCACTACCAAAGAATTTGTGGGATCTATTCTCAAGTTGGCCAATATTGTATAAATCTACATTGTTTGCTTGCATATGGAGAGTGATTCCGTCTATAGTCTTATGGACCATTTGGTGGGAATGAAATATAAGGATCTTTAGGAGTGAAAGAATGAAGGTTGATGAAGTTCTAGAGAAATTTGAATCTTCAATAATAAAGATATCAAATGTGTATGTTCTAAAGACTAAACATGTTGGTTCATTGTTCACAGATTAGGACTCAAAGGTTATGCAAGAGTGGAATAAGATTGTTCTTCCATTCAAGGGAAGCCTACATAAAAATACAAGTCAAAAAGTGGATAGAAACCAAATTCATTGGACTCTACCTATGGAAGGATATTTCAACTTAAATTTTGATGGTGCTTCACCAGGGAACCCAGGTTTGTCAGGGGCAGGGATTGTAATAAGAGATCAAAAATGACTCCTAATTTTAACAATGTCAATAAAACTATCGAAGGGAACAAATAGTGTTGCAGAAGCACAAGCTTTACTTCATGGCTTGAAACTAGTATATGATCTGAAACTAAAAGACTTGGAAATTGAAGGAGATTCATTAATTATTGTAAATTTTTGTAAGAAAAAATAAATCTCTTGTTGCCAAATCAATTATGTGTTATATCAAGTATGGGATATTGGGAAATTTCAAGTCTGTGCAAATAAAACTCACCTATAGAGAGGGTAACTTGGTGGTAGATAAACTAGAAAATGTTGGATGTGATCAAATTCAAATTGAGAGGGTCTATGAAAGTAATATGCAAAATATGGCACAAGAATTAAAAATTGTTATTGAAAGGGAAATTATTAGATATTAGCAAGTAATTTGGAGGTAATGTTAAGCACGTATGTTAAATAATTTTATCTATTCCAAGAAAATGATTACCAAAAGGAATTATTTTATAATGATGCAATCTCCTTAATAATCACTTAAATATAGAGGAACCTTATTTTGGTACAATATTTTAGCGGCATGCTAAGGATGGAAACATAGGGGAGAAATCTAAAATAAATAGGGCACCGTCAGTTGGCCTTTGTTTTCTACACATGTTTCATTTCCAAAAAAGGCCATCATCTTTGTTGTACAATGACAACCAGATCATTTTAATCTCTGTCAAGTATATATCCATTAGCTTTATCTAAACTTGTGTGAAACATTGATTTCGTATCTAAACCAAGCTTATCTAGTACAACACAAGTTAATTTTGTAGAACAGATAATCGGTTGGCATGCACAAAATATGTGGAAACAACAAGGATGTTTACCTCACACAATAAAATGTGATGTGGATCGATTTTATTGAAGTAATTTAAAACAATGTCTCTTTGATCGTAGCAAAGGTATGTGTTTTTCACTAACAAGTGTCGACTCTATGCAGGATTTTGGGTTCGACCATGGCTCTTACATCATGAAGCCAAAAAAATTCAAGCATGAGATAGGACACTCTCACATGTGGTAGAATTCAAATAGTTTCTATGCTTTTGGAAATAAATTGAGATCCATTTCTATAAAATTGTGTATTGTATTATTTTTCATTCTATAAAGGTGGTTGAAAATAAAATCAAGGTCAGAATGTTTTACTACTTGGCACTTATTCATGGATGGTGTGTGGTCAATTAAAAAAAATAGTTTAAGGGATTTTTCATTTTCGTGGCATCTCTTGTGGGAGATTATTTGTTGTGGGCTCAAAAGTTCAAGCATCCTGGTGGTCTACTTTCAGCTCATGGGTATGTGTTTATGATAATCTTGGGTATGTGTTTATGAGAATCTTTTGGGTACTGTTACTATCCAATTTCTAGCTTAAACATAATATTTGGGTTGCATGTTGAAGGTAGTTTTTCTAGAAGTTCAAATATTGGGTTGCATATTACTGTTGCCTTCATCTCTAGTTTTATTTGCATTCACTTCATCTTTCTAGGTTGCATGATTTCTCAAAAGGAATTTTTCTTTCTTCAAACCTTTGTTGCACTCAACTCTATTTTTATTTTCATTCACTTCATCCTTGACAACAAAAAGGACCATAGAGTTTATGCCTAGAAATTATAGAGCTCCTTTTCCCATACAAGAATGGGAGTTACCTTTCTCCAAAGGATTGGAAAGAGAAACCTTGTCAAATATTTTCAAAATGGAATGCTTACCTGTGTATAGGTCCTTGAAAAATTTGATAGGAGATGACATCTTACACCCGTGAGCTCAAAGATTGGTATTTACTTCAGATCTGGTGTCAATTTTTGTCTCAAATGTGTTGGATTTGAAGCCAAACTATCAAGATATGATAAAAACATACAAATGCAGTCATTCAAGAAGTGTTCTTGGAGGATAATACCCTACTCAAGAGCATATAGAAGTATAATTTCTAGAAAGGTGAAGAATATGTGGGTGGGATATTCCCCAAGCACTACTTACATCACAAGGCATGCTACAAAAATATCTACATTACACTAAAAATATAATTGGAGTATGACACACCAAACCAATTGTACAGAGCACTTGCTCACCATCATTATGAAGTAGGGGATGACATGGAGAGAAACTTCAAAGAAAAATATGATGCCCCATCATTCTCCTTCCACATCATTGTCATCAAGCAGATAGTGTTACAAAACAAACTACAAAACAAAAGTATTTTGTGGAATCTGTAGAGTCACAAGGTGAGCAAAGAAACATGCATGCTCGATAGATCAGGCCTCTTCCACAAATCTCTAACATGAACATAAAAAAAAATTATCATTCCACTATGCCAACACAATAGTTCATGCACAAAGAAGAAAAGGTGGAAATATCATCTATAGGAAATTCTTGATAACAAGAAATTCTTGCATATATGTTATTAAATATAAACATATTTCCAGCATATAGTCAACAATCAACATATAATCAACTATATTTTGTATCAAACAAGCTGATATTTTGAATTTTGCCAAGTCAGCATACAATAAGTTGTCTTTTGTTTTAGACAAGATGAGAATATCTAGGTTTTGATATCTTGAACATGTATTTTTAGTGCATATTTTGGGCTAGGAATTATACTTTCAGTTGTGAACAATGTTTTTGTAGCCTATTAAATTATTATATAAATATATTAAGTTGGCTACAAGCCTTTTATTAAAAACAAAAGCAATTTCTTACATTTTCTTAGATAGATTTTATATTTTTTTGCTTTATTAGATTTATAATCTAAATTAATGTTTCACTTATTTTTTTAATTGTCAAATAAATTCTAAAAATGAGAGATATTCCATCACTCTCACCAGAAAACACCAAAATTAAAAACATAGGTATTTGTTTAGATCAGTAGTTTCATTTAAAAAAATAAGAAAATTAATTAGATGGCATTAAATTTCTAGAAAACTACAAAAGATAGAGAATATTTTATTTTGTATGCATTTAACTTGGTTAGATACATCATCATTTAAAGTATGAAAGATAAAAAATATAGGGAAATAAAAATACCTTAGTAGAATCATGAGACACTCAACCAAAAATGAAAATAGAGAAATAAAAATCCCTTGATAACATCATTAAGAAATCAATAAAAAAATAAACATCTCAATTATCAAACCCAAAGATCAAACAACACATCAACATAATTATTTTAATTTACATTTCTTCATTCTCGATATTTTACACTTGATGTGTCTTGTAATAAAGGAATATTGGATAAGGTAGTATTGAATGAGATCAAAGAGAACTTATCAATCCAAGAAGCACCCACCAAATACCAAGCCCAAGAGAAACTGGAGATCCCAAGGGAAATCCAACAAGCTAACAATAAAAAATGAGTAAGATAAGTGTTCAATGAAATGGAACTCAAGTTGGGATGAAATTTGATAGTTATAAATTTTCCTTGAGTCATATCTCCTTTGTGCACTTAACCCTCACTTTTCCCATCAAATATAACTATTTTGATAAATATTTATATGGGTCACCATTTGTCAAATTTTAATCCTTTTTTCCATTTTTCATCTCCCATGTGCTTTTTATGTGTTGTAAGTTTCAAGGATTCTAAAAGGTTCTAAGTGTTGAATTTTTATGTTCAAATTTCTAATTTATGCTTATGTCTATGTTTTATAATTTTAATTCCCAATATGCCTTTTCTCCCAACTAGGCCTTGTTTATGGTTGGAAAATAGGGTTCATCAAAATGAAATGAATCAAGTTAATGAACCACTAAGTTTTTCCACACTAAACACTACAATTCATGCAATTATGAGGGCCAAAAGATGCAAATAAAAATAAAAAACTGACCCTAACTATTATAGAAACTATGAGGGGAGTTTTTAGAGCTTAAAATGGTGTATACCTTGCTGCAAGAAGTATGTTTTTAGGGAACAAAGGACTCATTCTCATTTAATGGCGAATGGGTCCCTAATAGGGTTTTTGAAACTGATATCTAGGTTATTTTCATTGATTTCTACACTCTCATATTCCTAGTTTTCAACTCTCGAAAACCTATAATAAATTTTGTAGCTTCAATTATTTATTCTTGCACTAGGAAGGTCAATCTTGCAAATTGACAAATTTGACAATTTTTCTCTAAACTTATTCTCCACTTGATCTTCAACCTATAAATATGCAAGCACACACTCAAGGGGAAGAATAACTTGTTGATTGTTAGTGAATAGGGGATTTCGTAAGTCAAACCCCTTGAAGGTAATTAAACCAAATGATGAAATAATGAAATTGAAGCATGAACATGAAATGATGCAATTGATGATACCTTGGATTTTTTCTTAAAATGTAAATCTATAATCTAACATGTAGTGGCCATGAATAATGTATATCTTGATCTCAATAGGATGAATAACAATGCTTGCAAGTAGATCTTCAATACTACATCCACTATCTTAGATCAACAACATGTAGGAATGCACTAAACCCTTGTCATGATGAAATGATCTTTAATTGCTACAATAAAACCTTGATAACCTACCTTTGAAATGCTCTTGTAAGCTATCTATAATTCTCTCTTGAAGCTACTAGATCTTGTTAGGAGAAACAATATGAATTAACCCCATATTTATATGAAATCAAGAGATTAAACCTGAAATTCAAAAAGTTCAAGCTGACACCAAATCTAGAAACAAACATTATTAAATTCATGCTAGAATTAAATTCATAAAGGGGGTCCTCACTAAGGGGTAACCATTCACCACTTAGGGCAAATGGCTCTTGGCACTGTTTTCCAAGACTTGCCTTTGGGGAATTAAAATACATCAAAAGCCCATGTAGAATCTGCCAAAAAAGGGGGGTCCTATAGAGGGAAGACCCATTCACCACCTACGGTGAATGGGTCCTAGAACCAGTTTATAGGACCTCAAATTTGAACCCAATTAAATTTTATATAATTTAAATTATGGGTTTCAAGATAGATCTTCGGGAGGTGTCTTAAATAAGGCTTAAATTTGAATTAAAGAGGATAATTAACTCTAATTAACCACAATTGATTAAGGAGACCCTAGATAAATGTGAAATGTGTTAAAACACTTAAAAGAGAGTAAAAATTAAGTAAATTTTATTAAAAAGGGGCCCAAAATCAATGTGGATGTGTTACAACACATTACAACATTAAACCTCGGCAAAATTAGGTCAATTCAATGATAATTATTCCCAAATTAAGTAGGGAAAAGGGGTACTTTTTCCATTACTTTAGGCCTTATTCATTTGTCCCTATCAATATATTTCACTTTCCTATCTTACATACCTTTATTCAATTCCCCACCTTCATTCCTTTTCCCTATCAATATTTTAGAGTTTTCCTTCTTGACATCACTTTCCTTCAAACCCCACTCTTTTCCCTTACCTTTGTAAAATTATTAAAAAATTGTTACTAGCTTTATTTTTATTAGAACCCAAACACTTAGATCCTTTACACTAAGTTACCTTTTGGAATCATATGTTTTTGGCCATCCCTTTACCCAAGTACCTTTTCCTTGGTATCCTCAATCCTAACTTCCAATGGTTTCTTCTATACACCTTTTTAGAGTCAAAGATGCAGGAATACTTATAATGTGATACAAGGTATTCAAAGCATCCCTAATCCTTGACACTTTTCATTATTTTATCTTTTCAGGATCATTGGTTTGGACTTTTCCTTATTTACATAGCTAAAGAGATGAATTCCTTTGTATCTATAGCCCCTAATTCTCAATAAATTCATTCATATGTTCTTTCAAAGTTGGAGATGTTGGGATACCCTTATCTATTTTATTTGAGAATGGAGTATGTAATTCACCCAAATCCTTGATCTTTGATAATATTATGGGTTATTAGGTATCCCTAACCCTCAACCCCCAAAACTATAAAAATCTAAGGTTTTATATTTTTTACTCTGACTTGCCTCCTTCCATGAACTAGGTCACTATTATTGACCTAATACCACAACTAATCCAAAATTATTCCCACCCATAAATCATTTTTAATCTTGAGGATAAAAATTTACATGTACTTATAGTGATGGAAAAACAAGGTGAACCATGCAACCATTAGTGTGATTGTTTAAATTTTAGCTCTTAGTGGTTCTCACATTATCTCTTGGTTGTCAATCATATAAATCACCATTAAATATAGTTAGTTGATTTTAATCTCCTGATTTATAGTATGCTCCCATGTATGGATTAGGTTATGAAAGAAAAAATGATATAAATATATTTTTTTCATTCATTTGAAGGGTTGGTTGTTGAGCCAATTTTTGGTCTACAAGTGCCTCAAGTTGGTTCTAGAGAATAAAATATTTCTAGTCTAAGCTACAAAATTCAAAAAATCTCCTATGGAATATAGGAATTATTTTTTAAACAAATTTTCCATGTAATGGTATGCCTCCATGTTTTTTTAATGATTTATGAAAATATAAAATCAAAAACTATGTATTTTTTCTTGTCATGTTTGTTGGTGTGATTATAATGAGGGTTTGATGTATGTGTGAGTATCTAGTGAATTAAAAATATTTTTTAATGGCCATTTATTTGTTGCATATGGTTTATTGTAGTTTTGAAATTGATTATTAACTATTTTCATTATGCATGTTGTAATATTTAATTGTCATGTAAATTAAATCTATAGTTTTTTTGAATTTACTTGGATTAGATTAGGATTTATACATGATGTTCATGATTTAGTATTATAAAGGGATTAATATCAAGAAAACCCAAATAGCTAAATCAATTAGAGAATCATTTCATCCATGTTTGCACCTTTCCACTATGTATGAAATACTAAATTAAATTATCTTTGTGGGATCATAATGATTTTATCTATAACTGCATGTGCAAGGTGTTTTATTAGCTATATAAGAGGTTTTAATTTATCTATTTTGTCTTGACCTAGTGATAAATATAGGGGTCAAGTGTACATTGAGTATAGATATTGATTGTTACAATCAAGATAAATTATAATTTATTCAAAACCCTATTAAGGATACCTTTACAAATACCCTCCTACATCTAGTGGAGCCCAAAATTCAAGAGAGACTATCCACTCTCATCAATTGGTCTTTAACCCTCCTTGATTTCTTGATAAACCCTTGTTTTACCTTCTTGATGAAAAATACCTAGACCTAAAGGTAAAAATAGTTATAATATTGTGGAGCAATAGTTTTGGGAACCAACAAAATAGCACCATGTTACCAAAGAGGAACTAATTTTAGTGCATATTCTACAAACCCTAATAATATTGTGAATACTTTTTATTAGTGTATAAAGTTGGAAACCCATCAAATTACACTAATAGAATGGAACTAAGGATGAATAAGTTTAAATGGGTTGAAATTAAATTGAATAATTTTTTGGTGGGCTAAACCCAATATTATTTGATTGCCTTGTGTGCTAATATTTTTCAAGGATTTTCTCTTTTCAAAGAGGTGACAACTCTAATATTTGGAAATGAACAACTTTCTTATTGTTTTGCCTTATTTTTGTTGGTTTTTAAGAACAAATATAAATTATATATCTATTGGTTGAAACTTGGTATATATATTTTATTTTTCCTATCTTTTGAGGCATAATAACTTGTGAAAGCTTAGTTTCATGCCTTGAATGGTAGTGTATGATCAGTCATGGTTGATTGGTATAGATATATTTTTTCTTTAGGTGTTCCTTAAAAAAAATCATGTAGTTATTCATGAATATTTTAATGATTCTTCATAATTCTATTCATTTATACCTACATCTTATAAAAAATCATGCCTAGATTTGTAAGAATCTATACAAAAAAATGTATAAAAAAATAATTAGCTTGCTAGGATGAAAAATAATGTGAATAATGGATGAAGGTATTACAGTCAAATGCTTTTCATAGTACTACAAAAAATAGTTTGTGTCATCCCATATTATTCCTATAGACACCATTAATAAACAAGTAAACCTCTCTTAGGCTGATTATTAAATAAAAACTATAAAATCCAAGGTCCTTAACCAGATTCATAGATTTTATAGGAATGATATTCATGAAGGGGACTCACATGTTGCTACATTTTTAAAATTATTTGTAAAAATTTAAGTTTGAAGATGATTACATGTGGATGAGATTTTTTGTTAAGTATTTGTATAGAAATATATGGAGATTTTATAACAAATTTCTAGAACATTACTTTGCCTCTTGGAATGACCTTATGGCTACCTTTGAAGATGAATTTTAACTTAGTTTTACCCTGATATGCTTATCCAATTGTAGCATCATAAATTGTCACCCTTGACAATTTCACACTAGGTTTTACTCCCTCGTATGTGCTTGGACCTAATAATGCACCTAATTTCCTAATTTATAAATTCCATGACCCATTTTATCATCTACTGGAAAATCAAATGTGTAAGATCAAAGTATGCATTTAATGTTTTCCCTTGACACTCCAAACTCTAACAATTAGATCCAGACTAGGGATCCCTTTTCCCCTTAAAATAGCACCAAATTTAGATATGTCAGTGATGGTGATTTATTATTTGAAATTCAAATCCTAAATATCATCCATTGAGATTTATTTTTTGGGAAATTAGAAGAATTACATATAAACACAGTATTTTCACAATTTTAATGAACAAGAAACAATAAAAAAGATCAAATAATAGTGAAGAGCAATTATTATATTTCAAGAGCAGTCAAGAGTAGAATTTATAGAGTTATTGTAGCATTTTCATTATCATAACATCATGACAAGTTTTATGTGAGTGTTTTCATGTTTATGCATACATTTTTTTTGTGAGCACTAATGCTTGTACGTGTTCAAGTTAAATCAATAAAATTCAGCCTTGAAGGTGATGTGCATGACTTCAGTCCCTTGAGGAGATCGTATTCGAGTGGTGAGTTGTAGTGAGGTTTTGATTCATTTTTTATTTATCATTTAGCCTCTATCCCTTAAAAGGATAAGCTCTCTTTATCATCAAATTTTCCATTGTGGAGGTAAAAATACCAACATGGGATTTGAATGAGGAAATCCCCTATATGAAACAACCCTTCCTCTCATTTTGAATGTTTAGGTACAAGTTTGAAGAGGATTGGAAGAATATTGAAGACAAGTTATTTTTTAATTCATTCAAGTCCTACAACTTGACAAGATACAAACACTCAGTTATCTTAGTAGCAAACAAATATATGTCAAGAAGATCTAGAAGGAAGAAGCCAGAGACTAGAGACTTGAGGGCCGTGAAGTCAAATTTTGGTTTCAAATCCCCAGTCTAGGGTGACCTTTGTGCCCTTATCCACTCAAATCAGGCTTAAATTCAAATCACAGGTACATAGATATTTTCTCTATTCATTTCTATTCATTAAATTTGGATATCAGTTTCCATATTGTCTATATTCATATCAAAATAGTGCATTTGCATAGTTAACTAGTTGCATCATTACATTTCATAAAAAAATAATTTCCAAATCTTCAACTCCCAAAATAGTTCAGATCCAAGGGTTGATTGACTCACCTTTCAGGTTGTAAGTAAATCACATACCCTTCCCAATCAGAATTCCAATGTTATGTAGGTGGAAGGTAACTAATCTTTGTTAGATCTAGGATCACTTTTCCTACATAATATTTTGGTGAACCTGACATATCTTACACTTGCAATTTTTCTAATTTTTCATTTCATAAAATCTGAAAATTGAATTTAAAACCTAGGTTACTTGAAAATCTTGTTGATAATTTGCATTTATTTTCAAAAATCTATCTATTTTCATTGTTTTCATCATTAAAATTGAAAAATAATTTGAATTAAATTACATAAAATTTCAGATCTGATTTTCCTTATTTAGGGCTTAGATCTGAGTTATTTTCATTGAGAAAATTAATTTCAAAATTATTCTATCATTTATGTATGCATATTTTGGTGAAAAAACATTGAAAAAGTGACAAAATTTTATTTCAAAAGGTCAGAGAGCATTTTTGTTTTGTATTTATTTAAAAATCAATCAATTATAGTATCTAATTTTTAGAAATTATCATTTGAACATATTCAATTGTTCTAAAAATATCCAAAATTGCATGCATATAGGTGATTCATATAGACAAATTGGATTTTGGTGCATTTCTAGAAATTTGTTCACTTCCAGACTTGAACCTCTGAATCATAGGACCCTCAGACACTGTATATGATTGCCAAATTTTAATTTTTTTCTAATTACCTTTCTGGTATAGGGTCTCTAGCACCCCTGTCCAACCAATTTGAGCTGAAATTTTATGTGCAAAACCTTGCCTCTAGTCTCTACCCAAATCTGGGCTTAGTTTTTGAAGTTCAGTCCTATAACTGTCAAATTTTCCTAAGCATTATTAGCCTGATGCATAGGACATAATATAATGTTTTCATTGCAAAATATTATTTTTTCATAATTAATGTTCTATTGTCAAGTCTTATTAAGAAATTCAAAGAATGTTTGTTCCAAACATGTGAAAAATAATTTATCTCTCCTCTTTTTATATTTTTCATTCATCCCTCCTCTAATATCTCTCCTACCTATGAGGATATATTTCTGAAAGAGAATGCAATCATTGAAAATCATGATTTTTCTTATCCCAATATCTCACCTACTTGGGAAGAAGGTATATCGGTGCTAGAAGATCCAATCATTGAGCATCATGAGAATCTTGTTTGTTTCTCTCCCAATACCTCTCCTACTTGGGAAGATATTATGGCACAAGAGGGTGAAATAATTGATACATTTCTTTCAAAAAATAGTAAGATGGATTGCATAAATGAAGATGCTAATTTTTCATTAAATCCCCTATCGATAGAAGATTGTCAACAAGTAATTAACTTAGTTAAGGTTATGAATGTACATTTTACTATTGGATCTCCTTTAATAATGGGACCCTATAAAAATCCTCTAATTGTTGGACCTCCTAAATCATCTCTCATTATAGTATCTCCTAAATCTCATGGCCATATCCTAAAACTTGTAAATTAGCTCACTAGTAATCATGTGTTGAAGCAACCAAGTTACCACATAGTTTCTCACACATATAACACTATAAATAATAGGTAACCAGAACAAACACCAATATCCATCCCATTACCTCAACCATATCTTCCACCCCCACCTAATATTTTCCAACATAGTAGTAAATAATATGATCTTGTTTAGCAACTTCGTAGTACTCCAACAAATATCTCCCTTTGGGACTTGATTCAAACATCACCTACATACCATAGGATGCTCCAAGAGGATTTGTAGAATATTGATGTATCGCCTTCTGTCAAACTGAATAATTTAGTAGCCTTGTTTGAGTGTATGTAAGAAACAAAGTTGGATAATACATTCCCTCAAGATAAATTACCCTTGCTTGACATCCAAAACAAACATGAAGCTTTAATGATAATGGTGGTCATTAATAAAGTTGGGGTTTGGTGTACTCTCTTAGATAATGGATCGGGTCTTAATTTTTGTAGAATTAATCTTATATATAAAATTATTATGGAAAAGAACTCATAGAACCTAATGATCTTTCTATTTGTCGCTTTGATAATTTTAGTAAGCAACCATTAGGTATGATCACACTACCCATTAAATTAGGACCCATGATTTTTCCTACACCCATCTATATCATGTTGGGACCTCTTTAATATAATATTTTTCTAGGTAGATTATGGATTCATCTCATGAAGGGAGTCTTATCTACTCTTCACTGTGAGATGAAGTGTGAATATAATAACAAGATATACATGTAAAAGAAGATGAAAAAATTTATAGTTCACAAGTCCAAGATGATCATAACACTTCCAACACTCTTAATACTTTGATCCTAAATTCAAAGGCAGAGCCTATACATATTGAAGATCATCATAAATTTATTTCATCTATAACAAAACTCTTAGATGATGATTGGGGTTCATTATATTTTACACCCGTCTTTGTGTGGGAGTGCAAACTCTCACATTCTAAACCCAAGGAATCGTGTGTGTCATTTACCCAATCTTGTTCTTCATCAATAGATCCAAAGACATCATCCCATGATGGTGATAGGGGCTCGTTAACTTCCATCCCTGATGTATGGAAGATGTCTAGCTTCAAAAAACTTAAAAAGTATTTTTATTATTGTGAAAGAACCAGTTCTTCCCATAAGCATTCAAATAAGACTTATTCATCTAAGTTGGAAGAGTGTTATGGGCTTGGATATAAAATTATTTTTTAAAATGGAAATAATGAAAACACAGAACAAAAATATTTGGATCAAGTGAAGTCTACACCATACTTTTGTAAATAAGGTTTAGGTTCCTAACCTCCATCCCCATCTTCATATAAAGGTCCATCATCAAATGCATTTATAATATCTGGTGGTAAGAAAGCAAGACTTTCTTCACAAGACAAAGGAATGAGGAATGTCTCCTACTATTGAGTAAGATAATATTTTATTGAGGCTTTTCAAATCTTTCTTGATTACTCTTCCTTTGAAAACTACATGCCAGAGATCTAGGCTCATAGGGCCATGATGACTGCTCTAGTGGAGAGATGGAGATCTGAGACCTCTTCATTCCACTTGCCTACTATAGAATGTACCATCACTCTCAAGGATCCTGATCCATGGTGAGATTGTGATGTATGATGTTAGGAGGGGCACCCAGGCCATGCAAAGACTCTTGGGTGTAGATCAACTGCCTATGGTATTGGTGTCGATCCAATGTCTATGATATTGGTTGGACTTATTATCAAGCCTTTAATGCTTGATAGGAGAGCATGGGGATTTCATGTTGGTTGGGTGATCTATATAGAGTAGATGATGGAGCATGATATAGTGTATGCCCAAGGCTTGTGTGTTTTGACTCATTTGTATAGAGAGATGCATGTGGTAGTATATTGTGGCGGTAGTTATATTTCCACTATGATGACTCTTCTCCATTTATGTGCATGAGAGGATGTGGTAGTGAGTTGACTTGATGGCTTGGTTTGATGGGATCCTAAGGATACATATGCTTATAAATATTATGATTACTTGCATTACACATAGCTAGGCTGACTATTATACTAGTGAGTAATTTTTGATGACATGACATAGTTTATTTGGAGGCCCTATATGGCATGCAAGGCATGGGTTGATGACCATGACTAGTTGAAATATTGTTGGCATACTTGGTGGCTGATAGGCTGAGTTGATATCATTCTTGAGAGGTATTTTCTAGAGAGAGTGCTCTGCTAGTTTGGAAAGAAGAAGACTATGTTTTTTGATGACTATCATGCATATTTTGGATGCATGACCCAAGAGATCAATGCATGGGGTCCTAGAGTGGATTCAAGGGAAACCATTATAGATTTCAAAGAACTTGCACTTGTTGGGTGGGGACAAGAAGTTGGTCCCCTATATCCTAGTACTACTAGAGATTATACATAATGGTGGGCCCGCCATCAACCCTTGATATTTATATCTCCCATTGGTGTAGGTTTGATTATGGGCAGGTGAGGAGGATGGTTGAGATCGCAAGGAACATGGGAGATAGACAGAGGCTGTGAATTTCCCACAAGAAGTTATAGAGGGCATAGGATGAATAGGGTGATAGTGATTAGGGGAAATATGATCAACAAGATCAATAGTAGGACCAACAACAAGCACCATAGGAACCTCCCCCACAAGGGGATATGGTAGGACATATTGCTCAGTTCACGATTGATAGAGATTCCATTTTTTTGGAAAGAGAAATTGTTAGGGCTGAGAGGGATGCTCTTTTCCAGGAGAGGGATACATTGAGACAAGAGCTAGCCATTAAGAGTTAGTAGTGGAATGCACTATATATTTCTCATTCTACCTACATTTCCCAAGATTAGTGGCAAAGGGAGAGATAGGCCCTGATAGAGGAGAGAATTTACTACAAGACTCTATGAGGCTGAAATTTTGAGAGCAATGAGATGTCCTAGATTTGGGAGTGTACAAGTGCCACATTTTAGATTCATCAAGTGGCCAATCGATAGACAAATTTTCAAGACAACCCTCTCAGTCGATCCAACAACCTTAGCTATCTCCCTCACATAGCCATAGAGATCAACACGATGGGGAGTACAGTTGATGTTGATTTCTCTCATGATCTTATGTTATTGTATTAAAGACTTGATGTAGAGATGTTTTGTATATACATTCATTGGCCCATTTGAGGCCTCATATATATTTTATATATTTTTGGATGTTATATCACACATAATATTTATGTTGTACATGAAATTCCCATTTTTTTGATGATATATGAGGTACCTTTTTTGTCATGGCATATATGTGTTATGAGATGTTTATGGATTCTTATGGATCCTTATATTTATATGATAGATGATTTATGATTATATTCTCATGTTTTTATACTTTTATGATGGATTTATATGATATGGATGTATAGATGATTTATGTATGTACACAATGGATAAAATTATGACGTATGATCTAATATATAATGGACATGATATGGACTAATAATTTTGTGGATGCAGGATGCATGCGGTACTAATGACTTTATGATGAAGGATGCAAATGTTATTTAGAAGATATGTTAGTATGATTAGAGATAGATAGAAGTGTTAGATGATTGATCTAATTTTGAAAATCCTTGGATTATGCGTATGATTATATGTATTGATGATATAATTGATGTTGTATAGTGATGATATGTGATAATATGCATTGATGAGTTTTCTTTTTCTTTCATGGAGGACTAAGTATTTTATAGAAATTCTTATTAATGTAGCAAATAAGCATGATGCACTAGGGTATTAATGACCTCGGTGGCTTTGCATCTATTGTGTGGACTTTCACTTTGCAAACAAAGAGTATTATTGCTCATACCAAACATACGCAAACCCTATTAGAGTGTATGGGTGAGAAGTTTCAAAATATTTTGGCCCAATTACACAGAGAGGTATAGAGTACCTAGCATGAAACTACTACACGAATTTCCCCAAAATGACTTCCACACACATAATCAAAGCAAGTATTCGTCATGGTAGTATTACAAAAATATCCACCAAACAAAGAAGATAAAAAAATAGTGATCAATGCCCCATTACTTCCTCTACATCCTTATGGGCATCCTCGAGAGATCTTGGGAATGTGATAATAAGATAAATAGAAAAGATAAGATCATAAAAAGATAAACAATATTGTATCACTTGCCATAGATGTTTTGATGTTTTATGATGTTACCCATCAATGATGCCTATTGTAGGAAAAATTTATCCATTAAGATACATGTTAGGATGTTGATGATGAGTTTCAAAAGGTAGGGTACTTAACACAAGCATTATTTTATTCTCATGATGCTCCTATCATTTTGTTTCTTTTCTTGTAAGTTTTGTATTTTGATGTTTTCTTTGTTTGTTGATTACATTTTCAAAGGTTGAAGGCAATGATTGTTTATTATGGATGGAAATTTTATTGTGGATAGGTGATAATGGATATAGGATTTTTAAGATTTTTTGAATGTTTTTGTGCTTTTGAGGTTATTTGATGCTTCTTTTGATGTTTTTTGGGAGATTTAGAGACCAATATGGGGGCTAAAGAGACTGACCTAATTCCTCAGGGGATCATCAATGATGGACTTTCCTATGTATACATAGAGACAATGTAGTTCAACCTATTTTGACTCAATTGTAGTTCATACAAATATGGCCTACAATGTTTTTGGGATTTTGTGTTTTATGACTTTGTTTTGGATTTTGATAGTTTTTTGGATGTTTTTTTAATATTTTTTATACAAGTGATGGGATGAATAAGGATTCAATCCACTACTAGGTTCAAGATATTTCCCCCAATTCAAAATAATATTATGTTTTATTAGTGATAGGTGGATAAAATGGATGGTAGATAGAGATGGTGTAGCAAGGTTCAACACTTGATCAATTATCGATCCATGGTTGGGTGCATGTTTTACTATGCAATAAATGTCTAGTAGATGTGATGGTAGATGGATAGTGTCAATAGATGAAGATCCAAGACTTATTCAAATGTATCACCTATTTACTAGGTTTTCACTATGATACTGGTCCTATAAGTGCCACAAGGTGGTTTGCATTTAAAGGATGATTTATTTCTCTTCACTTATTTTCTTTATTTTTGATTTTTTGTTTTTCCTACTTTTTTTCTTGGGATATTTTGATACACTTAGGTGTAGAACTTCTTAAGATGACTATTGTTAAGAGTTTTGGCTAGAGGTTCTCCTTCTAGAGTAGCCAACTGATATACTCCTAATCCATAACTTGTTATAATAATATAGGGAACTAGCCAATTTGTTTTGAAGTTTCCCTTCCCATATTGATTCAACTCAATCTTCTAATTTTCATTCAAGACCAAGTCACCAACATGAAAGTTCCTATTTTTATTCTCTTATTGTAGCTTCACTTGATCCAATTTTGATAGGATTCAATATGGTTCAATGCACTCAAGTGTCTTTCATCTAGTAATTTAAGCTCATTGAGTCTCGATACCTGATACTCTTTGTTGCTAACAAGATCCTTCAATGATACTCTCAAGGATGGGATTTCAACCTCTATAGGAAGTATTGATTCAGATTTGTAGACCAATGAAAAGGGAGTCAAACCCATAAGTGTGTGAATTCTAGTTCTATAAGCCCATAAGGCTGGGTTTAACTATAGGTTCTAGTCATGACTAGCATCATTAACAGTCTTCTTTAGGATTTTTAGGATTATCTTATTAGATGCTTTGGCCTAGCCATTTCCTTGGGGATAATATGGGGTAGAAAAATGGTGTTGGATAGAGAATCTTGTGGAGAGATCACAAACATCTTGGTTCTTAAATAGAGTTCCATTATCTATTATGATAGTCTTTGGGATACCATATCTATAGATCAAATAGTAAAGAATGAATTTAGTTGTTTGTTTCCCTATGATATAGGTTAAAGAAATAGCTTCTATCCATTTTTTAAAGTACTATGTGGTAGTGATGATGAATTTGTGTCCATTGGATGAGTTCGATGATATGTTTCCTATTAGGTTGAGTCCCCACTAAGAGAAGGGTCATGGATTAGTGATAGGTCACAACTCTTGTGCAGGTGCATGTATAAGATCTCCATGTTGTTGGAATTTATGACACTTCATGGAATAATGAATTTCTTCTTGCTCCATTGATGGCCAGTAGTACCCTATTTGTAACAACTTCTGGAGTAGGTTAGGTCTACTAGAGAAAGACCCAAAAACACCTTCATGTACCTCTTGCAAGGCAATTTGTGCTTCTTTCACATTGAGACATCAAAGTAGCATACCATCGAGACTTCAACAGTATAGGGTATCTCCAAGGATGGTATATCAAGAAGTTCAGTTGATAAAGGTTTTATTTTGATTGTTTATTAGGTGGATTAGTATAATTTCATGTTGGATAAAGGTGAAAGTTTCTTTATACCAAGGAGAGTCGAGACCAACAACATTACATACGATTTCAAATTCTAGGATATCGAATATTAGTATAAGAAAATATTCCATGAGGAATTTGTATCTAGGAACCCTCTCAGGTATGTCAAGGAGTGAAACAATATTGGCCATAGCATCGGTAGCTTTATCGTTAACCCTTAGGATCTGTTCAAATATTATGACCAAAAATTATTGCTTGAAAGTATCCACCATTCTCTTGTATGACATGATCTTGTTGTATTTAGTTTGGTATTCATTATTGACCTACCTTATGACTAGTTGTGAGTCACCATAGACTTGTATTTCTTTGATCTTCAATTTTAAGGCCATTTTCAACCCAATGATTAGTGCTTCATACTCGGATATATTGTTTGAACAAGGGAAGGTAATCCTATATGATTTGGGTATACTATCTCCTTGTGGTGTAATAATATAATACTAGCCCCTGAGTGTGTTGAGTATGGGATCTATCAAAGTATAAAGTACAACAAGCTGAGTGAGTTGTTAGCAGGATGCTCTCATTTATAAATTCTTCTATGAGTGGTTGATGATCTTCAATTGGTTCTTCTATTAACTATTATGCTATCACCTATCCCTTGATGTCTTTCCTACCAACATATTCTATGTCAAATTCACTAAGTATCATAACCCACTTAACGATTCTTCCTATATGATTTGCTTTTTCCAAGTGATATTTTAAGGTATCTACTTTAGATATCAACTTGATTTTTCTATTTAACATATAGTGCCTAAGATTTTGTGTTGCAAAGACAACTGATAGACATGCTCATTCAATGGGTGTATAATTTAACTCAGCAAACCAGGGTACAATTTATGTAGTAAACTACTCTTTCTTTTTTTTGCTCATCAATTTGTGCCAATAGAGCTCCCAAAGCTGCTATTGTTGTGGATACATATAAAAACATTTTTGTATCTTGAATCGAAGTCATCAATACAATGGGATTGAGGAAATTGTCTTTCACCTATTGAAAATCTTGATCACACCTTCTATCCCATTTGAATGTTACCTTTTTATGGAGAAAGTGTGTGAATGGGTGACATTTATCTGCTAACTATGTAATAAACCTTCTAATAGATTGAAGCTTTCCTTGTAAACTATGTAGTTGTTTCAATGTTCTCAGGGAAGGAATTTCTAGGATAGCCTTGACCTTAGCAGGATCCACTTGATACCTCTTCTAGATACAATGTATCCCAATAGTTTCCTAGATGTTACATTGAACACACACTTCTTTGGATTTATATTCAAGTTATACTCCTCTAATCTGTCAAATATCCTAGCTAAGTTAGCCAAGTGTTCTTGTCTTTTGATTGATTTAGTGAGAAAATAATCTACATAGTCCTCCATGGTGATGTGAAACATATCATGTAATATAGTAGTCATTTATCTTCAATATGTGGCTCTTGTGTTCTTCAAACCAAATTGCATTATATTTTAGGAAAATTTTCCCCAAGAACAGGTAAAAGCTATTTTGTGTTGATTCTTAGGGGCCATCTTTATCTGGTTGTACCCGAAGAAGTCCATTAGTGAAAGAATTTCATTACTGACAATTAGATCCAATATTATCTTAATCTTGGGAAGGGGAAACTCATCCTTAGGGCATGCCTTGTTAAGATCTTTGATGTCTACATAGATATGTATGCCCCCAATGGGTTTCAACACCGATATGAGGTTGGATACCCACTTGGGATAATCTATGGGTCTAATGAATCCCATGTCTAGTAGTTTATGAAGCTCCACCTTGACTAATGTGCTATTTACAAACTCATATTGTGAAGCTTTTGTTTAATTTGCCTCATTGTAGGAAATACTATTAGACGATTTACCACTAAAGTTGGGTCCAACCCAAGAATATATTCATATGTCCATGTGAATTTGATCTTAAATTCATGGATGAATGCCAAGACGTTGACTCTTAAAGATCTAAGGAAGCCACATAATGTGTTACCTTAGGTGCCTCTATTATTTCAATATTGATAATTTCAAAACCTACAACCAAGACTACTAATTGTTCTTGATACTCTATGGGGAGATTGAATTATCCATCCTCAAGTGCCTTGGAGAGGTTTTCACTCTCAAGTATGCCCTTTTTCTTTATTTTTTCATGATCCGATAGAGGCACATTGTTGTTTTCCCTAGGGGATCTTATTTTGATTTTTAGATTTTTCATTTTAATTTTTCAATTGGAGGATGCAACCTCCCCTCCAAATTAGGCTCCTTGCTCAATTTATATAACAAAACCAACCTCGTGATCTCCTTATAGTATACCATTTTGTAGTCCCATGAACTTAGCTCGATAGCCTCATTATTCTAGAATTGGTCCACAACAAGTAAGTGATGTTGTTGATCCTAATCGATCAATTGCGAGTGAAGGGTAGGTTATCAATTCTATCGACAAAGCATATGGAGGATGTGGAAAGGGTAAATATAGAAAATCTATCAAGGTACCAAAGGGTATCTAGGTTATAGTCACTAGAGGTATAACATTCCCATTCCCATTTGTTGGAGTCTATTTCAGTATCGTAGCTATCTGATGTCTCAATTATAGTAGAATGAGTTATTTCTTGAAAAGAGGTAGTTTCAATGCTTGGGGTAACCACGTCTTTTGAACCATAACCTAGTCCCATTTTATTCTTACATTGTTATATTATGATGGGTTCTCTCATACCTTTTTCATGTAGACCAAGGCCACCTTTTCTAGTGTATCCCATATTTCTTGCCAACTAATAACCTTTATTTTTAGGATCCACAAGAAAGGGATGTAGTTGTTTCTATTCCTTTTGTTGTTCTTCTTTGTAGAGCTGATATGGGAGGTCCTATTTGAACACCACTTCATCCTTCATGTCTCCCAATTTAGTGAAAATAGTAGGTTTGAATTCATAGGTGACAACATATTAATGCTTGATTTCCTTTGGCCAACAATAGCATTTTGGTGACGAGGGAAGTTCCCCAATGCAGATGGATTGTTTCAAATGGTATTCTCCATAGCCCTTGTCAAGTACTTGGATCTTAAGGTTGGAATTTTGTGGATCTTTTGATGTAGATGTATTTGAGGATGAAGCAAGTGATGTTGTATCAACATAAGAAAATGAGTTGAAGGATATGTCATTACTAGGTATTTGAAGAAGTGTTTTGTATTTCTCCTCCAAGTTTGTGCATTAATGGAAGGGTTCAAGATCGGCGTATATTATAACTTCCTTATTATTGTAATGAAATTTTAAGAATTGATGGAAGGTTGAAGGGATTGCTTGTATCACATAGATCCATGGATGTCCCAAGAGAATTTTATAGGGTAACTCAAGATCCAATACTGACAAGTTGTTTCTATTATTGCTCACCACACTTGAATTAGAAGTCTAATTGTGCCCTCAAAATTTATTTTCATATCATCATAGGCATGTATAGTGATTTTTTTTTTTTGTCTATCACGTCATTAGAATATCCTAATTTCTTTATTATTTTCAAGGTACAAATGTTTAAGCTTGCACCTTCATCTATTAGGAATCTCTTGATCTTGTGTTTATGAATGCAAACATCGAGATATAGAGCTTAATTATGAAAGGATCTTTGGGGAAGGTCATTTTAAAAAAAGATCACGTGATGGGGGAAGTGATGGTACCAACCATATCTTGAAATTGATTGATGTTAATATTTTTAGCACTGAAGATTCAATGAGAGATTTCTCTAGGATCTCTTTATGTTTAGGTGATAACTTTAGAGCTCAAGGATAGAGATTATTGCTAGAGTTTTCTTTAATTGGTGAATAATATTGTAGTCATTTGAAGGCTTAATGATGGATTTTTCTTGAGTTGGGGCTCCTTGTATCATTAATTTCTCTCTTCATGTAGTGACATTACACTCGAGGTTTTTTTTCCAGTATGGTTGCAACATTGATATTTCAATCAACTTGACAAATAGTTCCTACGACTTCATTATAGGTGAAGTTAGCTTTTCAGTAATCTTGTCCCTCACCTTTTTCATTTCCTCTAGAATAATTGGGGATTGGATCCTTTTAGATTCCCATGTCTTTAATTTTGTATGGCATAGGATGATGTTCAATTTCAACCTCTCCTTTTTCTATCAAGTATTGTACGATGTTTTTAAGCCTCATGCAGTTTTTTATTGTGTGACCCTTGATTTTGTGGAATTCGTATTAGTCATTCTCACTATACCAAGGGGGTTTATAGTTTGGTTCTTAATAGTTTGTTCTACTAGGAAGCTTGATAAGGTTCATTTGAATGATTCTATGCATAATCACCTTAAGAGGTTCCTCCAATGGAGTGAAATGTCTTCTAGTTTGATTACTTTTCCTTGGCAACCCTCTTTGATTATCTTGACCTTGATTTGTTTGTTGGTTATTTTGAGGGTACATAAGTTGGTTGTTTTGTGTGTTATTTTTAGGATAGTTGGATTGAGCTACTTGAACACATAAATTTGGCATCAATCACTCCATCATTTGTAACATTCTTGTTATTTTCCCATAGTTTAGGTTTGTCATTAGGGATAGAAGCTTGGTCCTTGTTGTTATAGATTTTAATTATTTCCCTTGCTATGAGGGCTCTTTATTCAAAATTGCTAGGACATAGCATGGTGATTTAGTAACTAATATCCCCTTGAAGGTTAGAGACAAATATTTCTACTAGTTATTTTTCAAGAATGAGCCACTTACACTTACTAGCTTTGTGGCTCCATCTTTGTAGGTATGAAGCAAAGGATTCCCCTCGGTTTTGTTTAATCTTGTATAGGTCGGGGATGGTTATTTCTTGCTCCATGTTATAGGAGAATTGCTTAATAATTTTATCTAACAACTCATCAAAGGTTTTGATACTAGGTGGTAGATGAGAGAACCACTTAATAGCTGCATTGTGGAGACTTCGTGGGAAAATCCTAGTTAAATATGAGTCATTTTTTTGTACATCCATGCAAGCTACCAAGAATAATTTTACGTGTTCTATTGGATCTCCTCTTCCCTTGTATTTGTCAAATTTGGGTATTTCAAAATTTTTAGGGAAGGGTATTATAGATATGAAATGATCAAAGGGATATGGAAATATATCTTGTAGAGCATAGCTCTTCTTCAATTTTCCAAGTTTAATGTCTTATCCTTTGATTTAAGTTTTAGATTTATAAGGTTACATCATCACTTGGTGCATTTGTTTGATAAGGAGGGATATTATAACCTTGTTGACCCACAATGTTTTGTGTGTTATATTATGGGGTTTGTATATATGAGGGACCTTGGGCCATGTTATGAGTGTAAGATGATGGATTGGGTCCTTGAGGATTGAGGTGAGTGTGTTGTGGATTGATGGTATGATTCTATGTGATGTGTAAGCTTGAGGTTATTGTTGAGGTGTGATGTGTTTTTGTCAAGAGGTTGGAGGTTTTTGTGCACCAATATTGTGTTGTGGGGGATTGGGTGTTTGATTTTGAAGATGTGTGTTTTGTGGTGGTTGGACATATGTTTGATGTTAGGTATTGATATTGTGTTGTGTTGGAGCATATGTTTGATGTTGAGGATTTTGGGTAGATGATGATCCATATTGGTATTGCATGTTAAAATCATAGTATTGTTGTTGATGCATGTATTGAGTTTGATCTTGGACATTTCATTGGTACATGCATTTATCTTGTGGGTTATTGGTTTGTGGTGGCTATTTATATATGGGTGGATTATTTTGTTGATATATGTGTTGTCCTTGAGGTGGATTGTTAGCATGTAGTTTTGGTTGCAAAGGGTTTTTTCCTTCTTGGTTCACTACTTTTTGATGTGGTCTTGGTGGAGGATTTCCCATATTTTACATATTAACACTGGGATCTTATTGTTGGGTGTTCCAAGATGTCTCATATATGTTGGGCCCCATTGTATTAGTTTCCATATTTTGTGGTGGCATGTTTTTATTTTTCAATAGATTTAGATTTTATTGAGCATGTTGAGCTACCACAACTTGTTCAACTTGTGAAGGATGTCTATACAATGGATTATCCACATTTTGTGGGAAATATTAATCATTGATAGGTGATTTTGAGAACAAAGGTGGTATCTTGGGATCCACTGCTGGTTTAGTTATTTTTCTTGCCACTGATTGGTCTCCCAAAGGAATGAGATTGAGATATTTAATAATTTCAACATTAAAGTCTATAGGTAGCTTGGCACCACTTTGTGCTAGTTTGAGGAAATATGTTTGGATCTTTTGCAATCATTTTTTCCATTAGTTTTTTCATTTTAGCATCTTGAGTGTGCTTTAAGAGTACTTCATCATTGATTTCCTCATCACTATCATAATCCTCTATGATCATATCTATGGGATTAGGAGGTTGATTTTATTTCCTAGTAAATATGTATTGATGTTTAAGGTGTATTTGGTTGAGCTTTGAATATTGGTTATTCTTGAAAATTTGAGAGTGTATTAGGATCGTAACCCCATGATTGAGATTACTCATTGGTGATATTGGTGTTTGGTGCACTAGAGATGCTTTTGTTGTATTCCATTTTCCTTTTATGTTTGGATCTTGTTGTAGTCATAAACAAACTCAAAATACCTTGGTGAGTTTGAGATGACAAGTTATAGAAATGGGATGGTTTTTTTATTTGAGATTTTTTTGGTGAAATGGTGTACAAATGGTATGTGTGTAAACCTTTTGGACAAAGGATGTTGATTTTTTTGTTATGGATTGATGTTGATGTTGGGATAGTTGGATGATCAAGTTTTATGTTGGATGATAATATTTTTCTACTCAACCCCATGATGAGGATATGAGCCAATTTTGGATGTTGTTTGATAAATGATTATATGATGATGGATGTTCACACCCTAGGATATGAGTATGAGTGGATGTTTGATGTTTTTGATTTGATGCTAGTTTAGAACACAAGGTACACAAGACTCAAATATATTTTTTGCTATGTATTGGAGGATATGGTTATTTCTTTACTTGAACTAGCTATGAGGTTGCAAGTAAAGGCTGCTATAAAATAATAGCAAGATGATGGTTTTATTTGTTGTGCTCGATATGTGTCTAAGACTAGGTTGATGTTTGATTTTTGATGGTAATACAAAGGATGATTATAGGATATGATGCATGTTTTATTTTGATGTTGTATCGAAAAGGTGATAGTTATGAACCCTAGGTAAACCAAGTTCAAAGTGTAGGATGGTGATATTGGATTGTGAACGTACAGGTCCAATGATGACAATTTTTTCTAACAAATGAGTAAGGTGTTAGGACAATGTTTTAAAACTATTTGTTTAAAAAACTCTAAGATGTTTTAGAAATTAGGGTGATAGCAAAAAAAAGAGAGGATAATAGTGGTTTTGTTTAAGAATGATCATGATAATCTAGGCAATAGTGGTCTATGTGTAATTCAGTGGTTGGTGACACATATTTGATAATAGTTGTATTTTGTACAACAATGATCATAATTTAGGATGACTGTGACAAGATTTCATAAAAAAAGCAATAAAATTGATAGTAGCGGCTCTATTTTGGTAGTGTTTAGTTATTTTTTAAAGTTTTAGATAATTTTTCCAATTTTGATTTTTGAAGTCTATTCTTTTTTAGATGTGTTTGATAGCAAGTGACGCATACAATAGATATAAATATTGCAATAACTGACTCAATGGTAATGGGGGATATTTTGTGGTCCTTCTTCCATTAAGATATAGTCGGTATGGCTTAAAGAATATCAGTTAAACCACCCTAAGGAATAAAGGTACATTCTTCTCTATAGAGGGGTCAAATTGGAATAGGCTTACCTCACCCTCAAAGGAGTGATTTTAAATCCATCTTTATAGAGGGGTCAAATAGGATATATCAAGGAAATATAAAGGAAATATATCATCTTGATACTCTTGGCTTTGTAAAAGAGAATAAAATCTTAACCCTTATTCCTCAACTATAGATTAGACATGGTAAGAAACTTCTAGGAATGGTGTTATTCCCATACACTACTTTGAAGAACATTTTAGAAATACTTGGATGTGATTCTAAAAAAAAGGTGTGTAGTGACAATCATGAACACTACAATGTATGCATCAAATACATAAGACACTTAAGTCTCTCTCATATCATGTGCAACCCATTATGTTTGCATGAGGACTATTGGCATGTTATGGCATTCCCACCCATATTCATGTTACTTTCTTTCGATTTCAAATGATTTTAGGGTTGCTTATGAGTTCTCCATTGTGGGATGTCTCATAAGAAGTCCCTTACCTAATAAAAGGGATGAACAACGAAAAATGAAAAGAGCCCAAAGCTTTTCCCATCACCCATGATCATCAAAAAGACTTAGAGGAGAGGATACACACTTGGCTTGCCAATCACAGAAGACACCATGGACAATTTATTAGAATTAGATTTTTAAGCCCAAATGAGGTATTATAGATAGAAATTCATATTTTAAAAGCACCAAATTCAAATTTTAGAGACTTCAAACACTCATAGAAATGCTATAAACCAATTTTTTGTCATTTCAAACAGATTTTTAAGCCCAAATTAAATGTTTGTAGATAGTAATTTTGTGTTTTTAAAGCACCAAATTCAAATGTTAGACTTTAAAAAATTCATACAAATATTGTAAACCAATTTTTTGTCATTGCAATTATATTTTTAAGCCCAAACAATCTTTTTGTAGATATCAATTTCATGTTTTTAAAGCACCAAATTCAAGTGTTTAAAACATCCATACAAATGTTGCAATCTAATTTTTTTCCATCGCAATTAGATTTTTAAGCCCAAATGAAATGTTATAGATAGCAATTTGAATTTTTTAAATAATCGAATTCAGATTTTTAAAAACTTAAAAAAATCCATACAAATGATTAAAAATAAAATGATCTTGAAGAATGTTTTGCAAGAAAATGTGTTAGTAGTTTAAGCCCTTAAAAGTCTTGGACTGTTCATCAGCCCTACAAGAAAAACGATTAGTAGTTCAATGAAAATTATGTCATCACTCTACAAGAGCTACACAAAAAGTTAGATAATCTCACAAAACACAGCAAAAAACAAGTAGTTAGGGTTAGATAAAAAATGGGAATCCAAGAAAGTTTGCAAAACTGGCATAGAACTAGAAAATAGTATGACAACATCCCTATCACCTATGAATATAATGGCTCTGTAACTAGTACAGATGTATCTCTTTTAGATGATAGAAGCAGGAAATGGTACGATAGAAGTTTTGAACATGAAAATAGTGGCTCTATAAATTTCAATCAATAAAACACAATGAAAAACCTACAAAATTGAAAGAACAATAGTGACTAGTTTTAGCGAGAGTGGCTAGTTTTTAGGATGACCGCAGTTGAAAAATAATATGATATCAATCTTCTTTCAGATAATATTGGCTCTATTACTACACAAAATATTAGAAAAAATAAAGCATCTCTATTCTTGTAATGGCAACCAAAAAATACAACAATTGTGTTTGGATTTAGGACTATAGCGATCTAGTTTGACAAAAGTGATTCCTAAAAATGTCGACATCGACCCAAAACCTATAACTATTGACAAAACTTGATTAAAAAATTAGAGTTAAGGACCTAGGTCCCACCAAGTGTTGTAGAATGTGTAAGGGGGAATGATTGGATCAGAATTAGTACCAATGAATGAATTCAAATCAATTCAAAAAAGATAACAAGACCCACTTACCCATGAAATGTGATTGCAAAGCTTAACAATCCAAAAAATCAAGGTTATCATAAACAAATGGAAACACAAATGAATTCAAAAACCATAATCATACCATCCCATGGTTGAGTGTATTTGTGTTGAAGATGGATGTTGGATTGCTTGATACAACACAAAGCCTCCATGATTGCAAAAGATTGATAAGATGATGATCTAGAATGCAAGGATATGTTTGCTCAATTTTCTCAATAATCAATCGTACATGATCTTTCTACCAATTTTTTAGATTAATTATGAGAGGGATGAAGGTTGTTTTATAGATTTTTTAATTTTAGATGAATGATCAAGATGTAAGGATGAAAGATCAAGATCAACGATCAAAGTCCATTGAGAGGAAATAGATTGATCAGATAACTCACCTAATTAAACCAATTAAGAGAATTAATTGGATAATCAATGTGAATGGATTGAGTGATTAGTGTGATTGGAGTAATCGATGGAGTTTAGGAAATTAGATTGAGAAATCGGTGGTCATGATTTATTCAATAAAATTATGTGAGGATGGTTAATTAATTTAATAATTAATTAATCTTGAGAGGAACATGCAAGATGTATTTAATTTAATTACTAAAAGTTTATTTATTAATAGACTATGTTGAGTGAATTTTGGGAAATCAAATAATTGATTTAATTATTCCATTTGGAAGAGGGAAAATTAATTATTTAAATAATTAATGATAACTATTTAATTAATTTAGAAGAATAAGGTATGTTAGAGAAAAATTTAAATAATTAGTGTTTATTTAATTAATTAGGAGGAATAAGGTTAAATTAGTGATGAAACATTGAATTAATTAAATAAATTGATATTATTTAATTAATAGAGAAAAATAGGTTTGATGATGCAAATGAAGTGAAATGCAATAACGAAAATGAAAGTGATGTCGATAATGGAAAAATGCCATTTAGGATGTGTGATATGTGTTAAGCCATTTTTGCATGTCTACAATAACCTCGATGGAATATGTGAGGGATATGATTTCAAAGCATGATAGTCCTAATTCACAAAGGTATTTAAATGGCCTTGCATGTGAAGGATAAGTTTTAATGCTAGAAACCATTCTTACACACATAAGGAATGTGCCTACCACAAAAATGCAACAAGAACATTCCACAAACATGGTATATGAAAGCAATGACTTTTCCTTGTTTTTTCTCCTCTATTTATTTTAATATATCCTGAATGAGTAAATATGATAAATCAAGAAATAAAAACTCACCGATGAAACAAATCAAGAGCCATCAGACTTTCTTTCCAATATATATGTGCTTAGATTGGATAATGCTCACTGTAGGATGGACTTATTTTATAAGTCATGATATTTTGTGTGATGTAGGAAAAGTGATCCTAGATCCAACTAATATTTAACATATTTTCACTTAACATCACATTTGGACACAAAACCAACTAGGGGTTGATGATTGGATTGGTTCCACAACAGATAGCTAATATTCTAGGGTCTTGTGTTTATTTTTGTGTGTTGTGATGATGATAAATTTTATGTGTTTTAACAAATCTACTTTGCATATAAGCCTATATCTAAAAATTAAATTTATCACACTGTGACGAAAATGGAAAGTAACAAAAAAGATTTAGATCTAAGAGTGATATACAAAGAGGAACATCTGACATAAATTATCAGTTAATTTGTAAGGACAAGGGAAATAGGCACCCTATATTGGGACTCTCTTTTATAGGATCTAAAAATTTGAATTGTAAGTTATACTATGCTTTGTGTCTTTTGAGATTATCTTTTGTCGAAACTCCCAAATTTGACTTGCACACATGAAAAGAGGGGGAAAGGTTGTGTTGTATAAGGTATTTCCTAATTCCTAAATCTTTCATCTCAAATTCATTCACTATAGCAACTTTGAATTCATCCTTCATCTTAGAGCTACTACCCATATACAAAAAATCATCAACATACAAACTTATAATAAGAATATCATTACCTTCTTGTTTGTAGTAAAGGGTAGGTTCACTCTTACTTCTTTGAAATCCATTCCCTTGAAAATATCCATCAATCCTAGTGTATCATGCTTGTGGTGCTTGCTTGAGTCTATACACAACCTTCTTCAACTTGTAGACTTGATCTTCTTTTCCTTGCACTTCAAAACCTTGTGGTTGTTCCACATACACTTCCTCCTCTAAGCACCCATTCAAGAAGGCACTTTTCACATCCATGTGATGAATAATCCATTTATTTTGATTTTCAAGTGAAATCATCATCCTAATAGTCTCTTTTCTTGTTACTGGTGAAAAATTATCTTCATAATCAGTGCCATACTTCTAGGTGAAGCCTTTGGAAACCAATCTTGCCTTGTGTCTTTCAACACTCCCATCACTGTTATACTTAATCTTGTAGACCCATTTGATTCCAATCTTCTTCTTGTCATGTGGAAGCTCAGTAAGCTCCCAAGTGTCATTCATGTGAATGGAATCCATCTCTTCTTTCATTTCTTGCACCCAAAAATCATTAGTACTTGCATCTTCAAAACATGATGGTTCAAAATTAGCCTTGGAAAGTAAAGCAAAATTTACTCACCTATTGGTTCTTCTTCATGTGCTTGATTTGTACTCCTTTGATAAATGTCAATTAAGCTTTGTACCTTCCTTGTAGAACTTGGACTTGATGTTGGACTTGCACTTTGAATTGATGAGGGGCTACTTGATGGACTTGTAGCTCTGGGAGCTGAAATTTTAGTGGGTTGGTCATGATCAATTTTATCAATGTTATCATTCAAAATAGATTTTGGTTTCTCCACATGGTCTTTTTGATGACCATAAACTCCCCCTTCATCAAAAATAACATCTCTAGAGATAACAATATTATGAGTGAGAGGATTATATAGCCTATAGGCCTTTCTTTCCTCACTATATCCAACAAAAATACAAGATTTGCAATGCCCCGCCACGCAACCCTAAAGGATGTTGCAAACAACTACTTAAACAGGCTAAATTTTTTTTGTTTAAGTACAAATAATACATAAGTTTGCTTCCCAATTCAACCATCCCCTAAGTTTACAAGATTGAAATAAATTAACAACCCACAAACAACATAAATGAAACCATAACATTTATCTACTCAAGATAATAATTACGCATACATTCCATACAAGATAAATTAAATCCAAACATAATAGATAACTTTCAAACTCATTTATCCATAATTAAATATTACAATTACAACTCTCATTTCCTGAATGAGGCAAGTCCAATAAATAAGGTTACAGTTACAACTTCCACCTCGATAACAGATGAGGGGTAAAAAAACAAGATCCACTGAAATGAAATAATGCAAGAACTGAAACAAAATCCCATGAGCTCTCCAACTGGAAGTCTCATCCACAAGAACATAAAGATAGCCCAATGGATTTAGGTGCACACCACCCAACCAAGTGGAACCCAAAGGCCCACCCCCCGTGCTAGGAGATAGTAACAAGGAATCCTAGCCAAGACCATCTACCTCTAGACACAGGCTAAATCACCACTAAACCAAACTGACACATCCAATCACATGTACCACACAAGCACATCACAAGAACAACCCAAGTACCACATACGTACAACATAAGTACACCAAAAGTACAACTCAAGAGTATCATGAGTACCCCACAAGTACAACTCTACATGGTCACATTGCTTCCAAAAATAAAGCAGAACAAGTATGTTACGAGAACCATAGACATAATAATCGAATACCAACTATGGTCACATTAGGTATGTTAAGGAAACCATACCCACAAAATTGAAATACCAACTATGGTCACATCAGGTATGTTAAGGAAACCATACCCATAATAAACAAGAACCAACTGTTGTCCTAGATAGATTGTCATCACATAGCTCATCATGGGTTATCCTTTGGGATTCTTCCTAGGCTCCAACCCCCACAAGAAAAGGTTATCCTAGTGACCTTTACTGAATCTCGGCCCCCATACTCACTCATGCAGAGCCAAATACCTTTCGTATAGACAAGATAGATGACCTTGCCATTCCAGGCCCTCCCACCCATCCCAAGCCTAACTGAGCACTTGGTTCCATGAGTGAGGCATTAATATATTGATTAGTGAGAAGTTAGTCCTAATATTCTAAGTATTGTTTTAGTTATCACTTGATTAAACCACTTCTGAAGGTTATCCTGGATACCTCTTTGGGCTCTGGCCCTTATGAAAGCCACTCTTCTACTTGGAAAAACACATACCATCCAAACACCAAGGGTACAAAGTGCAACATACAAGATAACATGTCCACTCCTTTCTTAGGAGGCGACAAAGATAAAACCATCTCCAAACATTGGAGGTAACAATAGTAACAAAACCACTCCTAACAAGGAGGCACACATTACAAAATCCACTCCTTTCTCAGGAGGCGACAAAGATAAAACCATCTCCAAACACTGGAGGTAACAATAGTAACAAAACCACTCCTGACAAGGAGGCACACATTACAAAATCCACTCCTTTCTTAGGAGGCAACATATCTAAATCTATCATTTTTTTCAAAATCAAAAATCAATATAATGACATGAACCTAGTTTTCAAAAGTTTGAGAAGTCCAAATGATGCATGGATCCTTGCTTCGATTCCCTCTTCAAATCAGCCATTTTTACAACTTCAATCCAAAACCCACAAAAATCCAACAATACTTCCTCCCTCCATTTTCCATTTTTCCAAAAACTTCATTATCCAAAAATTGAGGAGAGAAATTCAACCATAAGGATAAAACCCTAAAATTTCAACAACCACCCTCATAAATTCTTCAAAACAAAAAAAAATGGAAAATATCTAATTTCTTTCAATTTTTGAATTCAAACTTTCAAATTGACTTTTAAATCATTTTTCAATTTCAACAAAAACCAAATAATTTCCAAAATGAATTTGCTTAATTTCAAATTAATTAATTTAATTAATTCAATAAAATAAATCTAATCCAAGATTAAATTATTTTATTAATTAAATTAAATTAGTTTAATAACTTTCAATAACATTTTTCGCATTGAAACTAGATTAATTTAATCAACAACCTTTATATATATAAAGCCATTTAATTACCTTTTAACTTGCAATTTAAATAATCAAAGAGAGGGAAAAATAATCAAGCAACACAACCTGACGACATACTAGGACTAGGGTGACGAATTGGCACGGAAAACCTAGCTACTATCTGCCAATCGAATACCATTGGGCATTGGACACACTCGAACCTGTGAAACCAGGTGGAGTCGATGTCCTATACCTATCAACCTACAATTCAAGTAAACAACAATATATAGTATAAACAACATAAAATACACACCGAGAAGAGGAAATCTTAGGATCGCAGGGTGCTCGCAAGCGAGTGATGTGATCTATCCCCTTCACCAATACAATATTACCAACTGACGAATCTAACATCATTAATTCAATTATCCACTATGCTAATCCAAAGCATGACACAATAATAATGTCAGGATAAAATACCAAGTACCAAGGTCAAGCACTAACAGAAAATAAGGCCTAACCAAAAAGAACACTGTTCAGTCAAAAGAGGAAAACGGAGGGGTCTTACATCCTCCCCCCTAGGGTCAAGCTTACTCTTGGAAGCCTGCAACTACCCCTAGTGCAAAATCCATACAATCACACCTAACCAAGGGTTCCAAAATTGAAACACTCCAAGCCTCAACACATAAACAATAGCAACCCATGCCATATACAACTCAGCTAAGTACAATGCCAATCCAAACAAGACAACATGGTGGAGAAACCACCAACCAAGTCTCCAAACACATAACCAAGGATTATCACCCATCCTACACATATGTACCAATACACATCACTTAGAAAGGCAGCATACCAAACCATGATAGAAGAAACCAAGAACCAAGAGCAACTAACCAACTCAAATAAATCCAACAAGACCACAATGACCCGTCTCTTGCTGTATAAGGTGATCAGCCTCCAAAATATAGTCATCTCAACAAATGTGAGTAGTGGGTCCTAGCTACAAAAAAACCTCACATACCCCCATCCACAACATTTCCTGCATCGACTTCCTCGTACACACTCACCAAGTCCATGTCATATGTCCTTGGCGAGGAATTAAAATACCACACATAACCGATATTGAAAACAACAAAGATAACTAGCTTAGCCACCAAGTTCATAAAGAAGATAAAATTAAAGTTCCATTTCAACAATAAGGCAATAAATGTGCTCAATTTCAACATTGAATCAAATATTTATAGCCACTAGGGTTATAAGAAAATAAGTTCACAACTTGTGGCTAAACCTTCACAATTAAATATGACAAGATGTTGTCCCTCACAATCAACTGAAAAGAATCATCAATAACCAAAAGAAAGTTCACAATCTTCAAATTTTCACTATACAACATATGTGTGACTAGTAACACCTCGCCACACAACCCTAAAGGATGTTGCAAACAACTACTTAAACAGGCTAATTTTTTATTTATTTAAGTACAAATAATACATAAGTTTGCTTCCCAATGCAACCATCCCCTAAGTTTACAAGACTGAAATAAATTAACAACCCACAAACAACATAAATGAAACCATAACATTTATCTACTCAAGATAATAAGTACACATACATTCCATACATGATAAATTACATCCAAACATAATAGATAACTTTCAAACTCATTTATCCATAATTAAATATTACAATTACAACTCTCATTCCCTGAATGAGGCAAGTCCAATAAATAAGGTTATAGTTACAACTTCCACCTCGATAATAGATGAGGGGTAAAAAAACAAGATCCACTGAAATGAAATAATGCAAGAACTGAAACAGAATCCCATGAGCTATCCAACTGGAAGTCTCATCCACAAGAACATGAAGATAGCCCAACGGATTTAGGTGCACACCACCCAACCAAGTGGAACCCAAAGGCCCACCCCCCGTGCTAGGAGATAGTAACAAGGAATCCTAGCCGAGACCATCTACCTCTAGACACAAGCTAAATCACCACTAAACCAAACTGACACATCCAATCACATGTACCACACAAGCACATCACAAGAACAACCCAAGTACCACATATGTACAACATAAGTACACCAAAATTACAACTCAAGAGCATCACGAGTACCCCACAATTACAACTCTACATGGTCACATTGGTTCCAGAAATAAAGCAGATCAAGTATGTTATGAGAACCATACACATAATAATCAAACACCAACCATGGTCACATCAGGTATGTTATGGAAACCATACCCACAATAAACAAGGACCAACTATGGTCACACAAAGTGCCATCACACATCACATCATGAGTTACCCACTACGGATCATCAAAATGGTGGCCTCAAACCGATCCTTGGCCCTCATACCTACTAAAGAAAAATCAGAAACCAACTATTGTCCTAGATAGAGTGTCATCACATAGTCCGTCATGAGTTACCCATTGTGGATCATCAAGATGGTGGCCTCAAACCAATCCCCAACCCTCACACTTACTAATGTGAAGCCAAATACCTCTCATATAGACAAGATAGATGACCTTGCCTCCCAGGCCTTCCAACTCATCCCAAGTCTAAACAAGCCCTTGTGTCTATGAGTGGGGTCAACTTATCTTGATTAATGAGAAGTTAGTCCTAATGTTCTAAGCATTTTTTTAGTTATCACTTGTTTAAACAACTTCTGAAGGTTACCCAATCTTATCTCTTCCGAGCTTTGGCCCCTAACGGAAGCCACTCTTCTACTTTACAATACACACACCAAATATAACCAAGGGTACAAAGTGCAACAAACAAGGTATTACAACCACTCCAACTCGAGGAGGAAATGTAAAAGAGACTCGCTCCAACACTGGAGGCAACAAACCTCCTAACAAGGTCACTCCTTACAAGGAGACATGGATCCCATAATCCACTTCTTTCTCAGGAGAAACAAGAAGTCCCCATTCGTGAAAACTGGGTACAAACAAATACATAACCTCCTATACTACCCAAGAGAATTCATAGCAGGTTGACAAATACAAAATGACAACCATAGAACTAAAAATCCAATCTGGAAGACTTACGAATAAAACACCCTTTAATCCATTTCCCAAACAAGAGCATGAAGGGAATATTCATTGAAGGCACATGAAATAAGCTACCTTTGGATATTCTAAATCCATTCCACATTTCATTATGTAATTCGTTACATCGATAAAACTGAATTAAGAAATCATCTTTTCAGATAAGGGAGAAATTAACACTCATATTTAATTCCCTAATTGCTCTTAATAAAATAGGCATTCTCAACTATAACTCAGAACATTTCGTTTTAAAATAAATAACCGTTTGCCCTTGCAAAATAAATCATTATAAAATAAATCGATTAATTTCATTATTTACAACATTAATCACAATTCCAACATTTGTCCTTTTCCAATCTATTGTTTAAAAAAACCAATAATTGACTATAACCTTAATATTATAAAAAAAAATTCCAATTTTATTTAAATCAAAACAATAATTGAACTTTTGCACTTAAATTTAAATCTCACAACTATATTTAAATCAACCATTTGAAAATTAATATTTTCCATACATATTAAATTAATCCACATCTACAAATATATATTTTCTTTTATATTATATATTAATATTTTAATATTATACAATATAATATAAAATATTATTATAAATATTTTAATATTATATCTTATAATATAAAAATATTTTATATATAAATTTGACCGCCATACAAAAGGGTCCCACACATTTCGCATGGGGAGGTGAGCTTGCCTCGAGCTGTGGGCTGTGTTTAGGGCTGGGGCGGCCGTGTGCTTTTCCCTTGGTCACGGTTTACACAAGGCGGCGACGTTTTTAGCCGAGCGGTGACCAAACCAAGTAGCGACATTTGTAGGCTGGTGGGGGTTTGGAACGCACCGCCAGTGGCAGTGGCGGCTACGTACACAACCAGCCACCACCTTCGGTGGTGCTGTGCACAACACAGCTAACCACCGCCAGTGGTGGTGGCGGTTGTGTAAACAGCCACCGTGTCAGCCGTAGGTGGAAGTTGCGAGGGTCACATTGGGCGCGGCTCCCCGTACACGCCTCCCTTGGGGGGTGTGGTGGGGTGAGCCCCCAGCCCCTCCAAAAAAAAAAAAATTATTTATTTATTTATTTTCATTACAATGACCTACGAATTTTTTGAAATTAAGCCCTTCTTGGCTTAAAAACAAACAACAAAAAACCTTAAAAGGATGAATTTTCAAACAATTATAAATACCACACACACACACACACACACATATATATATATATAATAATACATATATATATATTTATATATATTTATATATATTAGGATCCAAACATCCCCATAAGAAATAATTGAGGAAATAAATTTGAAATATTTATTTACAGCCAAGAACCACTTTTTATATTTTCTTTTCTTGAGAAAATCCAAATAGAGAAGAACAAAGGTTTGATTTGCCAAACAATTCAACATGAGGTTTTCATCATAGATCAGGTTTTTTTTGCATTTTTCAACAACAAACATATACAATATAAACTAAAAAAGCATCTAAATGACATGAACCTGATTCCTTGAGTTTGAGGGGATCTAGAAATGATGTTCAGCTTCCAACCTCAACTCCATAGATTTTCACAGCCTCCATCCAAAACCCACAAAAATACAACAAATCTTCCTCTCCTCTATTTTCAATTTTTCCAAAACTCCATAATCCCAAAATCCAGAAAAGAAATTTAACCATAAGGATAAAACCCTAAAATTTCAACAACCACCCCCATAAACTCTTCAAAATAGAAAATTAGAAAATATCCCAATTTCAATTTTGAATTCAAACTTTCAAATTTGACTTTTAATTCATTTTTCAATTTTTCAATTTCAACAAATAACACAATAACCCAACATAAATAAATTAAATTCTTTCAACATCATAAATTTAATTAATTAATAAATAGATTTAATCAACAATTAAATTATTTATTAATTAAATTAAATTAAAAATAAAATAAAATATATTTCAACATAATCTCAGAACAAATTAATCCACAACTTAAATACATTAAACCATTTAATTCCTTTTTCTAACTTGCAATTAAATAACAGGGAGAGGAAATGATATTCAAAACAACACAACCTGACAAACACCTGACGACATACTAGGACTAGGGTGATGACTTGGCACAGAAACCTAGCTACTATCTCCCAATCAAATACCACTGGGTATTGAACACACTCCAACCTGTGAAACCAGGTGGAGTCGATGTCATGTACCTATCAACCTACAAATCAAGTAAACAACAACATATAGTATAAACAACATAAAATACACACCGTGAAGAGGAAATCTCAGAATCATAGGGCGCTCGCAAGCGAGTGATGCGATGTCATCCCCTTCACCAATATAGTGAAACTAACTAACAAATCTAACATACTAATATACTCCAAAGCATAAACCTCATTAATTCAAATATCCATAATGCTAATCTCAAAATGTGACATAATGATAACATCAGAATAACCAGAAACTCATCATAGCAACATACCCACACAAGGACACATTGTCCAACCAGAAGGAAAAACAGAGGGGTATTACATTTTATTAGTCATGAAATCTCTTACTAAGCTTAGAATTATATTAGACATGCATTGTAAAACATTTATTTCAGCAAGTAGGATTTAGCTGCTACATGAATTCTTTATTTTAGACTGCATTTTACGGAAGTAAGATCTCTCACAATCCAAACCTTCAACCAAAAGATGAAAGATATTTTCATAGTTAAAAATAAAAATTCTTTGTTTTTAAATAAATTTGAACCCTTACAATTAGAAGCATTATGACACATGTATTAATAAAATGATATCATGTGTAATGCCCTGCCAAGTAACCCTAAAGGAAGTTGTAATTAACAACTTAAGCGAACCAATTTTTTTTTTTTTTTAAAGTGTAATTAACATACACATTCACTTACTAATTACAACAACCTCTAAGGCTACAAGGTTGGGATTATTTAAACCCACACAAACATCTACATATAACCATAGCATTAAATACTTTAAGAAATAAGCATCATGCAACATAAGGATACAACATACATAATAAGATAAACATCCAAGATACAATTTCATAATCATTTACTTAATCAAATAGTTACATCACTCATTCCTAGAATGAGGCAATAGTACATAAGTGTTATAATTACAGAATTCCATCTCATAGATACAAGAGGGCTAAAATAACTTATTACAATTTGGAATATTACAATGCAAGAATAAAACACAAGAACCATGAGTTGTCCATCTGGATGTCTCGTCACCAAGTATTGAAGATAAATGGGGACCCAATGGTGTATGGTGCATGTTCCACCCAACCAAGTGGTACCCGAAGGCCCACCCCCCATGCTAGGAGATAGTAACAAAGTAACATGTACAAATATCTACAACCATTATCCAAAGGCAGACTCATACTGACTCATACTGACATAACCAAATAAATGCTCAACACAAGTACAACTCAAGTACAAATTTCATATCACTGTCATAGGTCACATTTCTTCTAGACATAATATAGATAAAAAATGTTCAAATAACCATACATCTAATACAAAAACCAATTGTTGTCCTAGACAGAGTGTCATCGCATAGTTAGTCATGAGATCTCCTATGGGCATTCTTCATAGGCTCCGGATATCCTGGTGACCTCAACTGAACCCCGACCCTCATGCTCACTCATGCGGCATCAAATACCTCTCATAAGGACAAGATAGATGACCATGCCATTTCAGGCCTTCTCACTCATCCCAAGTCTAAACGAGCCCTTGTGTCTATGAGTGAGGATAAATTATCTTGATTAGTGTGAAATGCATCCTAATCATCTAAGTACATTAATTTAGTTATCACTTGATTAACTCACTTCTGAAGGTTACCCGGTTTACCTCTTTGGGCTCCAGCCCCTAACAAAAGCCACTCTTCTAATGGATAACATGCTACTCAAATCTAAACTCCAAGGGTATCACAAGTGCTTACTGAAATAAAACAACTCAATCTCTCTTATTCTAGGAGGCAACAATTAAGGAAATCCACTCCAACACTAGGAGGAAACAAAACACTTAAAGCACTACCCAAGGGAAAACGAATGATTGACTTTACAAGGAATTAACCCACAATCTTTGGAAGACTTTACAATAAATAACACAAATCACCCATTCCCAAAGTAATCAACATAAGGAAATTTAATATTAAAAAGCACTCGCAATGAATTTCACTATATTTGGATATCTTAAATCCATTTCCTTATCTAAAGCTTTTCGCAGAAATTAAAATAATATCATTCAAATTTTCATTAAAGCAAACAATAATCCCTTCCATTAAAATAAATATCTTCTCTCTAACTTACTAGCCATGCACACTATTTGTTTCAATTTAAATTGTTGTCTAAAAACTTTGCATGCAATTATATGCCTAAAACAGAACATCAAAAAGATACATACTTAAACATATATATGCAACATGCTTTATATAGTTAAATACATACATTTTATTTATATACAACTGTATTTAAAACATATGCTTACATAAACATTGTTTATAAAACTTCTCTTTTTCTAAAAATTACCAATCTGAATATTCATTATTTCTGCATAAAATCTATACTTAAAAATCCATTTTCCATTATAAAATTATAAATATATATTAAATATTATGTAATACCCCTATGTTTTGCTTCTTGGTTGGTTTGCTTTATGCTCTGTTCGGTTGCAGCTACTTTGATACTGGACACACCTTGTTATTTATGTTTTGATCACTAATATTGAGCGGCAAACTATTATTATGTGATGTGTTTATCTGATGACTGTTTTATATGCTTTAATGGTGTTATAATTTTAGTAGTGTTAGCATGAGATTTTATATGAGATTATTGATTTTGATGTTAATGTCAGTCTTTGATGAGTGTATTGGTGAAGAGGACGGTTTTGCATCACTCGCTTGTGAGCGCCTTGCAAATCCATGATTTCTTCTTCACGGTGTGTACTATATGTTGGATATACTGTATTATGTGTTTTACTTGGTTTCAAGTTGCAGGTACATGACATCGACTCCACCTGGTTTCATAGGTTTGAGCGTGTCGATCCAGCGGTTAAGTTGAACGGGAGATAGTAGCTAGGTAACATGTGTCAAGTCTACACCCTAGCCTTAGTGTGTCATCAGTTTCATTTGTTGAGTCAAGGTGTACCTTATTTTAATGTTATTTGATTTTGAAAGGTACGTGGTTATTAAATGAATTTTTTAGTATAATTGCATTGGTTAAAAGTGATGATTATTTTATATTAAATTAAAATTATGCTTAGAAGTTATATTTAAAGTTATTAATGGAATTTAATTCAATTAAATTTAAATTATTTAATTAATTAAATTTAATCTCAAAAGGGTTGAATTTAGTTATTAAATATTTGAATTTAATTAATTAAGTTCAATTTTGGATTAAATTAAACCTAGATTCTATTAACAAATCCTAATTCAACAACAAATTCTTAAACAATATTTATTGTATTAACCAAAGCAAGAACCAGAAAAAAAAACATAGATCAAAACCTGGAATTCGAAGCTATAGGAAAGGATTAATTTCTGATGCAGTCCTTCTCCAAAGATTTCCTGAATTTTCTTCAATCATGCAATAAATCCAAGCAATCAACCAATCCAAAAACTCAAACAATGTAACGAATTTTCCTCAAATCAATTCTCTATGTGCTAGACTGGGTGGCAAAGCAAGTCGGTAAGCAACTGGACAAATATTTTTGAGTATCTTGAAAGTTCTGACAAAGTGATGCACCAACTTAGAACCCTTTCCATATCGGATAGGACTCTTTCACAGATGCACCTACAAGAAAACTCTGTCGCCGACAGAAAACTAAGGATCCAATCTATGTGCATCTGCATACTTCTTATGCCTATCCTGTGCTACTATGAAGTGCTCTCTAATCCAATCCACTTGCTGCTCCATGTCCTACAACATCTTTGGTCCCAATAACACCCATCAAAGACTGACACTAACATAAAAATCAATAATCTCATACAAAATCTCATGCTAACACTACTAACATTATAACACCATTAAAGCATGTAAAACAATCATTAGATAAACACATCACACAATAATAGTTCGTCGCTCAATAGTAGTGATCAAAACATAAATAACAAGGTGTGTCTAGTATCAAAGTAGCTGCAACCCAACAAAGCATAAAGCAAACCAACCAAGAAGCAAAATGGAGGGGTATTACATCATGTATTCAAATCATGCAATTTATTTATATAATTATGTTTATTTATTTGAATAAATGTGCATGCACATTTAATGCTTATAAATATATTTTGTAAGAGAATATTATTCAAAGACATTTAATTCTTATAAATATTATTGTGAAATTAAATCTTTGTAAAGATTATTAGCATTCTATTTAAATTATTTAGCAACTTCTAATTTTAATTTTATCTATATAATATTTGAATATATTTGTAATAGTAAAATATTTTATTTAAACTTTATCTACATTTGTCTACATACTCATGTATTGTTCATTTATGTTTTTCTATTCATGTATTAATCTTAGACATTTCATTCTTGTCTTTATTTTTCCATATTTTCTATCTTGATGGCTAAAATATAGTGGTCCACTATTTTGACCATAACTTTGGAAATGCAATTTAAAATTATAACTTCCTCTATATGTTGGAGGTGTAATGACAAGTGTTGAACACCTAGAATATTGAGGGGGGGCTAAATCAATATTCTCTAAAACCACTTAAACATTCATTCCACATAGCATATTCAATTTGTAGTAGGAAAGGAAAGTATGACAAAAATCATCAAAAGCACATAACACATGAACACCAGAGTTTTTACATGGAAAACCTAAAAAGGAAAAAACCATGGTGAGGATTAGCTCACAATATATTATAATCGGTTACAAAATATTTTAGAAATGCTCACTACAAGTGGACTCATTTCCCATAGAATGAACAAGAGATAAAAGAAAAGGGGTGGCTCCACTACGAAGGTTTGAACTATTATAATTGTATCTATAATATGAAGGAACTAAAATTCCACTGAAGCTCAATATACAAAGTTTACACACTTCATACCATTCAACTCTAACACTTTTCTCTTATCTACATTCACATTACATTCACACAATTTGCATCAACAATACTTGTATATTTTCTCGTATCTTGCAATCTCCATGATCCAACACTAAAAATATCTTATTCTTATACCCATTACATCTGTAAACTCTTTCAACATCAATTAGGTCGGCCTAGTTAGATGTAGTATGCAAAGTAATAAACTTGTTGGCCCTAAACATACTTCATGCCACAATAAAAACTTATAACAAACTCAAATAGGTTGGCATGGACCTATAATAGCTCCCATATAATGCATCAACACTTATTTAAACTCTACATACCCTTTAACATATTAGGTCAGCATTGTTGGAGACCTAACATCAAAATAAGCCAACCGATCATCCTCAAACTATCATGCATACCTCCAAACTTCACGCAACTTGGAACTTAGATGCTACTAAATCCTATAAACAACTCCACAAATTTGCAAGACAAGATATTATTCTACGATGAAGTGAAAACTTAGAAAAACATGTATTCTAGACTAGCAAACACTATCACTGGAAAACTTGATATTCTATCCCATAACTTTTGCACCAAAGGCCAAAAGGCATGAAACTTTGGATTTAGACTCCTTTGATATCTAACAAATTTTCCTTCGAACTACAAATCAAAATTCTTCAAGCCGGACCAATATGGACCAAAAAATTGGATGCCCTGTACACTGAAAACTATGTTTTGACACTTAGTCAATTCTTCCACTCAACTATTTGCACTAGATCAAAACTTCTTGCATCTATGCACTAGATTATCATTCTCATTCACACTCATGCTTCACCAATTAGTATGCACATCAATCTTCATATCAAGCCACAATGTTTACATCAATGACAATACTATATCTACATACTATACATTCATGCTCATGTTGCCAACAAGTATATCAATGAAAAAATTCCAACATCAAGATCTAAATTAGATTGATTTAAAATATTGATTGTTGAAGTATATTCTTACAAAATTGACCCTAAAAATTTATATTTTGACCCAATCAATATAGATTAGAAAGATTTGGCCATAACATAATGAATTAGTTGATTAATCCATTTTTAGCAAAAAGAAATTGTCAGTTCCCTTTTAACATCATCACAAAAATCCATGACATGAGACTTATTAGCACATTGGAGGAGCTTGACCATCTAGGAGATACCATATCAAAAGAATATTTTTCTAATAGGGCTAGAAGAATCAAAACCATTCCTAGTTGTCTATGATATATTTAGCTTACATTTGTGGGCATGACCAAATTTCATAACCTTCTTAAATGGCTACTTGTACTAGAAGTACTAAAAATTTCATTGAGTTTCATACATCTTTCCTTAATAAACACTCATCCAATGTTTTTTATTATCTAGCATATAAGTATTTTTATTTACTTAAGAGTTATTTTATTCAATTTATAAATATTTTATTTTATCATAATATCTACTTTATGTTATTTTTGAAGAAATATTTTATTTTTGTCTTTAAATATTATTTTTTAAATTTTTCAAAAAACTACTATTTATTATCTTGATAATTATTTTATTTGATTTTTACTTTGAAAATTATAGTAAATATTACATACTTATAAGTTGTTTTAAAAAGTTTAAAAATATATATTTTAGTTTTAATGTAATATAATGACATGAGAATCCTTGATTTCATTGTATAACACTTCTCTCTATAATTACATATTTTATTTATTTTAAAGTTAGCATGTTTATAAAATAAAATTTTAAAAATGCACACATCATTTTTTAAAATATATAATTAATAAATTAAATCTAATGTAAAATAAAGTAATTCTTAAGAAAATTAAAACTTTGTATATTTTTTAATCTTAAATACATCTACTATTGCAGGAGGTTGGTCACGAGGTCTAGTCTCCCCCACCCCCCCTGGTATCGGAGGGCGTGTCGCGCCAGTGCCGTCGGTCACGTTAAAAAATTTACCAAGTGCACTGCAGTTTATAAGGGGTCATGCTACCTGATTATTGCAATCTAATAAAAAATAAAATCTTAAATACATCTAAAAAAATGAAAAGATACATATCTAAAATATGTACAAAAATATCTTTCAACCTCTTTAAAATAAAAATGTTTAAATTAGCTATACTTTTTTTTAAATTATAACATAAATTGTTTTTCTGTTAATATGAGATCAAAGAGAGATGAATATTATTTCCTTGCATTAAGAAATCTAAAATTTAAGACTACTCAAAATATATTTAAAAATATAAGAAAATAATATTAAATAAAATTTGAGTAACCGAAAAGAGAGTAAAAATGATATAAACATGTTACTGCATGTTTGATCTCCAAAATTGATTGTTCCTACAAATTACAATCAACATTAAGTATAAAATAGGAAAAAAAAAAAGACTCGATAGAAAATAAAAATAAAAATCATGGGAACATATTTATTCATATTCTTTAGAAAATGGTCATATAAAAAGAAACATGTCACAATAGAAAATTCTAAAGTAAACTATAAATATCTTAAAAATTTTGAAAATGTAAATTTTCTTCAAAACTATTTTCCACAATAATAACACCTTTTATATATAAACAAACTAGAAATACTTTTGAAAAAATATGAAATAGTACTAAAAATCTACTAGAACAACTATCAACTAGTATATATATCTTAAATATAATTTATTTAAAATATGTCAATATATATCTTATTATTATTATTATGTCAATAGGTGTAACCTTACAATGGAAACACAGTGTCTTTAATAGTACATTTTGTGACGGATTGTGTTGACCTCCTATAGGCATTGTGCTACCATTGTAGGGTTACACCTATCGATGTAAAGATAGTTACAAACCCCTCCAAAAGAGTATAATCCTTAATGAACACATCCTACTGGGAGCCACTATTTAAAGGGTAGTTACATCATTCTTAGCACCTTTTCAAAATGTTGAACCTCTTAGTTGAAAAGATGTTATTTTTTAATCATCATTTCAAAAAAAATTGTCATATAATGAGGGTGTGGGGATGTATACCTTCTAGTAGTTTTATCTTTAAATTATTTTTTGGGACTTTTTCACACAATTTGAGCCATTATATAAAATTTCAATAAATTATCTTTTAGGGTCAAGATTCATGTGCTAATTCTTCCTTTCAATTGGGTAAGGAAAGTAAAGTGAATTTTCTAATGTGGAGCTGACCAAATAATCATTTTTGTTAGGTAAAATTATAGAGTTGTGTCACACTTTCAGCAAGCAAATAGTTTTATGTGAAATTATTTTTTTCTAAATAGTTTTGGGTGAAATTTATTTTCTTCTAAATAGTTTTGAGTGGTGATAAAATTTTGATTGAAACTACTTGACACCTATGTGACACAAATAGTTTTTGGAAAAACCATTTTTCCTAAAACTATTGAATAGATATATTTTAATTTTAAAACTCAAATACGAAAAAAATATTAAAAACTCAAACTAAATGAATTCACATGCAAGGTTTCACTCAAAATAGTTTTTCCCTAAGCATTTTTGCTCAAGATCGTTTCACCCAAAACTATCTATGTGGCAATCTATCTAGAAAACTAATCTCATTTGGAAAAAAAATCAATAAAAAAAATTAACTTCAACTCCATATTTCTCTAATTAGAGGTACTCTCATGAAAAATTTGAAAATACCATTTTCTAGAGCTCAAAATCGAGAATCTAAATATATATTGTTATGTATATTAATTAGTTTTATTATTTTACAAAATTATTGCAAGTAGTTTATTATAATCAAACATAAGGCTATGTAAAAAAATTATTAAAAAAGGTTATCGCCTTTCATGGTATACTGTGAAGGTAAATCATGACATTGTTATATCCACCAAGTTTCAAACCCCCACTAGGCCATTGTGATCATGGCAATTCTTCCCTTGCTGATCCATTGTGCTCATGCATTTGAACCTTTAGTCTTGATGTTGTTGGAATTCATTCCAAGTGATTCTATGTTCCAAACCCTCACTCAGTTGTTGTGTTTGTGGGATTTGTGCCCCTACTAGGCTATTATGTTCATGGGTTTGTACTCCTTGTTTTATTTCTGTCTCTTCATGTCATGGATCAGGTCCCCTATTAATGGCCTCACCTAGTTTGGTCCAAGTTAAAAATTCTCAAAGTACCGACCAATAAAACAGATTATATATATATGGGCGGGTGGATGGAAATGGGTAGCAATTTTGTGGACACCTTTCAAAAAACTTTTGAAAAGAAATAACGTGAGCGTGTTATAACACGCTTGCATTATTGGTTTGGTGTGCCGAGCTTAAGGCTCGGCAACAAAAAACCAATAACGCACTCGTGTTATTGCTTGTTAAAAGCAAAAAAAAGAAGTGAAAACTTGTCATTGTTATTTTGACTATTTTTTTCTTCCAACTGCAACTAAAACCCCCATACTTACACACTCGCATTCTAGGAGGATCAATTCAACAAAAAAATTCACCAACAATTTATATTTGTTCGTAATGATGGTGCCACAACGATGAGGAGATGTGAGAGGTAAGGATTTTTTGGATTTTGTTTTGAATTAGTTAGTTTTAGGTTGAATTTGATCTATATTTATTTTAATTTTTAGGAGATGCAAATCGACTTGCAAACCCTCAAGATCCTCAATAGGAAGGCCAACCAAATCCTCAAGATCAAAATCAACCACAACAACAACCTCCTCCACCAATCACTCAACCCCCTCCTAGAACTCAACAAAATTTAATGAGTGAAATTAAGAACAAAAAAAAACAAATTGATGATTTGATCAGTAGGTTGAGTGATCCAAATGGTTCAACCACAGAAAGAATGACCCTAGAAAATTCATTGAAAGATATGGTAAAAAATGTAGATTCAATTAGCAAACAAATAACTGGATGGCAAGATAGGAGGCAGGCGGCTAGGGATTATTATGCAAATAAACTATCATACAAAGATGTAAAGGATTTAAAAATTACAAAAGGTGATTTGTGCTCATTATTCACCGACCCACGCACAAATGAAAATCTTACCCTCAATGTGAAGAAGTTTCCTATACATTGGTGCCACCACCAATAGATTAGGGACCAGCTTTACGATAGGTGGTACATGGTCTTCGATTATCCACCATGCAACAATTGCGAGGTCCCACAATATTTCCTTAGGAAACTATATAGTGAGTTCATATTGAAAAAAATCCCAAATTATTTTGATATGGGGTACTTCTAGGGGAGAGGTGGGGGGTTAGCTCAGGATAGACCCAGTGCACAATCGGATCCTATGTGGAAAGTGTTGATGGTGAAAATGACACAAACAACATTAAAACAAAATATTTCTACTCTATTTCTCTTGAAAAAGAAAGACAACATATAGTAGCCTAATTCCCAAGGTCCTGGTAGTTGGTTCTCAACTATTTGGTGTCACTCAATCAGTTCATGCAACTGTAATGTTCAAGGGGCCTATGCTGGTAACAAAATATTCAAGCAATGACTCATTTTATCTAACTGTTCTTGTAAATAAAGGGGGTTTCAAACAAAATAAAAAGATAGATCAAAGGGTAAACTAGTAAGTATGAATCAAATTTATCTAGCATCCAGACATATACCTTCAACAATGAATTTTTTCTAACAGATCACAAAACCAAAGCATGACAAAATTTACAAAATAAACTATACCATTGCATGCATCTAAGGTGCTTAATTTAATTCCACTATTCGCATATCACACTATCTCCTTAATTTCAAAAGAACACACATCCATTCATTGCCAAGGTCATAGATCAATAGACTTTAATAACTTCAATTCAATCATAATCTAACAAGATAATCCTTAAATCTGATTCCTTCAAATGACTTTCATCACTCAAGAAACTTTTATGTTTCAGTACAATCACTGCATATAGATAGATTATAACTTATCAGCCTTACCACACAAAATAATTTAATTCTAACATCATATTGCAAGAAAACCTATAATTTTTTTATTAACTGTAAAGCATCTAGTAACAATGTATCTCAACAATCACTACAAAATTCTATCTCCTAATATTAGGTAAGCCAATTCTATTCTCCATTAGCCAACCTTTACAATATGATACTCACAGGGTATTTATAGATATACAAAATTCAAACTCCCCTTCTATTTTAAGCCATCCACCTTTTTAGGAACAAAAACTTTCTTGGAAACTCAAATCGATTTGATCTTGAGTTCTTACATTAGGCATTTAGTTTAGACTAGACAATAGAAAAACAAAAGAGAAACATGCCATACACATTAACTATCAGTGTTGCATGCAACATGCAAAGAAGAAGAAAATCATGCATGCAAGAGATTTATGCATGTGAAGTTGGATCTGCAATGAACTCATCATAACTGGTGAAGACTTGATGTAATGTATCTATTTCTAGCCTGTCAATCTAGCTATCTTCAAATTTAATTCGATCTAATTCTATTGCAACAAACTCTCTCATACCTTTTATTTTTGTCAACTCTCTTCTAGCATCTTTTATTTCTTCTTTGACATCCATTAGTCGATCTATCATCAAATCTTCACCATCATCTCCTTTCTACATGAATCCTCTAAATCTTTCATCCCATTTGGTCTTTTATTTGACTCAAAGGTATACCTTCTTTTGTTAACACATTTACATCTACAATGATAGCAATAACTGCTTCTAGCTCCTCAAACTGCTCAGTCAAATTATTAACAACCTCTTGAACCTCATTCCTATGTTTACACAAGAAATCTGCTCTGAATCGGAGTATACAAGAGGTTTTTCCAACAAAATATTTATTATCTTCCTCAAGTATTGATTGCTCAAGAAGAGTAGTCAAAGGAAAAGTATTAACTTTCTCCAATTTCTGACTATAATCTTTATACTCCTCTTCTTGTTTTTGTGATACTTCAATATACTATTGCATTTCTCTTATCAACTCTTCAGTGCCTTTGTAGGCTTCAAAACCCTCAACCAAAACTTCACCTACCTCCCGATTCAACTTGTTTACCCATCTGTCTACCATATCCGCTTTATCTCTTACCTACACCAAATCATCTACCTCCTTTTTACTTAACAAAATAGGAGTCTCAATGGCCATTACCTGTTGTGATCTCGGAGAGGAGACACTTTTCAGAAATGAATGTAATTGATCCAACTGAGCCTTAAGCTCCTCCTTTTGTTTATCCTTTATCATTCTTGACTTGGTTGTCAAAGCCACCACATCAATTAGGTTCATCTGCTGATTCCTAGTGGGCCTTCCCAAGTTAACAATACTCAACTGATAATTCGTTAGCTGCATGTCCCCTACCTCCTTTTTTGTCATTGGCATGGCACATTCAACAACAATCTCTCCTTTGTTCGTGAGTCTAGTAGAATGTAGAATTTTGGCCTTCTTTTTAGGCCTCTCTTGTTCAATCTCCTTCATCATATCCTCCCAATTGAGAGGTTGTGAAGGTGTTACTGTTCTTTTCTACAGGTCTAGTTTTAGCCAAGTGGGAGCACATGGAGCAGTAGTCATCATGGAGGAAGGGGAAGCAATAGTAGAAAGTGGCTGCATATTTACCTAGGATTGAGAATCAACCCTTGATTTCTCTTGTTGTTCTTGCACCACATGCATCTACACAAGCCTTTAAGCTTCTTTCCTATCTTTTTGTTCTTGTATTTTCTTCTCTTCTTCTTTCTTCTTCAACCTTTCTTCCTCCAGCCGATCTCTCTCCAACTTTTCCCTTTCCAATCTTTCCTTTTATATTCTTTCCTCTTCCAATTTTTCTTTCTCTAGAGCTTCCCTTTCCAACTTTTCCTTTTCTAAAGCCTCTAGTATTTCCTTCTCTAACCTCTCAGCCTCTAAATCCTTAAGCTTTTCTTCCTTTGCTTCTTCTTCTTCTTGTTTCTTAACTAGCTCTTCGGCCTCTCTTTCCTTTCTTAATTGTTTTTCTTCTCCTTCCTTTTGGCAAGCTTCCTCAGCAAGTTTTAACTTGGCAACCAAGATTTCTTTCTCCCTCTAGTTTCTTGCCTTCTCTTCTTCAAGGTCATGAATCTTTTGTATTACTTCTAACTTGTCATTCTCTTCTTTAACCTTGAGTTCATGTTCTTTTTCCCTTTTTTGTCTCTCTACTTCATTAGCTATTGCCTTTGCTTTAATTTGTTTGGCTTTTAATTGTTGCTGGTGCAGTATAGCATCAGCTCATGCCTTGGCATCAATTTCCTTTTGTTTCTCTAAGGCTGTAGCCCTTGCATCAGAATCCTTTTTTGCCTCTTCAAACAACATCCATTGATCTTCTTGTGTCAAAACTTGCTCAGTATCCTCCTCTAGAGGCATTATTCTTGCATATCCTTTTCAGACTCAGTCTCATCTGAATCCATTTCAACATCATGAATTTCCCTCTCCACTTCTTTTCTCTTGGTAGTTTCAGCCATGCTATGAAGAGATCCCTCTTGAACTTCTCCTCTCCATTATTTTGTAAGTGGGATTTGTGTGGAAGACTCACCTAATGTAGGTGTTGAAACAACCGATCCTACTAGAACATCCCCTTCTTGTGTTTCCTCTTCATCCCCTACCACTTCAAGCTCTATCTCATCAACATCTGGGGGAAAGAACTCCAAAGGCTCCTTGGGAGGTGTCTTCCTTTTTATCCTTTTGTATCCCTTACCCTTTTTAGGGGCTATTCCTTGAGGAGTCTTAGTTCTTAGAACTAACCATTGCACACTCCTATCCAACACTGTCCTTCCGATCTACTTAATATCAATGGTTTCTTCACTATCCCAGTCAATTCGATCCAGACTCTTGGTGCCAATGTTCAAAGCTTCATAGGATGGATCCAATACAATTCCATCATCCACCAATGTGTCAAGAATGTTATCTTTAACACCAAGCTTTGACATGAGTGAGACAAATAATCTTTCATAATTCTTCTTTCTTAGATCATACTCATCTTGTCGGTCACTCCAGAAGTCTTCTAATAGATTGAAATGTTTGACAAACACCGAAGGAAATAAGGCATACATCTTACCCTTCATATCAAAATACTTATGAGCTGTGTATAAACCCAATTTCAACTGTATTAGCTCCCTGCAAACAACCTTTGCTCCTACCAGATGCTGACAGCTATACTCACCCAACTTCATGGGAAACTTATGACATCCAGTTTTATGTTTTATCCCAAACCGAGCATTAACTCCAAGAGCCTGATATACAAACTCCATCAACACTATTCTATTATTGCAGCACCTTGGAAGAAAATGTGAATGACCCTCAAAACTAGCCAACCTGAAATATGTGAATTTGGGGTATTGAATGTACCAACATCCCCATTCAACAATGAATGCCATGGATTCTTGACTCAACCGGTACCCTGCATCTCCATTCAATTGGTTGATGACTACATATATGAATGCATCATTGACTCTTTTGAAATGAGTCTCAGCAACCTGAAGAGACAACTGGTCATAATGCTCCCACACTTTCTTCTATCCATCCAAGACTCCCATTATGCCCAATCTATTCAAACCTAGGAAAATACCCAACCTTGTTCTTGCATACACACTGTAAGAAGTCATAAGGAAGCATTTAGTTTGTCTGACGCTAGTTAGTTGATCACGAACAACATTCGACACAATCATCGGCCAATCAAACTGTTGGGTGCCATGCAAGATTGTCTGGATGAAAGGAAACATCCACTCCTTGAACTGAAATGTATCTCTCTTCCCAAAAACTCTAGACAACATCATGATTAAATCTGATACCTCCTTATAGAAATCTACCCTCTTTGGCTGGTCTGCAAGCTTGCTTAGAGATTTCTTTTCTGTCTTCAACCACTTTTTGTTCAAATGAGACTTATTAGAGTCCTTATACTCACTATATTTCTCCAAGGCCTTTGCCTCATTCAACTGCACCAATTTCTTAGGATTTTGGACATTAAATATATTTTGAAATGCTAGAGGAGTGAGATCAATAATCACATTATTTTGGGAATCCATGCACTATTTGGTCATAGGGTTGTAGGCACTAGATGATGTTAAGATCAATTTTGGGCATTGGATTGACAAAGGAAACTAGGTGATATGAGCCAAACCAGACTCAACAATCCTCTTCATTCTTAGCATCGCATCCTCATTGAATGCTTCAGCATATGCCTCCTCAAAGTTGTACTAGCCCAAGTTTGTATCAGTGATGTCCGACCAGTCGGATTCCACCTTGCTCACCTTCACAATAGGAATCCTATGATTATACCTCAAGGTATAAGGTACTTGTTCAGGCTTAATCTTCTTTGGTTTAGGCACTACCTTTGATGTTCCTACAGGTCGATTCCTTTGAGCAGCTTCTCCTGATGTTCTTGACATTTTCTAGCTTTCTTGCCACAAAAACCTCTGATTAGATCTTTGAATATCATTATAAAACATATTTTAAAACTATACCTTCATGTATAAATCAGAGGCAGAACTAGGCAAAAACATATTCTAAATAGTCTCTTTTAACACACTATCGAGATCAGAGTCAAAACTGGAATGGTAACTTTACTATCAAGAAATGGGCTCGGAGTCCAAACTGAAACATGTTCAGAACCGGAACTAGAATCGGAACCGAAATGGAAATGAACTTGGTTTTCCTTAGATTTTCTATTTCATATTCTTATTTCGTTCTGATTCCACTTTCGTCTAGGTTATCGGTATTTTGAAGGAAGGCTTCTCCCTATAAGCAGAGTCGGAGACGGGGTGAAAATAGAATTGATACCTTTTGAGAAACATAATTTTATAAGTTCAAAAATAATTCCGGCCCCGCTTTTTCCCTAGGTTATCATGACATCATAAACAACTTCATCAATTAAATGCAAAACTTCATAGTTTCAAACTAGGCGACTTTCAAAATGACACGAGGCTAACCTAGAACTCGATAGAACCATCCTCATATGACCAGGGGCGACTGTATACTAGGGCATCATATTTTAAACCTTTTAAATGCAATCACTAAAACACATGAAACCCTAATCTAGAAAACATGACAGAACTAGGGCACGGATTTAACCCCTCCTAAATTACTAGATGAATGCACGACACAACCCAAAGTAAAAAGAAGATTCAACTAACCCTTACTGTAAAAACTTGAATTTAATCTAGCTCACTGTAAATCAAAATAGCACGACGCGATCACAACTAAAACATGAAAGCGACCATGCCCTAAAACACAAAGAACCAAAAACAAAAGTAAAAGAAACAAAGAACTAACCAGACAAACAAAATAAAGCAAGAACCTACTCAAACAAACACACCAAGAACCACGAATTCGTTAAAATGAAATTATTCAAAGCACGAGCAAACACAAAAAATGCAACAGTAAATAAACAAAGAACAACAACAAAAAGAAAACCTACCTTGAACACCAATAAATAGACCTGGCTAACCTTCTGAATTGATTCGCAACAATTATCTCCTTCCCCTTCAATCGATTCACTCAGATGGACTCCACAGTAGCTCTATTTCACTCTTCAAGTTTTCAACAATGATAATAATGATAGGTTTAATCCTTAATGAAGGTAAAAATCAGATCTTCCCTACGCGGGCAACTATCATTAATGCATTAAATGTAGTTTAGGTAGAGTCGGAACTGAAAGAGAACCAACACTTCACTACAATGCGACTTCAGTCAAAAAACTCAACGACACAGAAAATGACGGGTACAGAATCGAAATCGAAACTGATTCAGAAACTTAAGAAATTTCCTAACTTCATTCCCATTCCGGGTCTAGGTCCACCAACAAAGCACAAAATGAAACCAAACACTGAGAGTAAAACAAAAGATTGACATAATAAAATTTAACACAAGGACCTCAGACCAAAACCAAAAGTTAAAATAGCGGAGGCGAAGACAAGATAGATTTTGATTTTGCAATTTTCAATAAACATCAACTTATCATCCACTCCATCTCCGCTTCCGACATAGACAAAACAAAATGATTTAAAAGAAAGACTGTCGGGGTGGGAACCAAAACAAGTTTCAAAAGAACTTTTAGAACCCGATTCAGTTCTAGTTCCTATTCTAACGGAGAAGTTTTAAGAAAAACAAAATGTTGGCAAAACAAGACTCCAAAATTTGTTCGAAAAACAACTAAGGATAAAAAACAACAAGGGGGACCCCTTTTGACCAAGACAAAAAGATGGGGTGGTTATGCAAGGCATAACAGAAAGGTAGAAGAGCTCTCGCTAGGCCACCTCATGAGCACATTATTATGTCTTCTGCGCAAAGGAAAGTGCTGACGTAGAGACATTGTAGGCAATCAACACTTTGACCTAGAGTGTCATCCATCATACTAGTCCTATTCTATAGTGCCATCCAGGGGAGTCTTTGAGTGGTGGCCATCGAACACATGTGTGTCAATCTTGCGGGGCTACTTGGTCATATGACCCCACTAACACTCAGGAGACTAGTATGCAAGATCCGTTTATAGATATGGAGATGGAGAGGGCAGCTGACATTTTGCATGAGGCATACGGTATTGATAGTTAGGTAAAATTTAATGCATGTTCATTGAATTTCAATTTTGAAATGCAAGATTAACTAAAAATGTTTTATGATTTTAATAAAATTGCAGGGTCACAGTGTTGAGACTGGATACACTGGCCCCCCATCAACTTATTTTTGTAGTACACCTATCACTAGGGTATGTAACTAGTAAAAATTTATAAATCTATTGCATGTTAATAACATTGTTTTATGAATGGTAATTTAATATGCGATTTTGGATGTTGAACAGACTAATATTGGAGGTTTTGATGGAACACTTCCCAGTGGTGGTGGATTTACTCAAACCTACATGAAGGTAATATAGTAAATATTTTAACTAATGAATCAAGTACTTAATAGATTTGTGTAGTTTATATGCACATTGTTGATTGCGTTGAATAATTTGTTGTTTTATTTTTAGATGATGCAAGCCAAAACACCTACGAATGTGACAAGGGCAATGGATATTTCTATTTGTATGGTTTATACAGGGCTTGAGCACACCTGAGCATAGGCGTGAGAATATTTCCCCCATGGAGAGAGATCAGGAGATGGCGGTAAGTGATTATTTTGTCAAATATATCATTTTTTATAATGTAATTTCTATATATTCATGTCTTTACTTCTTATTGTAATAGTTAAAACTTCATCATGAACTAAACACTAGGAGGAGGAGCAGGAGCACTCCTCGAGCGTAGAAAAAATGAGTGACAGACCTATCGCCATCCAATCGAAAAGGAAAGGGAAAGAATTTATTTCCAGGGCATGGAAAGCAATGACTTTTGATTCCAAAGCCCTTTGTTGTATGCCTGCATGGTGGTTTTGTACATATTTTTATTAGACATATTTGACATTGTATGCCTATATGGATTCTCGTAAGCCTATATGGCTATTTTGTACATATATTTCATACTTATACTGACATATATTGATGTATTCCTACATGGATATTTGGTTAATACAAATATTTTTTATCGATGTCTTTCCATATTTGCATTCTAAATTGATGGTTCACTAGACATGAGTTACGTGTATTCAAGTGTATACTTTACAACTTACATGTATACTTTGTGATTTACGTGCATTCGAATGTATACTTTGTGGCTTACGTGTTTTCATGTGTATACCTTGTATTCATGCATATACTTTGTATTAATTTGTGTATACTATGTATTTGTGTGTATACTTTTTGAGGCTTACGTGTTTTTGGGTACTTGTGCTTCCCTTATTGACATGTACATGCTTGAATTATTCATGTGTATAATTATTAATTGGTTAGCCCTAGCATTGATCATTTTTGTCCTTCATGATTTGTCTTGAATATTAATTGATTGATGCTAAACAACTTTATCTAAAAGAAAAAAACACGTTTACAATTGGAATTCCACGAAAATATTCATAAAAAGATTCCAATATGTTCTTTATCTAAAAGTTGGAGGTCGTACAAAGTACGGGATCAACAATTTTGTATCAAAAATCTAAAAAATAGAGAACAGTGTGAATAATTCTTATTAAATATTCTCCAAAAGTTTGTCAACAACCTCCATTCGAGCCTCTCAAGGCTTTACATAGTGTTTTACACCCTTCTCTAACTGATCCACGCCCTCAACTAACTAAAAATCAACTTTCAAAATAAGTAACTATTGCATTTCAAATTTGTTGCTTTAAGCAACTTACAAATTTGCAACTTTAGATTCGTCCAACCTAATGAGTACATCTAATGACCTCTAAACCCACAAAAATGGCATACAAATAGCTCTATTACATCGAAAAAACTCCATTCTTTCACAATCATATACAAATTCATAAATTTTCCTTCAAAGGCTACAAAGACAACTTCTAGTGCAAGATTGAAATTTTCACATTTTTTATCACTAGAACCAAAAGTCACCCTAAAACATACCTAATGGTCTTAATTGACCTTATTCAAGACAAAGCATGCTCAAAATACCCACAAAAACCTATTGACCAACCTATTCACCATCAGATAATCACTAAAACCACTGAACTAGACCTTCTTCATGAAATGGAGGAACAAGGTGCTTTGCACAAATGATCATACATTTTTTGTGTGGAATACTCGAACTTCTCAATCGTTGTTTGTATGTTTCTATTTTCCAATGTTTTGCATTCCATTATAAGGGATCAAGCTGGTTGAACACAAGTCAGATCAATTCCACATGTCTGGGTGAGAAAGAGGACCATTCCTAGAGTAAACCTACCTATTGGGATGTGTTGGAGTAGTTAGTTTGGTCACATGAATTGCAAAATGAAAGTTGCACCACTTTGCAACTTTGCACAGCTTGAATTTGACACTTTTTTCATCAAGTGAAAATCCAATGCCATGGGAAAACCACTCTGAGATAGCCAGAACTAAGAGAGGTTTTTGTAGAGGGGCCCAATGTGATCCTATAGGATTAGACAAGAAGTTTCTAAGCATCACGGTATCCGATTAATAGCATGTTGAAGTTTGCATCCATTTTTCACTTTGGACCCTTAAGGGATCGATCCGATGGAACGTAGCTCAGAGCGATTCCGCGTGTTTTGGTGAAAAAGAGGACCATTCCTAGCATAAACATAACTATTTGAATCTGTTGGAACAATCCACTTGGTCACACGAGTTGCAGAGCGAAAGTTGCACCACTTTGCAACTTTACACAACTTGAATTTGACACTTTTTCCATCAAGTGAAAATATGCCGCCATGGGAAAACCACTTCGAGATAGCCAAAACCGAGAGAGGTTTTTGTATATGGGCCCAACAAAATCTTTAGGATTAGATGAGAATTTTCAAGTGTTACAGTATCCTAGTAATAGCATGTTGAAGTTTGCAGCCATTTTACACTTTGGACCCTTAAGGGATCGATCCGATGGAACATAGCTCAGAGCGATTCTACATTTTTCTGTGCAAAAGAGGACCATGCCTAATGTAAATATACCTATTCAGATGCATTGGAATATTCTTCTTGGTCACACGAGTTGTAGAGCAAAATTTGCACCACTTTACAACTTTACACTGCTTGCATTTGATGCTTTTTCCATCAAGTGAAAATCCACTCCAAGATAGCCGAAACCAATAGAGGTTTTTGTAGAGGGGCTCAACTTGATCCTATAGGATTAGATGAGAAGTTTCTAAGCATCACGGTATATGATTAATATCATGCTGAATTTTGCAACCATTTTGCACTTTGGACCTTAAGGGATCGATCTGGTGGAATGTAGCTCAGAGTGATTCCACGTGTTTTAGTGTGAAACAAGACCATTCCTAGCATAAACATACCTATTTAGATGTTTTGGAGCAGTTAGTTTGGTCACACGAGTTGCAGAGAGAAATTTGCACCACTTTGCAACTTTGCACAACTTGAATTTTATACTTTTTCTATCAAGTGAAAATTCTCCGCCATGGGAAACCCACTCTAAAATAGCAAAAACTGAAAGAGGTTTTTGTAGAGGGGCCCAATGCAATCCTATAGGATCAGATGAGAAGTTTTTAAGCATCACAGTATCCGAGTAATAGCATGCTGAAGTTTATATGACCTTTACATGACCTTTTTCACATTGTTTACATTTCAAAATTCAAATTTTGCAAATTTTCCTATTGAAGGCATTTATAGAACAAGGTGCTACTGCACCAAACATGAACTCCAAAATTACAATATTTGAGTAAATATAATTATGTAAGTAAATCTCATTACAATGCCTTAGGTACTTCATTCTCATAGATCTTTTACAATGTTACTCATACATTCAAGATTCTCTTTAAATGTATACATCATAGGTGCTCATTATGAGGTTAACTTCAATTGAGTAACTTCAAATTCCCTCGGTAAGCTTCACACACTATTTTATAATGGCTTGAAATCAAAATTGAGATTTTTCAAGATCATTAAAATAAAGATGTTGCGTTGCTTTTTTGGCTGAGATTCTCTTTGATGGCTCATAAATCAGTATTTTCTGCAACGAGAGATCAATCAATTTTTAGTAGTTTACTTACAAATACACAAAGTAAAAGAGAAAAAGAAAGAGTATCCAAAATGGAAATGAAATAAAAATATATGGAAGGCACTTACAAATAGGCATGCAGGTCTCACAAATTAGTCACTCCTAGTCATACATCTTCACTGGGAATTCCAGCATACCTATTGCACACAACACCTCTCATGAATAGAGTAAGTTGAAATTTCATATGCTCTTATAATGTCTACATCATAGCTTCTCATGATAAGGTTAACTTGAAATTCCCTCACCAATATTTTCACACACTTTTCTAATGACTTAAAATCATGATTGAGATTTGTCAAGATCATCAAAATAAGGATGTTGCATTGCTTTTATAACTAACATTCTCTTGGATGGCTCATGCATTTTTTGCAAGGGGACACCAATCAATGTTTAGTATGTTACTTAAAAATACGCAAAGTAAAAGAAGATGATAGCAGTGGAATCAAAAATATTAATGTGCATACAAGTATAAATTAATAAGAACCAATATGCATATACTTACAAATTAATCCAACGAACCATCCAAGTCTACTCTACTCTTTATTGTGTCAAGTATTGCCTCATGGTCAGACTCACGGGCCTTCCACAAGGTCTCCTTCAAAGGTCTACCCCCATATTTGGTCAAACAAAAATTGGATGCCATGACAAAGTTCGAGTAATGAAGAATCTTACGATGTGTGTCAAAGTCCTAAAATAGCCAATGTTTAACACTCAAATGTGGGTACCTTCTAAGCCATGTTCCAATAACCACAACTGAGCCTGTAGGGTATTCGATGTTTTCTCCATCTATAACTAGGGCCTCCAATTTATTTTTGGCCTCAACACAATGACACAAGTAATATTTTATTCCCTCTTCATTGTCTTCATCTGCAATAACTGCATAAACATGCCCTGCATTGATATGTGCAAAAAATATCTTGAAATTTTTCAACATTACGAATACAAAACAAAGTAAGATAACGATATGGAATTTCAACAACTAAGCAAGTCGATATATCACCTGGTTGAACTAGATCTGATACATGGTCAAAGTCGATTGATGATTCCATCTATGTCAATTCCAATGCCATTAGAGGGCGATACATGTGAAGTGGGCTAAGATAACTTGTCAACCATATGTCAACCCACTCCCTTGACTCACAATCATTCCAGGCTTACATTGTACATGAAGAAAAAAATCATGCCATCTTTCATGTATCGATACGCCATGAACCTGCTTTTGAGCTAAGGAAAGAGTGTACAATAGTCCTCATATGGTGCAATGTTATTATCATCCATCAACCAAAAAAATCTATGAACTGAAGACGTTCCTTCATTACCTGGACCCATCAAAGCATTACACCACTCAACGATTGATTTTTCATCTATCAACTTTGCACTATCTTTATACTTTAACTCTTCTCGTGCTAATGCTCTTTTCACGCATGCTCTTGCACCATCATGCTCCCCCTTTCCATGTCCAGCCTCACAAAAGTTCCACATATGTTGAGCAGTTGTAATTACATGCATCATGCACAACCAGTAGAACATGCGTGAGTTCTTGAACTGTGTTGCACAGTTATCAAATCATATTATATGTCGGTCGTAGTTTATGCCCCTCTGAGCCAAACCACTATAGAACATTTGGAAGCAACCTTGCACGAACTCTAGAGAATGTGTGCGATCATTAATAATGTAAAATTGGTACTCCCTCAATGACTTCCTTTGTTCATCTATACTATCAGATGCATGAATGAATGTTATGTGCACAAATATCAAAACCTGTGTGAAGTTTTAATACTATGACTGCACCTCATGTTTTGGTTGTAGAGTGTAGTTTTTTGCAAATTCAACCAATGATACTATGATTCCAACAAGAAATGTGTCCTTGCATAGCTTTAATTGCATGTCCAACCATCAAGATCTATAGGTATGCATTTCATACTTAGACAATATATTGTCACGAAACATGGACATAAATTGGTACATTGGAATCTTCTCAAGAACTCTCTTAAAGATTTTGGTGGGGCTTCTATGCCACAATCCTACAAAACATCATTAGTATGCAAATCTACACATATAGAAAATTAAATATGTAGTCTACAACAACAAGTAGTGCATGTGATTTATCTTGACATAAAAAGGTTTAAGCATTTCAAAAAATCTTTGAAAAATGCTAATTTGAAGATAATCATTTTCAAATTTTTGAAAAAATTGGGTTTGAGTTATATCCAAAAAATGCTTTGGATGTGGCTCATGATTCTAACTACCGATTATCCTTCTTACCACATCCCTTTGATTCAGAGATTGCCTTGTGTTATTTTTCCAATACTCTTCAATTAGTGTTCTCAAGGCTTCGACAACTTCTCTATCTTTTTGTGACAGTCTCCCTAAGAATGCCCATAATTCATTTGAATCATTGCCCTCAATTCTTTGCCGCCTTTGAATGGCTCTTGATAAAAAAATTCTACTAATTCTTGTGTGTTCACTCATCTTTTTAATGAGACGAGATCTCTTTGTTTGATAGCTTACCAAAGCTGATGTAATGACACATTGGGTGACATTACTATCCTTTGAGCATGAGGTCTTACCCACACTGTCATAATAACCCATTAAATTCTTCACAATAGTGTCTTCACTCGATGCATTCAATGTTCTCAACCCAAGAGTCTTCATGATGTTCCTATACTTTACACCCCACATCATTTCAATAAATAGTTGACATCTTGCAGTCTCATTTAGTCTTTCAAAGAATCATTCCCAAATCTTATCAACATAACTTCTACAAGTGCATGTTGAAATATTACCTTCCATGTGCTGCAAAATCTCATCATCAATATTAATCAAATACTTTGGCTTTCTATGCAAAATTCTAGGTGGTTTTCTCCTAGGTACATACATCTCAACATTAGGAATTTCATCAATATTTAACTGAGGTGGGATAGATTGCGTACCTTCGATCGAGGGTGGAGAAGAATACATACCTTGACGTTCACATGGGGATGATGGCATACCTTCTTCATCAAATCTGAGTGATGATGTACTCTCAACTTGAGATGTGTTGGATGGTGTCCAACAATATTCACTTGAGGTAGATGGTGTCCCTCCATATTCACTTGCACTAGATGGTGTTCATCCATATTCAATTCTACTAGATGTTGTCCCTCCATATTCGTTTGTGCTTAATGGTGTCCCTTCATATTCACTTGTCGTAGAGGGTGTGTCTCCAACTACGGTATCTGAATCTATCTTATGACGATGCTTTTGCATTCATTCCTTTTGTGCTACCAATTCCCATTCTTTTCTTGACTTTTGAGGTTCCTCTTCAATTGGCTTGTTTTTCATCAATCGTTTCCAATTTCTTCTTTTCATGACATGCCGCCACTCGAAATCTCTCATTTTATTTGAAGGTTTCATTCTCTTCGTCTGTTAGTTTCCTCTTTGTATTTTTCTTCGACATGGCAGATAATTTTATTTGTACCATGGTAATGAGATGAATATTAGTTCCTAAAAAATGTATCCATTCAAGTTAATTGAAAAATATGTCATTCAAGGCTTCATTTAAATAATACTTACAATCATCCTGTATAAAATTTAACCTAGCATAGACAAATGTGACATTATTTTTTTCACTCTAGAATACCTTAAAGAAAAGTGGTAGCATGGCATGCCATGATTGCAAGATAGGCTCAAAATGGAAGCATGGGCATTTGCAAAAAAATGCATTTTTTGGCTAAGTTGTGAAGAGATAAGTTAGTTAAGAAGTTACAAAAATAGTTAGATACGTTGGGGGATTTTATTTTGAAGGGAACTAAGATAAATATCATGTAAGTTACAATCATAATGAGTGTAATGGCATTGTGAGTGTTTGATAAGTTTGTGGTGCAGGAGCACCTTGACAATCTATGCTTCCATTTTGAAATTTAATTCAATTTTGGGTATCTCCATGTCGTAAGAGGGTCATTAAAGACATTTTTCATGTATAGGAATCATTAGGAGGTTTAAAATGTGCATTGACAATGTGAGGTTATAATGACAAACAAAATTGAAAGCAAGCCTTAATAGAATGAAAAAAAATGTGTAAAGACTTCACATACCTAAAAAACCAGACTTTCAAATGGAGGATTTCAACCCAATTATGTAGGCTTGGCTTCTTCTTTCTTCAAACTCCACAAAAATTTGACTTGTTCAAAAGTTTTTTCCCCACCAAACTTCAATTGTATATCAGTTTTCAATGGAATTCAAACTTCAATTGATATTATATGTCTTTCAATGTGGAAACTTTTCTATTTCATGATAAGGTGGTAGAAAGATCATGGAAAAGGTGATGGAATGTGAAAAACATGCTTGCACACTTCACAACATCATCAAAAGGATACCTTTTGTCAGAGCACATGCAAAAAAAGGAGAATATGTAGACTGTGGGCCTTGACATCATGGGTATATTTAGTTTTTTTACCATTTTTAGTTGAATATAAAACACGCTCACATTATAATGTGAGCACTTTATTTTTTCCTAAAATGGTATCATCTCTACTTCTTCAAAACGTGCATGTGTTATATGAAATATAGTTTTCTTAATATATTTATTTTCTCCCTATTTGTCTAAGAGGGAGAGATAGGGAGGGAGGAAGGGAGGGAGGGGGAAGGGAGAGAGGGAGGGAGAGGGAGAGGGTTAGAAAGAGATAGTGGGAGAGATGGAGATAGATAGGGAGGGAGAGAGGGGGAGAGGGGGAGAGGGGGAGAGAAAGAGAGAGAGGGAGAGTGGGAGAGAAAGAGAGAGGGAGGAGGAGGGAGAGGGAGAGAGGAAGCATGGGAGAGAAAGAGAGAGAGGAGGTGGAGGGAGGAGAGCAAGGAGGGAGGAGGAGAGGAGAGTGGGGAGAAAGAGAGTGGAGGAGAAAGAGAGAGAGAAAGAGGAGAGTAGGAAGAGTGGGAGAAAGAGAGAGGAGAGAAAGAGGAAAGAGAGAGGAGGGAGAGGAGGCAGGAGGAGATGGGAGAAAGAGAGGAGAGAAAGAGGAGAGGGAGGGAGGGAAGGAGGGAGCCAAGGAGGGTGGAGGAGGGAGGAGGACAGGCGTGAGGGAGATGGGAGAGAAAGAGAGAGTGGAGAGAGAGGAGGGAGGAGGAGGAGGAGAGAGAGGAGGAGGAAGAGATGGAGGGAGAGGTTTCAGGAAACAGATAGTGAGAGAGAAGAGGAGGGAGAGGGGAGAGGGAGAGAGAGACCGGGAGAAGGAGGGAGGAGGAGCAGAGGATGATGGAGGGAGAAGTAGAAAGAGAGTGGGAGAAAGAGGAGAGAGGGAGGAGAGGTAGGCGTGAGGGAGGGGAGGGAGAGAGAGAGAGAGAGAGAGAGAGAGAGAGAGAGAAAGAGGAGAAGGAGAGGTTATAATGAGATATGGGATAGATGAAGGAGGATACAGGGAGAGAGAGGGGAGAGGGAGAAAGATAGAGTGAGAGAGAAAAGAGGGAGAGGGAGGGAGGGAGGGAGGGTGGAGAGGAGGGAGGGAGGGAGAGGGAGAGAGGAAGAGGAGAGAAAGAGAGAGAGGGAGAGAAAGAGGGAGAGGGAGAGGGAGATAAAGAGATAGTGGGAGAAAGAGAGAGAGAGAGGGAGGGAGATGGAGAGAGGGAAGGTGGGAGAGTAGGAGGGAGAGGGAGTGGGAGAGAAAGAGAGAGAGAGGGAGGGATAGGGTGTGGGAGAGATTGAGATAGAGATGGAGGGAGAGAGGGGGAGATTGGGAGAAAGAGAGAGTGGGAGAGTGGGGAGAGAGTGAGAAAGAGAGAGGGAGTGGAAGAGTGGGAGAGTGGAAGAGTGGGAGAGTGGGAGAAGGGTAGAGTGGGAGAAAGAGATAGTGAGAGAGATGGAGATATAGATGGAGGGAGAGATGGAATAAGAGAGAGATAGAGGGTAGAGGGTTAACCTCAACCCTTAAACCCCTAAACCCTAAACTCTAAAAACCTCTACCCTCTACCCTCTACCCTCAACTCAATACTCTCTACCCTAAACCTTAATCCATCAACCCCTATACCCTATTAATCCCTCAACCCTCAACCTTCAACCTTTAAACCCTAATCCTTCAACCCATATACCCTCTACTCTATAACCTCGTAATCCCTCAACCCTAAACCCTAAACCCTTAAACCCTAACCCGTAAACCCTCTGCCCTCTACCATCAATCCTCTAACCTCTACTCTCAACCCTAATCCCCCAACCCTTAAACCCACTTAGTAAACTCTCTACCCTAATCCCTCAACCCTCTTGACCCTTAAACCCTCAACCCTTAAAAACTCAACCCTAAACCCTTGACCCTCAACCCTCAACCCTTAAACCCTAAACTCTAAAACCCTCTACCCTCAACCCAATACTCTCTACCCTCAACCCTTACACTGTTAAATCCAAGAAAACTCTCTACCTTAATCCCTAAACCCTCAACCCTTAATCTCTCAACCCTTATAACCTCTACCCTATATATTGGACCCTCAACCCTAATCCCTCAACCCTCAACCCTATACCCTCAACCCTCAACCCTCAACCTTAAACCCTCAATATTCAACCCTCAACCCTTAAACCCTAAGCCCTTAAACCCCCTACTCTCTACCATCTACCATATATGTTAAACCCTCAACCCTCAATTCTCAACCCTCAACCCTTAATCCCTCAACCCTCAATCCTTAAACCCTAAACCCTCTACCCCTATACCCTCTACCCCTTACAATGGATCCTAAACCTAATCCTCCAACCATATACCCTCAAACCTATACACTAAACCCTCTACCCTCAACCAAGTAAACCCTTAACCCTAAACCCTTCAACCCTCAACCAAATACCCTCTACCATCGACCCTATACCCTCAACCCTCAAACCTTAAACCCTAATATCCTAGAAACCATCAACCCTATAGTTCCTCCACCCTAATCTCTCAACCTTATACCCTCAACCCCTATCAATTTATCTCTATCTATACTTATCACCTCTCCCTCCCTCCCTCCCTCCCAGCCTCTCTAATTGGGTATATCTACCATCTCCCTCTTTCTACGTACCTCTCCTTCAATCAATCCCTACCACCCTCTCTTGATCCCTCTATCCATCTCTCTCTATGTCCCTCCCACTCTATCCCACTCTCTCCCACTCCCTCTCTCTCTCTCTCTTATGTATCTCCCTCCCACCCCCCCTCTCTCTCAAGTCTCTCCCTCTGGAAACCTACCTAAGTAACTCTTTGTCTATCTCTATCCCCTCTCTCTATCTATCCCTTCAACCCTACCTAGATAAGTCATTCTCAATCCACTCCCCTCTTTCTCTACCTCTATCAGGTCTCCCTCCCACCCTCTCTCCCTCTCTCAGGTCTCTCACTCTCACTCCCTCTCTCTCCCACTCCCTCTCTCTCTCACTCTCACTCCCTCTCTCTCCCACTCCCTCTCTCTCTCACACTCCCTCTCACTACCTATATCTCAAGTATCTCCCTCTCACCCCCCTCACACTCTCAAGTCTCTCCCTTTGGCACCCTACCTACATAACTCTCTTTTTCTCTCTATCTCTCTCTCCCCCCTCTGTCTCTCTTTTCGTCTCTCTCAATTCTCTCTCTCCCACCCCCCTCTCTCTCTCCCTCCCTCTATCCATCCCACCCTACCTAACTAAGTCCCTATCACTCCAACCCCTTCTCTCCCACTCCCTCTCTCTTAAACTCTCACTTCCACCCCCTCTCCATCTCTCCAGACTCTCTCTCTCTAAATTCGCCCTCCCTTTAAATACATGCGTAAATACATACATACATGTGTAGATATAGTCTTACATACATACATACAATATATATGCATTGATACATACATACAAGCATGCATACATGACATACACTAATACATGTACATACAAACATAAAAATATATCAGCATACATTCAATTTATTGGAATTTAACATAAAGGAGGACATAAAGTGAGTGTGTTATAACATGCTCGCATTATGTCTTAGGTTACATGTTTCCCGCAGAAGAAAAAACAATGTCGAAACTGAAATATAATGTGAGCACGTTATAGTGTGCTCATGTTATATATTGTTTTGGGAATTCCCGAGCCTTAGGCTTGGTATTTTCCTTAGAATAACAACTCAAAGGTTTGGAAGGAATTCCCAATGACCAAAGATGTGTTTTTAAAAAATATACCATATTTCACATAATTGAGTTCGTGCTCACTGTCCGGATTGCATGTGGTTCAATATCAAAAAAATAAAACACATGGGTAATGTTGGGTTCTCTCTTAGCTATCCAATGATGTAATTTTTTTCACTTTCTGAAAATGTTAAGCCTTTCATCCATAGTTTATTTTATTTGTATCTCTTTTTTACCAAAAAAAAGTGTTTGGTATTTTTTTTGTTATAAATTAACCATTCATCGAATTTTAAAATAAATTACATTTTTATAAACTAGACTTCATTCTACAAATTTAAAAAAATTAAAAAAATTCAATTAGTTTCCAAAATTTGTAGGGGTAGCACGACCAAAATTCTATTTTTTAGGAAATGTCCACTACAAAAATTAGTAAACATCAAATATTCATTAAAAAATTATCAGAAAAATCATGCATCAACTACATACAGTTAGCTAACTTCTGACCATCACGATTTTAAAAATACTAAAAAAAAATTCACCATACGAGGGTTGTACAAGAGTTGCTATGTTATGTTTTTTTGACAAAAACAACACCAATTTGTGTACGTCCCTCTTTTGAACCCCTTAATATCAAACATTTTAAAAATAAATTAGTAGTTTAGAAAGTAGACTTGTAGCACTTCGATCCTTATTTTTGTTCCATCTAAAAATTTTGACTGTAACTATCGTCAATTTCACGTCCAAGGTCAGTATTTCTTGATTTTAGAAAAAAGTTGTCCACTTAAGTCTCCTTTTTGGGAACCATCTTTGTGCACTTACCCATATATCATTTTTTATTTAAATATATGATGCACTAAAAGAGAAAATCCTCTCGAGGAGTTTATATACTATTTTTAAAAAAATAAACAAAAGTTGACATCCCATGAAAACTATGATGTATTGACTAAGTTTGACTTGAAAAAAATTAAAAACTTAAATAGTCATAGAAAATTATTTTTTCATGCACTAGATTTTCAAGTCATCTATGTGGGGGAAAATTTTTATTTTTTGTGACATTCCATCGACCTCACTTTTTTCAAAGAAATTCAACATTTAAAAATTTCCTCTTAAATTTTAGAAAAATATATCCAACTAATTTTTTAAATAATTAAAAAATTATAAACATAATTTCATTAAGAGCTCTACATTTCATTAGTTTACATCATTTTAAAAATTAAAAACACAAATGTCACTTTTAGGTGGTCAAAGATAAAAAATTATATTCATGTTTGTCATTTCCTTTACAAAAGTGTGACCTAGTTTTTAACTTTTATCTTGCTACCACCCATAGACCTAAAAAAAATTCCCTTGTTCTCATTATGTTTCATATTATTGCTCTCAAACTAGGTTAGGTTGTCACCTTTGACCAAATTCTTGATAAAATCCTTGGAGTTTTTATGATCACGTTTATACTTCCACAATCACTAGCCCTCTCAATCTATTGAGAAATACCTAAATGATATTCTGTTGTTCCTTTGAATGAAGAAATAATTCAGCTAAAACTTCAACATCTATCTCTTAAGGTACACTATTAACCTTTCCAATTGGTTCATCTTTCAACTCCACTTCATTTAGTCAATTCTCTATTGTATCTAACTCTTGAATTGAGTTATAGTCAATCATGGTGGGTTGGTGTTTGATGGGGATCCAATTGATGGTAAGTCGGTCTTGGAGGCTTCTAGTGGTAGTTTGGTTATTAATGAAGTGGTCAGTAATGTGGCTAGTAGTGGTTGGTTGTTAATGTAGTGTCTCTTGTTGGTGTTGATGTTGCTAAGGAAGTAGAGATTCCTTTTCTTGCTTCCAAGGACCATGTGGTAGGTCAGACATCCTTCATTGTGATAGGGAAGGACGTCCCAAACATTTTTGAAGATTTGGTTTCTAGCTTATCCTCCCTTAAAGCTGGCTATGCAGAGATTCCTATTTTAAAAAAAAAGTGGTTATGTGGGGTTGGGCGGAATCCCGATGCATTGGTGGATTTTTTGGCTCTAACTCAAGGGAAAAAGTTTTGTGTCTTCTAAAAATTGTGGTCTCCTCTAAAGAATTGGGAGAAATCACCCTCTCTATCCTAGATTCTATTATCCAAAAGAGTATCTCTTTGATGGAGTTCCCAATGGTGGGAAAATTCCTTGGCCCTAGACCTAATATTGATGTGGTGCATTATTGGGTTAGAAAGAAGTGGCCTCTAAAAGGTTAGGTAGAGGTTGTGGCTATGGAAGAAAGCTTCTTCTCTTTTTCATTCTCTTGTGATTAGGATTTTAGAATGGTCTTTTCCAAGGGTCCATATATTTTAGGGTATGCCACTCTTGCTCTTCAACCTTCAAAACCCAGTATAGACATGTGAATACAAAATTCCCATGCTCCATTCAGGTAGTTCTATTTTTCCTAAGTATCGGTTGTGCCCTCCTCTAAAGAAAAATAAACGTCAGACCCCTTTCGCATGGTCTGCCACTTGTCAACCAAGTGCTCCTCACAAGGTTTTCCTCCTATCGCTTTTCAAAATATTGCGCCATGGTTCCACATTTTGGTAGTTCACAATTTCCTGTGCCCCTTTGCATCACTCCCCTTTCGGGCCTTGACCGGCTGCCCACCTAGCATCCATCTGCGAACATTCCATGTCAGACCCCACCTTCAATGCAACATGTTTAGAGGCCTCCACGTGTCTTCACATCACAAGATTTTCATTGCTTAAGGGGATGAATGAGCATCGGCCCTAACTGTTTTCCATGCAATCTTCTAAATATTTCCTCGCAAGGGAAAATTGAGTAGGCGACAACCTATCAATAGCTACCCTATTTTGTAACACTATCATGATGGAATTGCACGTGTCGACACTCTGGTCTTTCGAGAACACTACCATCATTTGTAAGTGATGCATCTGGCTCTAGGATGTCCTTGTTCATGGCAAGAATCTTTTCGATTACAATAGAAAAGGGGAAAATCATTGCTAATACATGATTTCTCATGATCGAAAGATCTTTTTGGTTATTGGCTCACCGAGCTAGGCATCATTATAAATACTGCTTCTTCCATCAAAGTAAAAAAAAGGTTTAGAGTGCAAGAGTCCAGATTTTAGAGAAGAAATATTGGTATAAGAACTAGGCCTTTACCACTTTTTATATTATTGTAAAGACTTGTAGACTATGCCATTGTTCGACCTTTCTATTTTCTTAAGATTTTGATATTTTTTTACTATCCCATTGTGCTGCTTAATGTGTCATTTACAAAACTTCTATAATTTGAATGCAAGTTTGATGATTTAGATCATGTCTTTGACTCCTCTTTTTAGTAACTACATATGAATATTATTTTATTTCATTAAAGTGAATCATTTATATTTTACCTTAGTTTCCTCTCATTCTAGACATAGCAAATTGTTGAATGGGCCCTTAGACCATATCTACAAGATAGGCCTATCATGCTTTACATCTAAGTCTTGGCACATTTCCCTAATTAGACACTTTTATTTTCTATACTTGGTTCCTTTTCCCATTCAAAACCCTAGTTATAGAAGAATTGGCTTCTTTAAAATCTGGAGGTCACTCAGTTTAGTGCAATAGGTCCCCCCTTTAATTGAGTTCCGATAAAAGTCTGTTACCTTGCCAATTTTTGGAATCAACAATTTTTTATTTTTTCTTGGAATGCTCAATGGGAAATTTTTCTTAGATATACCAAATCAAAAGGTTGTACAAGTCATCAGCCTATTACTAGGTCATGAACTAAAAAAATCTTGACTCGCTAGTGCCTCCACTAGTAACAATCGTACCCAAACTCGTTTGAGTAGAGTTTTCAGACCTCAGCCATGCTACCTATCACAAACTGAAATTATGTGGCCTGGGACATCGGAAGCCCTCTTGTCACCCCAGTTGCACCTGTAGTATGGGCCCCTATCTTGGTCTCTGCTCTCAAATCTATTCCAAAGTTCACTAGAGATAGCTCAAGAATTTCATCCGAACATCTGAAAGATGTTGCAGATGTGTGTCTAGTACACGAGGTCATAGATCAAAACATAGCGTTGAGATTGCTTGTTGCTTCTTTGTGAGGAAAATTACTAGATTGGTATCGTAGTCTACCAGCTAATACTATCGGCACCTAGGGCGAGCTCGGGAATCCATTTTATGAAATATTTTCCAATGACGGAGACAGGTCTTCGCTATATCATCAAATATCAACAATCAAGCGAGCCCCATGTGAAGCTATGATCGACTTCAATGCCCATTTTCATACAACCTGGTAGAGAATCCAGAAATCTATCTGATTGCCAACCAAATTAGCATTCATGTTCTACCTAAAATCCATCAATGCCAAGATCTCCATGATGATCCAATCACTCGAAAAAACTACATTACTAGATGCATAAAACATAGCAGTAAGGGAAGAGAACAACCTAATTGATGTTGGGAAGTTGCCACCTCAACCCATTATGTCGATATTTCTTGAAATATCGATTTATACTCAAGATATGCCATCTACCAGCACACCCACACCTCCTCCATCTATCTATGCATATCCAAGTGCACCATAATTTTTTTTTTCTACATCCAGTGCTTCAAAGGATGAAATGAGTGACATAAGGGAGATCTTATGGAACTTGAAAAATGAAGTAACCACTATCAAGCATAAATAGGTTGTTCCTCCAAGGCCATCCTACCAAAGCTATCAAGGTGGTAGGCCCTCCTACAAATAGAATCAATACCAAGGACCCACACTCACAAATCCATCAACTCAAACAAATAACCAAATGGTGCCAGTAACGACTCCGCTAGGAGCTGCTCAAACCAGTACATGCAGAGAGCTGACCATAGGACAAAAAATCTCACCAAAGACTTCAATCCCTAGTGTTACCCTTGTCGTGATGCTCATATGCCTTGAATTGTCCTTGTGGCAATTTATAGTAGAAATTTGTGGAGTAACGTAGTCAAGGAGTGGCAAAAAAATTCAACATACACATACGACTCTCACCAAATAAAGAATGTGATTCTCACTGCACAGATGCAAGGAATTCCCTCAAAGCAAGAAAATAGTGTGGCTCCTAACCACACTCTCCTCTCATTCATGGAAGGAGAGGAAGCAGTGTTCACTTATGAAGCATCTGCATCGGCGATCCCGCAAGTTCAGTCTGATTAAAACACTCTCTCAAGGAGGAGATTCACAAGCGAAACAATCACTCCACAATATAGAAATGTCTCAGATCAACCCTTGGCCCTTATAAAATTAGACCACAATCACAACTGCACAAATAAATTATCATCACCAAACCCAAGGAGTAGAAATCTCCAAATCTGCCACCCTTCAATGTGGTGGAACAATTGAAGAAATCTTCCACTAATGTATCCATTTTGGATATTTTAGCCATTCCATAATAGAATTCATTGATACAAAAGGCTTTGTAGAAGGATGCAGATGAACTATCAAAAGAACAAATTCCTGAAGTTGCAATGGACACAATGCTCCAGCCAAAGTTCTTGCTAATACTATAGAGGAACCCCCAATCGGGGCTAAAGGATAGAAGCCGAAACCCAAGCCTTTCTTTTTGACCCTCATTATAGGGAAGAAAATACTACACAATTCAATGATTGACTCAAGTTCTAGCACCACAGTCATGCCCAAAAAAATAGTTGAAGCCTTAGGACTCAGCTATGATCCTTTAAAGAGAGGAGTTATGCAGTTGGATGGGAACAAGTTCAAAACTGTGGGTCTAATCAAAGACCTCCCTTTAACCTTGTTTTCCTATCCTAGCATCACAATGTTGTAAGACACTGTGATCATTGACGTTCCTCCCATGTTCAACCTCTGATTATCATGGGAGTTTACACTAAATATAAGCGGATACCTTTCTTTGGATTGGTCTCACCTAATTGTTAGAACCAAGCATGGTTCTAAGATGAAGATAGTATCAAAATCCTTGCATTCAGAGCATGTAGCCAACAAAGCTATGATCAACTATGAAGGAACTAATGCCTCCATTACCAAAGAAGATTCCAATGAAAGTGAATTGTTGGAGCATGAGAAGACAACTAAAAACAAAGTCGATAAAGTATAATTCTTAACCAAGAACACAGGCACCGATATTTTCAACAATTATCATGCTACCGGATTGGGCACCTATGTCATCTATGATGAGGATCAAGAGTTCCTGAAAATATTGAAAAATTTTATTCCCAAGCAAGCTTCAGAGCTCTAGATATTTCACTTCGATGGTGTGAGATGCAAGTTTGGTGCAGGTGCTGAGATATTCCTAACATCTCAATCCAATGACCATATCTTTAGGTCATTTCGGTTCTTGTTTTCTTTCTCAAATAATGAATCTAAATATGAGGGCCTCGTGCAAGGATTAAGCCTCACTAAACCCATGGGTATCAAACAACTAGTGGTATTTGGAGATTCTAAACTTGTAATCAACCACCAAGTCAGAAATGTCTCTGCTACAAAAAATATTTGTATGTGATCTTACAGACACAAGGTGTGGAACCTCATTGAAGGTTTCAAATATTTTAACATCCATGTTGTGCTAAGAGAGAAAAATTTAGATGCAGATTGCATAGAAATGATAGGATCCCAATTTGATCCTATCTCTAACTTGATAAAAATATACACTCAGTATGAGTGATTTTCTAAACCTCCATTGTAGATAATGATTAGAGTTGGAAATTATTTGAAAGAGATGAACACATCACCTCATTCATCCAATAGTCGAGAGAGTTCGCGGATCACTTTCAACTGAAATTTGAAGAGGCATACGAAGGACAGATCATCTAGTTGAAATCAAACAAGCTTCTAAAAGGGTTAGTCACCCTCAAAAATTTGTTCGACTATGATGACGCAAGGAATAATTGAAGGAAATTTGTAGCAAACCAGCTGGACTACACTGACCTTGAGGTCAACAATGGAAGAAAACTTAAAGTCGGGAAATAAGTCCTGCAAAAAGATAAAGATAGGTTGATACACTTCTATGAAAACTATGAAGGAGTAGTGGCCTAGTCTTATAGTGACCTCAGGGGGTATGATCCCAATGTCATCCAACATACCATTGAACTAATGGAAGGTTCCAAGCCTATCCGACAAAAGTAGAGGCCTGTCAATCTGAAGATTGAAGCCTTAATGGCACAAGAGCTAGCAAAGTTGATCCAGTCCAATATTTTCTTCCCAATCAAGCTAGTACATGGGTACCTAATCTCGTTATGGCCCAAAATAAAAATAGAGACATTCGCCTCTTTTTTTACTTCTATGACCTAAACCGAGCATCACTAAAGGATCATTACCCGCTACCTTCCATGGAATCAATCTTGCAGACTACAGTAGGTTCAAAAATGTTTTCTCTATTGGATGGTTTCTCGAGCGACAACCAGGTTCAGGTGAAAGAAGAAGATCAGCACAAGACCACGTTTACCACCAAATGGGGAAAATTCACATATGCCAAAATGCCTTTTGGCCTATCCAACATGGGGGCTACCGTCTAACGAGAAATGGATATCGCTTTCAGTGAATTAATCAAAAAAATCATCCTCATCTACTTAGATGATCTGATCATATTTTTAAAATCTAAAGATGATCATTTTGATCATCTAGAAAAGGTTTTCATAATATGCTAGGAGTTCGAGGTGTCCCTGAACCTGAAGAAATATGTTTTTAGAGTACTGCAAGGAAAATTGTTGGGGCATGTAGTATCCCAAGATGGAATCGTTATTGATTCTGAAATAGTAAAAGAAATTAGAGAGCTTCCTCTTCCAATAAACAAGAAAGGTGTACAATATTTTTTGGGGAAGGTGAAATTTGTAAGTAATTTTATCCCTAATTTTCTAGGAACAATTACACCGATCACTTTGATGTTGAAAAAGGACCAATTATTCAAATGGACAAAAGAAGTAAGAGAAGC